>JAJKFL010000010.1:22956178-23308678 GCA_021186555.1 Reticulitermes speratus
TAATTTGTTTGAAGTTATTGCTCCAGTACAGTCAGACACAAATTGCAACAGCAGGAAATTAATTGACTCAGTTCGACTGTCACACCAATTACACTGTAAAACATGCTTATTCAATTAACGTTATTATATGTACGTTTCCAATAAAATTGAAGAGAAATTATGCAAACAAATATAGTCTGTATCGCTGCCTACGTACCTGTTTAACAAAGCGCACTAGCACAGAACAGGGGACACGCGGTGGCGCAGTTAGTTGAGGCACTGCTCTACAAGCCGGAATGACGCGGGTTCGATTCCCGATGGTGTCATTGGAATTTTTCATTTACATAATGCTTCCGGCTGCACTATGCCCTGGGGTCGACTCAGCCTCTAACAGAAATGAATACCAGGAATATTTCCTGTGGTGTAAAGGCGGCCGGTGCGTAGGGCTGACAACCTTACCACTTTCATGTGCCGATTGTCTATAAATCTGGGATCCTCAACCTCCTGGAACCCTAAGGGCCTGTCCAGGCCTGTAATGGGATTGCTTTACCTTTACTAGCACAGAACATGTAGCTAAGGACTGTATCGCCTATTTCAAAGTCTGCATAACGATACACAAAGACGGTATTTGTCAAATTACGTTTTATAAGTTAATAGTGGAACAGTGACTGACATCTGAGGATCTCACAGCGGTGTTGCTAAAGATTCATATCTTGATGCATACAACGCTGTGTCTTTGGGCGAATACTTCCCGATGTTTCGAATGATCGCAGCGCCTCCATCTTCAGGGTCAAGCAGTCCAAGAAGACTGTTAGACCCTCGAGATGTAGACACTAACATCTTTCGAAACGTCGGGAAGTCCTCACCCAACGACACAGCGTTGCAACCCATAAGATTTTAATCTTTATCATTAAATCAAAATAACAGCTGACAAGCTGACCGTTCCTCAGCAAGTCAGTACGTTCCCGCATTTTACTCAACACCACGATCGTTTACCGGTCCTATCCTGAGCCAGATAAATCCAGTCCAGACCGTTGCACTTTATTTAAGGCCCGTTTCAAAATGTTTCTTCCATCTATGTCTAGGTCTTTAAAGTGGCGTCTTTCTTTTGAGCTTCCACACCTAAATCGTGTATGTTTTTCTCTTCCCCCAAAACGTAACAAACGCCCCGCCCATTAATATAAACGTCTGTCTTCTAATACTGAAATCAATTAGTCGTAAGCGCTGCCAAAACCTTCACGCCTCAACCTCTATTAGGGGAAGTTAGAAAGGACTATTTCGGCATTTACAGAAAAAATGTTGCTCCATCGTTAACGTTAATCTATAAGCAAAGTAATCCTCGTTTTAGAAACGAAAAACCTAATTGTCAGAGACTGTCTTCAGACACGCAATACCGTGTAGAAATTTGCCACTTCTTTCGGCAATTTGTGTTAGGTTATGTCAGTCTAGGGGCCGCGATAGCTCAGTCGGTATAGCAACTCGCTACGGGCTGTACGGTCCGGGGATCGAATCCCGGTGGGGGCGAGATTGTTCGCAGCCGTCCAGACCGGCCCTGGGGCCCACCCAGCCTCCTGTACAATGGGTACCGGGTCTTTCCCGGGGGTAAAGCGGCCGGGGCGTGGTGCTGACCACCCACCCCCAACTAGCGCCGGGGTCAAGAATGAGTATAGCTATACCTCTACTCCCCCTTTGAGCCTTCGTGGCCTGTTGTAGGGAGAGCTTTGCCTTACTTTACTTTATGTCAGTCTACATTAGTAAATAATTATGTGCTTATTCATTAATTTATTTTCATTTATTTATATAATTATTAATGTCATCATTTGTCTAAAAATTTATATACATATCCCCCCCCACATGGCCCAACAGCTCCTAGTGGGCCAGAGTCTCCTCATTATCGACGCTTCACGATCACACTCAGACACACCACACTCGGTAGGACTCCTCTGGACGAGTGATCAGCCCGTCGCAGAGACCTCTACTTGACAACACACAACACTCACAACAGACAGACATCCATGCCCCCGGTGGGATTCGAACCCACAATCACAGCAAGCGAGCGGCCGCAGACCCACGCCTTAGACCGCGCGGCCACTGGGATCGGCAATTTATATATATAGCTTATTTATAACTCCATATATTTATATATAATTATATAACGAGTACGTAATTATTTATTCGTGACCTCAGGCATCCGCCACGGTGTAAATCAGGTCTTCGCTGTTTTGGAATGTTACCAGTCAACTCTGCGTAACATCCCAGAAGAGCGAAGACCTCGTTTATCTGCTTACTTTTATTTCATATAAAAATTTAATGACGATGACATTCTCAGCTAATTCCACGCTATATATATATACCTCCGCAGTCACATTACATTCACGCTACGCATTTGTCTGAGTTTCTTGCAACCACAATTCTGAATGTGTGACACTTTTCATCGCGCTTTTACTCGTCTATCCGTAATAACATTCACTGCAAAGTATAAATCCTTCATCTATTGATCTATTTTCTAATGTAAAATACGATTTCCAAGCCCGGATTCTTAACAGGGCTTTTTCTTGCAATGACTTTTAGTTAACGGACCAGACTGTACGTCGTCACCACTAACTACGACATTCCACCCCTGATTTCAGCCGGCTCCGCGGCCTACCTTATTCAAATAAATAACGTAACCCAATCTGACGGTTGCTTACATTACATTTAGACTTACACGTGTGAATCCAGCAGTAAGCCCTTTAGTGCAGTCATATCAGCTAATCAACACGGATTCTCCTTTGACACTAATTATACCGACAGATCTACAGACAAGCAGACCTCTGCTCACAATCTGTCTGTGGTCTCAGTATGTGTACCACAAAATTAACTCAAACATTTCGCTGTGGCTGTGTTTCTACTTGCCACTAAAGTTAAATCAAATTCAATAACGTATTACCCTCCCAAACGCAAACAGTCCTACGGTTACACACACAGCATTTCAGGATTCTAATACGGAAACTTCATAGGCATAACAGAAAGTATGTCACGTAACTGCATTCCTATTGCGCAAACTTTTCAAACACAAACCCCGAACAAAGGAAAGGACCTAGGGCCGTGCCATGGCTCAGGCGGTTAGTCGCCGGCCTCCCCCGCGGAGGCCAAGGTTCGATACCGGGTCAGTCCTGTGGGATTTGTGGTGGACAAAGTGGCACTGGGACAGGTTTTTCCCTGAGTACTTCGGTTTTCCCCTGTCAGTTTAATTCCACCGGTGCTCCATTACACGGAAAAATTAAAAAACTAATTATCTTCATCACAGGGTTGCACAATAAGCCTTAAGGCTGCGGTGCGTCTATAGCATCTGCTGCGGGGCCCTTCACCACAAAAAAAAAATCATTCACCGTCCATCAACTGAACGTCGCCTGTACATCCTAAACAATTCATGGCGTCTTTAAGAAGCTGTCCCTGTCAACGCCATGAAGAAATATAGGGGGAGCAGAGGTATAACTCCACTTATTCTTAATCTAGACACTAGGTGGGAGAGACTAACTCCACGCCCCAGCCCGTTTACCCAGGGAAAGAGCCCTGGTACTCATACATTTCACTTCAGAGCTTCAGAAAACAAAATTCTCTTCGTCGGGTATTTCTAGGATACTGTAACAAACGAGAAGTGTTTTGGTCTGCAGAACCTCCGGGCATTCGAAAGAGATGTGATGTTTATCATGCTTCAGCGACAGGATGTGGATTACGAATATCCATGGCTTCCGTTAGAAGCGGGTTTCTTTCAACTCGACGCGTTGTGTTTTCAAAAGCCTGCGGAAATACTTTACGAAAACTCTTTCAGTTGAAAGTGGCGTACCTAGGAATAACAAACCGATATTGATTTAACAGCACAATGACGAAGCTGTACGAGTATTCAGCTCGGAAAAGATCCGCTGAGTAGCTTGCAGCTGGCTACTGGGAAAATGATGCCAATGTATTCGTACTATGTCCTCGGTGGCGGAGATTTGTTCTCCTTAGGTTTGCTTGCAGTAAAGACCTTTGAAAATTCCAACAAATTGCTGTAGACAACGCATAAGCGAGTCTGCTATGTATTGGTAAACACTAGGAGTCTGACATAGGAGAAGTGTACGTCGAGCCCTCTTCGATTACTAACATAGGATCGCATAAAGTATGTACATGTCAGCTTCTATCTACGTAAAACTATTAGTCTGACATAGGAGAAAGTATGTACATTTCGAGCTTCTCGACTTCGTAAACACTAGAGTCTGACATAGGAAAGTATGTACTTAAGCCTTCTGCCTACTCTACCCTTAAAACACTATTAGTCTGACATAGGAAAAAGTATGTACATTTCGAGGCCTTCTGCCGACTCTACCCGTAAAACACTAGGAGTCTTGAATAGGAGAAAGTATGTACATTCAAGCCTTCTGCCGACTCTACCCGTAAAACACTATTAGTCTTGAATAGGAGAAAGTATGTACATTTCGAGGCCTTCTGCCGACTCTATCCGTTAAACACCAGGAGTCTTCTATGGGAGAAAGTATGTACATATCGAAGCCTTCTGCGACTCTATCCCCAAAACAATGAGAGTCAACCGCAGTAGAAAGCATGTACATGTCTAGCCCGTCTGACGACTAACGCCATCTGTCTGTCAGTTCAACTACCTTCTCTGTGAGTAAATGATATACGCTCTTAGCGGTTTATGGTTTCCTTTGTGATACTGTCAGTGAATCATACTGGACTGCGGCGATGACAGGATGATTGGTGAATGAAAAACTGGGAACAACTTCAAAGGAAGTGGTCGTGATCTATTTTAGGTACGCGTATTGTCCGGATATTTGACTACAGGTATTAGGCAATACAACGACCTTTGTCAGGACTGATGGTGTACCGACAGGGATTCGAACTGGACACCTCCCTATAATTACAAATGTAAAAACCTGTTCAGAAAAAAAGTTAACCAAACACAAAACATCAGATGCCTTTATATATGTACATTATATCCCCTCAGACTGGCCCAATTCTTACGGTTGCAATTACAGTAGATACCCAGCCATCTTTTAGGCAGGAAAAACGACTAAAAGCTTATGCAAACCTGTCACACAGGCAACACGCCAATGCATGTCTCCAGTTTCTGCTCTTCGTAGGATATCGTGCCTCCTTGTTCACATTCTACGCAAGGAAAAGCACTTGGTAACCAAATATTTCGCCTACATTTCGTCTTCTTTACAATTTTATATCCCATAACGTTCTTACACGCTACATTCGCATATGCATATATATAAGCTAACTAACTAACTAACTCCATGGAGCACAGTCCTTCTTGAGAAGCTAACAGTTCCTCAGCTAGTCAAGAAATTCCCCACGTTTTATGGAAACTGAAGGTTCATTACCGCACTCACAACAGCCCGCCACCTGTCCCTATCCTGAGCCATATTAATCCATGCCCCCCATTCCACTTCTTGAAGATCCATTTTAATATTATCCTCCCATCTACGCCTGGGTCTTCAAAGTGATCTCTTTCCCTCAGGTCTCCCCACCAAAATCCTGTATGCATCTCTCCCCTCACCCATACGTGCTACATGCCCCGCCCACCTCATTATTCTTGATTTTATCACCCGGATAATATTTGTTTTTAAGTACAGATCATTAAGTTACTCGTTATGTAGTCTTCTCCACTCCCCTGTTACCTCGTCCCACTTAGACCGAAATATCCTCCTCAGCACACTACTCAGATCAGTACAGATCATAAAGTTCCTCGTTATGTAGTCTTCTCCACTCCCCTGTTACCCCGTCCCACTTAGACCCAAATATCCTCCTCAGCACACTATTCAGATCAGTACAGATCATAAAGTTCCTCGTTATGTAGTCTTCTCCACACCCCTGTTACCCCGTCCCACTTAGACCCAAATATCCTCCTCAGCACACTATTCAGATCAGTACAGATCATAAAGTTCCTCGTTATGTAGTCTTCTCCACACCCCTGTTACCCCGTCCCACTTAGACCGAAATATCCTCCTCAGCACACTATTCAGATCAGTACAGATCATAAAGTTCCTCGTTATGTAGTCTTCTCCACTCCCCTGTTATACCCCGTCCCACTTAGACCCAAATATCCTCCTCAGCACACTATTCAGATCAGTACAGATCATAAAGTTCCTCGTTATGTAGTCTTCTCCACACCCCTGTTACCCCGTCCCACTTAGACCCAAATATCCTCCTCAGCACACTATTCAGATCAGTACAGATCATAAAGTTCCTCGTTATGTAGTCTTCTCCACACCCCTGTTACCCCGTCCCACTTAGACCCAAATATCCTCCTCAGCACACTATTCAGATCAGTACAGATCATAAAGCTCCTCGTTATGTAGTCTTCTCCACTCCCCCGTTACCTCGTCACTCTTAGGCCCAAATATCCTCCTCAGCACACTATTCAGATCAGTACAGATCATAAAGCTCCTCGTTATGTAGTTTTCTCCACTCCCCCGTTACCTCGTCACTCTTAGACCCAAATATCCTCCTCAGCACACTATTCAGATCAGTACAGATCATAAAGCTCCTCGTTATGTAGTCTTCTCCACTCCCCCGTTACCTCGTCACTCTTAGACCCAAATATCCTCCTCAGCACACTATTCAGATCAGTACAGATCATAAAGTTACTCGTTATGTAGTCTTCTCCACTCCCCTGTTACCCCGTCCCTCTTAGACCCAAATATCCTCCTCAGCACACTATTCAGATCAGTACAGATCATAAAGTTACTCGTTATGTAGTCTTCTCCACTCCCCTGTTACCCCGTCCCTCTTAGGCCCAAATATCCTCCTCAGCACACTATTCAGATCAGTACAGATCATAAAGTTCCTCGTTATGTAGTCATCTCCACTCCCCCGTTACCTCGTCACTCATAGACCCAAATATCCCCCTCACCACACTATTCAGATCAGTACAGATCATAAAGTTACTCGTTATGTAGTCTTCTGCACTCCCCGTTACCTCGTCCCTCTTAGACCCAAATATCCTCCTCAGCACACTATTCAGATCAGTACAGATCATAAAGTTACTCGTTATGTAGTCTTCTCCACTCCCTGTTACCCCGTCCCTCTTAGGCCCAAATATCCTCCTCAGCACATTCAGATCAGTACAGATCATAAAGTTACTCGTTATGTAGTCTTCTGCACTCCCCTGTTACCCCGTCCCTCTTAGGCCCAAATATCCTCCTCAGCACACTATTCAGATCAGTACAGATCATAAAGTTACTCGTTATGTAGTCTTCTGCACTCCCCCGTTACCCCGTCCCTCTTAGGCCCAAATATCCTCCTCAGCACACTATTCAGATCAGTACAGATCATAAAGTTACTCGTTATGTAGTCTTCTGCCCCTCCCCTGTTACCCCGTCCCTCTTAGCCCAAATATCCCCTCAGCACACTATTCAGATCAGTACAGATCATAAAGTTCTCGTTATGTAGTCTTCTCCACTCCCCCGTTACCCCGTCACTCTTAGACCCAAATATCCTCCTCAGCACACTATTCAGATCAGTACAGATCATAAAGTTACTCGTTATGTAGTCTTCTGCACTCCCCCGTTACCTCGTCCCTCTTAGACCCAAATATCCTCCTCAGCACACTATTCAGATCAGTACAGATCATAAAGTTACTCGTTATGTAGTCTTCTCCACTCCCCTGTTACCCCGTCCCTCTTAGGCCCAAATATCCTCCTCAGCACACTATTCAGATCAGTACAGATCATAAAGTTACTCGTTATGTAGTCTTCTGCACTCCCCTGTTACCCCGTCCCTCTTAGGCCCAAATATCCTCCCAGCACACTATTCAGATCAGTACAGATCATAAAGTTACTCGTTATGTAGTCTTCTGCACTCCCCCGTTACCCCGTCCCTCTTAGGCCCAAATATCCTCCTCAGCACACTATTCAGATCAGTACAGATCATAAAGTTACTCGTTATGTAGTCTTCTCCACTCCCCTGTTACCCCGTCCCTCTTAGCCCCAAATATCCCCCTCAGCACACTATTCAGATCAGTACAGATCATAAAGTTCCTCGTTATGTAGTCTTCTGCACTCCCCGTTACCCCGTCCCTCTTAGGCCCAAATATCCTCCTCAGCACACTATTCAGATCAGTACAGATCATAAAGTTACTCGTTATGTAGTCTTCTGCACTCCCCCGTTACCCCGTCCCTCTTAGGCCCAAATATCCTCCTCAGCACACTCTTCAGATCAGTACAGATCATAAAGTTCCTCGTTATGTAGTCTTCTCCACTCCCCTGTTACCCCGTCCCTCTTAGCCCCAAATATCCCCCTCAGCACACTATTCAGATCAGTACAGATCATAAAGCTCCTCGTTATGTAGTCTTCTCCACTCCCCTGTTACCCCGTCCCTCTTAGACCCAAATATCCCCCTCAGCACACTATTCAGATCAGTACAGATCATAAAGTTCCTCGTTATGTAGTCTTCTGCACTCCCCCGTTACCTCGTCCCTCTTAGGCCCAAATATCCTCCTCAGCACACTATTCAGATCAGTACAGATCATAAAGTTCCTCGTTATGTAGTCTTCTTCACTCCCCCGTTACCTCGTCCCTCTTAGGCCCAAATATCCTCCTCAGCACACTATTCAGATCAGTACAGATCATAAAGTTCCTCGTTATGTAGTCTTCTGCACTCCCCCGTTACCTCGTCCCTCTTAGGCCCAAATATCCTCCTCAGCACACTATTCAGATCAGTACAGATCATAAAGTTCCTCGTTATGTAGTCTTCTGCACTCCCCGTTACCTCGTCCCTCTTAGGCCCAAATATCCTCCTCAGCACACTTTTCAGATCAGTACAGATCATAAAGTTCCTCGTTATGTAGTCTTCTGCACTCCCCCGTTACCTCGTCCCTCTTAGGCCCAAATATCCTCCTCAGCACACTATTCAGATCAGTACAGATCATAAAGTTCCTCGTTATGTAGTCTTCTTCACTCCCCCGTTACCTCGTCCCTCTTAGGCCCAAATATCCTCCTCAGCACACTATTCAGATCAGTACAGATCATAAAGTTCCTCGTTATGTAGTCTTCTGCACTCCCCCGTTACCTCGTCCCTCTTAGGCCCAAATATCCTCCTCAGCACACTATTCAGATCAGTACAGATCATAAAGTTCCTCGTTATGTAGTCTTCTGCACTCCCCCGTTACCTCGTCCCTCTTAGGCCCAAATATCCTCCTCAGCACACTTTTCAGATCAGTACAGATCATAAAGTTCCTCGTTATGTAGTCTTCTGCACTCCCCCGTTACCTCGTCCCTCTTAGGCCCAAATATCCTCCTCAGCACACTATTCAGATCAGTACAGATCATAAAGTTCCTCGTTATGTAGTCTTCTGCACTCCCCCGTTACCTCGTCCCTCTTAGGCCCAAATATCCTCCTCAGCACACTCTTCAGATCAGTACAGATCATAAAGTTCCTCGTTATGTAGTCTTCTCCACTCCCCTGTTACCCCGTCCCTCTTAGCCCCAAATATCCCCCTCAGCACACTATTCAGATCAGTACAGATCATAAAGCTCCTCGTTATGTAGTCTTCTCCACTCCCCTGTTACCCCGTCCCTCTTAGACCCAAATATCCCCCTCAGCACACTATTCAGATCAGTACAGATCATAAAGTTCCTCGTTATGTAGTCTTCTGCACTCCCCCGTTACCTCGTCCCTCTTAGGCCCAAATATCCTCCTCAGCACACTATTCAGATCAGTACAGATCATAAAGTTCCTCGTTATGTAGTCTTCTTCACTCCCCCGTTACCTCGTCCCTCTTAGGCCCAAATATCCTCCTCAGCACACTATTCAGATCAGTACAGATCATAAAGTTCCTCGTTATGTAGTCTTCTGCACTCCCCCGTTACCTCGTCCCTCTTAGGCCCAAATATCCTCCTCAGCACACTATTCAGATCAGTACAGATCATAAAGTTCCTCGTTATGTAGTCTTCTGCACTCCCCCGTTACCTCGTCCCTCTTAGGCCCAAATATCCTCCTCAGCACACTTTTCAGATCAGTACAGATCATAAAGTTCCTCGTTATGTAGTCTTCTGCACTCCCCCGTTACCTCGTCCCTCTTAGGCCCAAATATCCTCCTCAGCACACTATTCAGATCAGTACAGATCATAAAGTTCCTCGTTATGTAGTCTTCTGCACTCCCCCGTTACCTCGTCCCTCTTAGGCCCAAATATCCTCCTCAGCACACTATTCAGATCAGTACAGATCATAAAGTTCCTCGTTATGTAGTCTTCTGCACTCCCCTGTTACCCCGTCCCTCTTAGGCCCAAATATCCTCCTCAGCACCATATTCTCGAACACCCTATGTATAAGCTACCGCACTAAAACGTACACACGCACTCCTCTGTCTACTTTCCAGTTGCCAAACATTTCAGCACAAGTCTACGTTTCATATCCCCCTCCATACAAAGGGGCAACTTGCTCGAATTCCCTTTCAGTTCTTCTCAATTTTCAAATTCCTGCTTCCATCTATATTACTCCACTTCCCCCATTTTTACAACCATATATGTAACACTATTTGCTCCACTTCCCCCATTTTTACAACCATCAATGTAACACTACTTGCTCCACTTCCCCCATTTTTACAACCATCAATGTAACACTATTTGCTCCACTTCCCCCATTTTTACAACCATCAATGTAACACTATTTACTCCACTTCCCCATTTTTACAACCATCAATGTAACACTACTTGCTCCACTTCCCCCATTTTTACAACCATCAATGTAACACTATTTACTCCACTTCCCCCATTTTTACAACCATCAATGTAACACTATTTGCTCCACTTCCCCCATTTTTACAACCATCAATGTAACACTACTTGCTCCACTTCCCCCATTTTTACAACCATCAATGTAACACTATTTACTCCACTTCCCCCATTTTTACAACCATCAATGTAACACTATTTGCTCCACTTCCCCCATTTTTACAACCATCAATGTAACACTACTTGCTCCACTTCCCCCATTTTTACAACCATCAATGTAACACTATTTGCTCCACTTCCCCCATTTTTACAACCATCAATGTAACACTATTTGCTTCACTTCCCCCATTTTTACAACCATCAATGTAACACTATTTGCTCCACTTCTCCCATTTTTACAACCATCAATGTAACACTATTTGCTTCACTTCCCCCATTTTTACAACCATCAATGTAACACTATTTGCTCCACTTCCCCCATTTTTACAACCATCAATGTAACACTATTTGCTCCACTTCCCCCATTTTTACAACCATCAATGTAACACTATTTGCTCCACTTCCCCCATTTTTACAACCATCAATGTAACACTATTTGCTCCACTTCCCCCATTTTTACAACCATCAATGTAACACTATTTGCTCCACTTAAAATTCGTATATAAAATTATTATTTCACTTCAAATTAATTTCCCTTTACGACGTTTCAAGTAGCAATGTTCAGAAATACAACAATATAATGTACAAAATCAAACAATAAGGAAGTACAATCTTCACTGCTCTCACACGCATAACTTTGGTGCTGAATTCTTACATGTGACAACCCATTGTGTGAAATTTGATATTGAGGAGTTTCATGAAAATATGCCGAGAAAATCCAATTGTTAAAATCGGGCACAAATATCGGGCACTCTACATGAAGTACGTTTTACTGTAGCCAGCGAAATTAAATCGCCATAAAATTGCGTCTTGGAGTGAAACGGTATCAGGCTGTTAGCATAGCTGAGGTGATGAACATCACTATCAGTCTGAACACAACTATCTTTACTAGACAAAGGGTCTGTCTGTCTGTCTAATTGAGCAACATTTCTCAACTTAAATTAGGTCATCTTCAGGTTCAAACTAAAAAACATACTGAGAAAGACAATCTATATATGTTTTACAGTGTCAGTCTATAGATGACTCAATTTAAGGTCGAAACATGTCGCCTATTTGATAAATTTCACTCTATTGTGTAATAAAAACTGTTGTGTTGAAACTGATAGTGATTTTACTTACTTGGTACTGAAATTTAATGACAACGGTACGCTTATTACTGCTATAACAGTAGCAGAACCACATACACGTGTACATAATAAAAACAGTGTCACGTAATCACACACACTTGTGCATAATATCAGAGCCACACAATCACACACACACGTGTGCATAATATCAGTCACAAAATCATACACACGTGTGCATAATATCAGCGTCACAAAATCATACACACGTGTGCATAATATCAGCGTCACAAAATCATACACTCGTGCGTAAAGTAGCAACTTGATCACACAATCACGTCCACGTGTGGATGATGATAATAATAACAGCGTCACAGAATCATACACATGTGTGCATAATATCAGCGTCACAAAATCATACACACGTGTGCATAATATCAGCGTCACAAAATCATACACTCGTGCGTAAAGTAGCAACTTGATCACACAATCACGTCCACGTGTGGATGATGATAATAATAACAGCGTCACAGAATCATACACAGGTGTGCATAATATCAGCGTCACAAAATCATACACACGTGTGCATATCAGCAGCGTCGTATAATCATACACGCGTACATAATATTAGCAGCTACACATACGCATAAACTGGCCGCCTGTCAAATTACTGCATTATTCACTGCGTGGCCTTTATAAATTTAATTAAATTTTGAGCGAACTGCAGTTATTAAATTCTGACGAGAAAGTAATATCTGGCGACAATTAGATCAATTAGTGCTGCTATTAACACGTCTACTGTAATGTTTGTGGTGGCTCGTAAACACAGAACTGATGGCGGTCGTAAGCTGACTGCGTGACGCTAAAGTGTAACACGTCACGTTACGTTGCGTGCATTATAAATCACTGTCAGAATGTTTTAACAAAACTATAATTTCACTTCTAAGGTGGCAGCATCTTCAGCCTTTGTACTGTCAAC
Organism: Reticulitermes speratus; assembly: GCA_021186555.1. Taxonomy (NCBI): domain Eukaryota; kingdom Metazoa; phylum Arthropoda; class Insecta; order Blattodea; family Rhinotermitidae; genus Reticulitermes; species Reticulitermes speratus. The sequence goes on from JAJKFL010000010.1 coordinate 22,969,079, forward strand.
ATTACATTTCATATCTACCAAAAATTCTGCTTTACCCTTTAAAACATGAAAAGCAATGTGGAAGTATTTCATGTCCACTCCTCCACTACATCCGCAAAAGTATTGCTGTGTTGAAGGTTCCCAGGCTTCTCCCACTTGTCTTTCTGATAACAGTAGTATGCAGCGCTGGTAGAATGACACTGACAGGGGAAGACAAAACTACCCGGAGAAAAATCTGTCCCAATGTCACTTTGTTCACCATAAATCTCACATAAACTGAACTGGGATCGAACCCGGGCCTCTGTGCTGACAGGCCGGCCACTAATCTCCTAAGCCATGAAACGGCCGGCACTAAAGACTTAAATTCATCTAAAAAGTGTCTAATATTCCATTTAGTGGTCGTTACAAAGACAGACCAGTTAGCGCCCTGTCGGACATAACTGCTCACTGCCAGAATCACTTGAAGCACAGAAGTGCAGTGGGGGGGGGGGGGGGTGAGATGCACAGTTCATTAACGTTACATTAAGTGGTGCATATTCGTGACTTAAGGCCTGCGCCGCGGTCTCCGAAACGTCAGTAACTAACTACCAATCAACTCTGCGTAACATTCGAGAAGAGCGAAGTCCTCGAGTGGCGCATATCGTCACCAGTGGGCTTTAAACGGTTGTGTTCGAAATGATACATTTTTCATAAGTTATCAAAATATGTACATTTTTCTTGGGCCCTCAGGCTCATCAAAAAGAAAACCCTTCCATATGTTTACCACACACAATAACGTGACGGTATATTAGGATCCAGCTGAATATAAAAATTAACTGGTAAGAAAAAATGATAAAAAGCAATTTAAAGTCTGGATGTCCCTCGTCATAGCTCCGTTAAGTTTAAATATAGAAAGCTGCGTATGATAAGGAGAAACCAACTTTTCACCTTTGCCTTCCGTTTGTTATGAATAATTTATAGGCACAGAAAGACGAAAGAACTAGAGAGCAGTGTTTAGAGATGTTGCTTGCTTCTGCCAATGAAACATTTATGAATTCAGAGAACATCTTGAACTTCTGTATACAATCCTTGGCCATGATCCTGTCGCTGATTGCCTTTTGTATGAATAAAATATTAGAATATGAGATTCTACAATTTCGCTTTCACTAAACCTTCTGTTTACATTGTCCTCATTAAACATATACAGTGTGTCCACAAAGTCCCTTCGGGGTTTTGAAAAATTGTGGCGCGCAGACAAATTGAGCTAGCCATATGCGGTTTCCGGCAGATTACAGTGAAACTCTAGAAGTTCTCTTTGCCACCAACAGATGGCATAAGTGGCCATCTTTACGTTTCTCAGTCAGTTGTTCGTGAAGTGGCGAGTGTGCAGGAACACGCGCGTTGTGTGGGATGGCTTTTTGAGACAAAATCAGTCACCCAGACTCAACGAAATTACCGCACACAGTTCAATTATGTTGGCGGTAAAAAAAACTTCCAGAGTTTCACTGTAATCTGCCGCAAACTACATATGGCTAGCTCAATTTTGTTGAGCGCCACAATTTTTCAAAACCCCGAAGGGACTTTGTGGACACACTGTATATCGGCGTAACATTGAGTCTTCACGGGAAAGTCCCATGACAGCCGTCTTGCTCAGGTAATTCGAAAGATTTCTGCAGTCTGGACTTCTCATATTAAAATTGTCAATGGTCGAATTCACGCAACATAAACAGCATGTCATTATAAAACATAATATAACATAATTATATTAGTTAATTCAGGCTTCCGCCGCGATGTAGACGAGATCTGTGCTCTTCTGGGATATTAAGCAGAGTATAGTGATAGTTCTGTACCGACGTTTCTTGACCCTTGAAGATGGTACCGATAGGTTCTCCCGAAACGTCAGTACAGAACAACCACTCAAGGCTGCGTAATATCCCAGAAAAGTGCAGATATATAAATAAAAACACAAAAATAAATATAAATACACCTTATTAGAAGAAAATTAGATAAACTAACACTGGTCACAGTCTAATGACTTAAAAACTCACACTATGTTCCTCCTCCTTTTAAATTGTAGCCATCAGCGTGTCTCTTATCAAACTACTGTACACTTACATGATTTTAAAACCTTTACTATGTAACAAGGGTAAGATAATGCTTTATGTGTGCACTGCGCATTATACGTTTTAAATAATGTAACTACACAACTGAGCCAAGCCTGGCAGCCCGCAATACGTCGGATAAGGACCTCGCAGCGAGGCGTGACAGCACAACAGTTAACAGCCCGCCCACCGACTTAACTGTTTGGGCACTACGAGCCGGTCTGATTCTCCCTGCCGCGGCAGGTAGAAAAACACGGGACAGACGCGCTGTATGTTAAATCAGTTCTGCCTGAGGATGGGGACGGAGCTAGTCTCCGAAACGTGGCATTTAAACGAGTTAACGCGGCTGAAAGCCCGAGAAGACTATATTGACTACACAACGTTTGATAAATGAACACTCACTCTCAACACGAAGATATTGAAGGTAAAATTGTGTTGGGTATTAATATGTTATACAGTTTAATAATATACCGCTGTCATGTTTGATGATCTTACTTTCACGATTGTCCAATAACATCAGTTTCTAAGTAACTAACTCAATGGAGCCGAGTCCAGCCTTTTCTAAGACACCAGTTTTTATACACAAGTCTAGCCTTTTCTAAGACACCAGTCTTTATACACAAGTCTAGCCTTTTCTAAGACACCAGTTCTTGTACACAAATCTAGCCTTTTCTAAGACACCAGTCTTTATACAAAAGTCTAGCCTTTTCTAAGACACCAGTCTTTATACAAAAGTCTAGCCTTTTCTAAGACACCACTCTTTACACAAAAATCTAGCCTATTCTAAGACACCAGTCTTATACACAAGTCTACTTTTCTAAGACACCAGTCTTTATACACAAATCTAGCATTTTCTAAGACACCAGTCTTTATACACAAGTCTAGCCTTTCTAAGACACCAGTCTTATACACAATCTAGCCTTTTTAAGACACCAGTCTTTATACACAAGTCTAGCCTTCTAGACACCAGTCTTTATAACAAGTCAAGCCTTTTCTAAGACACAGCTTTTATACACAAGTCAAGCTTTTCTAAGACACCAGTCTTATACACAAGTCTAGCCTTTCTAGACACAGTTTTTTACACACATAATGCTAGCCTTTCTAAACACCACTCTTTACACACAATCTAGCCTTTTTTAAGACACAGTCTTATACACAAGTCTAGCCTTTTCAAGACACCAGTCTTTATAACAAATCTAGCCTTTTCTAAGACACCAGTCTTTATACACAAGTCTAGCCTTTTCTAAGACACCAGTCTTTACACACAATCTAGCCTTTTCTAAGACACCAGTCTTTATACACAAGTCTAGCCTTTTCTAAGACACCAGTCTTTATACACAAGTCTAGCCTTTTCTAAAACACCAGTCTTTATACACAAGTCTAGCCTTTTCTAAGACACCAGTCTTTATACACAAGTTTAACCTTTTCTAAGACACCAGTCTTTATACACAAATCTAGCCTTTTCTAAGACACCAGTTTTATACACAAGTCTAGCCTTTTCTAAGACACCAGTCTTTACACACAAATCTAGCCTTTTCTAAGACACCAGTCTTTACACACAAATCTACCCTTTTCTAAGACACCAGTCTTTATACACAAGTCTAGCCTTTTCTAAGACACCAGTCTTTATACACAAGTCTAGCCTTTTCTAAGACACCAGTCTTTTACACACAAATCTAGCCTTTTCTAAGACACCAGTCTTTATACACAAGTCTAGCCTTTTCTAAGACACCAGTCTTTATAAACAAATCTAGCCTTTTCTAATACACCAGTCTTTATACACAAGTCTAGCCTTTTCTATGACACCAGTCTTTACACACAAATCTAGCCTTTTCTAAGACACCAGTCTTTATACACAAGTCTAGCCTTTTCTAAGACAGCAGTCTTTACACACAAATCTAGCCTTTTCTAAGACACCAGTCTTTATACACAAGTCTAGTCTTTTCTAAGACACCAGTCTTTATACACAAATCTAGCCTTTTCTAAGACACCAGTCTTTATACACAACTCTAGCCTTTTCTAAGACACCAGTCTTTATAACAAGTCTAGCCTATTCTAAGACACCAGTCTAGCAACAACAAATCACTCTTTGTTAAGATTCTCATTACAGGCCTGACGACAATGTCTGCTACGGGATTCACCAAGTGTCCTCCCCCCACCATCACCACGTCCTGTCTAATACGGTGACGTCGGTGATCAATATTAGACAGAAGTCTGCAGCTCGAATGAGAACTGAAGAACTGCAGGCAATAACAAGCTGTTCTGGGAAGAACACATATTTACTTTCTGCCATTTATTTTAAGCCGCACCGCACAACGCCAGCAAGAACGATTACTTTATAATCATGTTATACAGGGTGGCGCAAAAGTCACTTAACACTAGAGGCAACATTTTGAAAATCTATGCCAAGGAACTTTTGCGGTACTCTGTATAATGATCCGTTTGTGTGTGTGTGTCTAAACTTCGCATAATATAGATTTGGACTACGTAATAATTTCCATGCCGATCCAGTGGCCGCGCTGTCTAAGGCGTGGGTCTGCGGCCACTCACTTGCTGGGTTGTGGGTTCGAATCCCACCGGGGGGCATGGATGTTTGTCTCTTGTGAGTGTTGTGTGTCGTTGTCAGGTAGAGGCCTCTGCTATAAGCCGATCCCTCGTCCAGAGGAGTCCTACCGACTGTGATGTGTCTGAGTGTGTGATCAAAAGGAATTACAAACCTCGACACTGAAACGGGAAACCGGAGTAGGTAGAAGAGGAGGACTAAAAAAAAATCCATATAACAGCTACGTTTAGCACGAATGCTAGGATTGTAATTGTTAAATATAAAATATTGATGAACGATATTTAAAGTGGTTTATACCGGGACGAAACACACAGACTTTACCAAGGCGTTTTTTACTTTAAACATGTAATACGGTCTTATCGTACACGTGTAGATGTGATTTCGTTTTATTCACGAAACTCACACATGTCCAGCGGCATTATGTGCAGACCTCTTATACCGAATTTCACCCAAATCGGTCAGTAAACGTAGTATGAAAAAATTTCTGGCGATTAAATTTTGTTACGATGGCGAGTAATATTTGTGGCTCTTCACAATGTACCTTACTTCATGTAATCATTCTGGCGCCCAGAATTTCGAGGTGGTTCCTACATTTTTGAAAAAGAAAATTGTGTACCCATGATGAAAATAAAGGTTAACAATATCAAGTCTAGCCTAGAACCTGCCATGAAGGTACATAGTGTGAGTAGAGGTATGGTTGTACTCTTTCTTTAACCTCGGCGCTAGATGCGGTGGGTGGTCAACGCCACGGCCCCGGCCACTTTACTCCAACGAAAGAACCCGGTACCCATTCTACAGGAGGCTGGATGTGCCTCAGGGCAGGCAGGGAGGGTGCTGAAAATATGCCGCTACTGAGTTTCGATCCCCGGACCGTCCAGCCCGTAGCGTGTCGCTGTACCGACTACTTCGCGCCATTCTGGTGTAAAATACGGATAAAAATTCATTAGCACCCTGAAGTATAATACGAACTTGACTGATGCGATTTTCACGAGCCCCATAATTTCTTGGCGGAAATGTGCGAGGACCTTCTGTACCAAATTTCATCCAGATCGGTAGGAAATAAAGGAAAATACGTTGATAACTCATTCATGCCCGAAAGTGAAGCACAACCGTCAGTGAGTTTACACAGAATTTCATGAAATGTCCTCAAACGGTTTACTTGCTGCTACTACGTCAGATACTGGCGGGTTTGCATATACGGCGTTCTCCTTTAGTCCGTGAAGAACTCCTGGATCTGTAATTATATCTGTGCTCTACAGACATACAGCACTTCACATTCCTAGTTCGAAAATTCCATCGCTTTTTAACATACAGGAATTCAAATTATTCCCGGCAGCGAAGTTGCTTTACATGCTAAATTCTATGTGTCCCCCAAAAAGTCGTATATTTTTTGAAGAAGCATCAACAAAAAAACATCAATACCGTTCCGCTCGGAATTTAATGGGGCCGCCATGTTGGTACGATATATAAAAACTATGCAAATAGAGACAGTCTCTAGTGCCATGACATTTATAGCAAGTCTTATAAAACTGAGTCTGCTTGTTGGAATATGATTTTTTTTTTGTCGTCCTCTTCTACCTACTCCGGTTTCCCGTTTCAGTGTCGAGGTTTGTAATTCCTTTTGATCACACTGAGAGACACACCAATTCGGTAGGACTCCTCTGGACGAGGGATCGGCTCGTCGCAGAGACCTCTACCTGACAACAACACACAACACTCACAAGAGACAAACATCCATGCCCCCGGTGGGATTCGAACCCACGATCCTAGCAAGCGAGCGGCCGAAGACCCACCCCTTAGACCGCAAGGCCACTGAGATCGGCTGGAATATGATTACTGGGGCTAAATCTATCATACGGTAAGACAGACTGGATGATGACGTCATTCGCCTTCAACATAAATTTAAAAATTTGTGACAAAACTGAAGTCAAATAAGTCTGTTGTAGAAAAGCAGCAAGCAATGTCTGCGTAAACAACAGAAAGTCTTAACAGCGAGACGAGCGACTGACACTGCCTTCGTGTATCTTTTGTACTGCTCACTTTTGGCGCAGTGCTGGCTGAAAGTTAACAACACTAAATCAGGATTTATTAGGCACGGCAGTACAGGACTGAACTGACATGCAGCCAACTAACTACAGACAACAGAGCCCTTCTTGAGAAGCTAACAGTTCCTTAGCTAGTCAAGAAATTGCCCGAATTTTATGCGACGTGAAGGTACATCACCGTTCATTCATGACATCAAAAAATACAAATTTGATATATTTATATAAATGCTTCTACATACAATAAAAAGAAGAAAGGCTAACTGGATTGGTCACATCTTGCGTAGAAACTGCCTTCTGAAACATGTGATTGAAGGAAAGTTAGAAGGAAGGATAGAAATGACGGGACGACGAGGGAGAAGACGTAAGCAGCTACTGGATGACCTTAAGGAAAAGAAGAGATACTGGAAATTGAAAGAGGAAGCACTAGATCGCACCCTGTGGAGAACTCGCTTTGGAAGAGGCTACGGACCTGTCGTAAGACAGACTACAGAATGAATGAATATAAATGCAGTCTTATAACGCTACTACATGTTTCGGCGTCACTTACGCCATCCTCAGGGAGCTCTAAACCAAGATTTAAAACTTACTACAATATAACACATTACAAAAGTCGTTCATATTATATTACAGTGTTCTTGCAGCTAATGTGAACCACGTGGCTTTCACGAACTGTGATTAAAACAGTATTTGTAAAAGTCTAATACATTAGAACAATATAACATGTATTGCGGTGTTTTCATTAAATACAGTTACAAAGCTGTACGTTGCTATGCTGTAGTTTGTCTTTGTATACAGACATCCAATTTATCTTCCATCCCTCATGGATCGTGTTCTGTAAGCATACGAACTGTACAAATTGAGATCGCAAATTGCATAAGATGTCTTGAAGTGTGTAAACAGAACACGTTTAACGTCATTACTTACACTGTATGATGTGTAGTGAGTTCCGTGTAGAGGGTCACTGTCACCATTTACACGAAAATAACGCCGAAACACGTAGCAGCGATATAAGACTGTATTTGTACATATCATAGGTTATTTGTTCGTGTCATGTATGAACAATTTAATTCAATTAAAATTCACAGAATAAATAATGTCAAAATGTTCATTGCCGTGTTCACAACAGGCCTCCGTATGGCCCTGTAGTGAACCAGATAAATCCAATCCACGCCCTACCATCCTATTTCTTTAAGAGTCTTTATCCTCGCATCTATGTCTAGGTCTTCCAAGTGGTTCCTTTCCTGCAGGTTCCCCCCACCAATACCCTCCACGTACTTCTCCCCCACACTTGAACAATCTGTTGTGACGTAAATTCAAATTTATGGAAGCCTCCAGTAACACTGAGGCAATCGTCCGCTTGCCTGTGTCTCCGCCACAGTTCCTGGCCGCGCCACAGAGTCCCGCCACCTCATTAACTATCGCTGTCAACTCTTCGCCAAGACGTGACACGCCGTCGCTACTGCATATTCAGCGCCACCAAAGACTAGCTGTCAGAAGCATGCCGGCAGCAGACTGTTGTTGCAACTCCGCTAATTACTATGTACATCACGTGCGCCTACACCGTCTGTCTCTTCGACACCCACAGACTGTCCTACCGCCACAATACCGGCTTTGCATCTTGCAAGTGACTTTCCTTAACTGGTGACCGCCATCGAAACGCAGTATTTGAGACTTGGATACTGACACTTTGAAGACGGAGACTGAGGTACATGGCATTTAAATATTCAGCTCGTACCGCGCAGTAAACACACTCCGTCTCGGTTATACAAACCAGTCAGTTAATGTTGTACAGTGAAATAATCGCTGTTTGTTCTGAGATCCACACAAAACACATAAATACAGTCCGTACCGCGCAGTAAACACACTCCGTCTCAGTTATACAAACCAGTCAGTTAATGTTGTACAGTGAAATAATCGCTGTTTGTTCTGAGATCCACACAAAACACATAAATACAGTCCGTACCGCGCAGTAAACACACTCCGTCTCAGTTATACAAACCAGTCAGTTAATGTTGTACAGTGAAATAATCGCTGTTTGTTCTGAGATCCACACAAAACATAAATACACTGTGTGGGCAGACCGTAGAATTTGTGAATGTTAAACATGGTGGTACATACAGTAACCACTGGGCTTTAGGTGTGTACATATAAAGATCCAGTCCGTACCTCGCAGTAAACACACTCCGTCTCAGTTATACAAACCAGTCAGTTAATGCTGTACAATGAAATAATCGCTGTTTGTTCTGAGATCCACACAAAACACATAAATACACTGTGTGGGCAGAACGTAGAATTTGTGAATGTTAAACCTGGCGGTACATATAGTAACCACTGGGGTTTAAGGTATTAAATACCATTCTTATAACTCTCGTAATGACAACGTAAGGTCAGTTCAGTCTTTGGGCCAGCTCATGGTGATAATCCGGGTTCGAATCAGCATAGGGCATACACTTTTGTCCTTTTCATTTAGGCTCCAATGTTATGCATAGACACTGTAACATACGAGTATAAGCACAATATTCAGCACTGCACACTGCGTGGCATTTGCAAAGAAATTGCATGGCATATTGCACGGTCTTATCCAGGCATTCACTTTGGTGTTCAGTCTTCTCAAGTGCATATTTCTAGAGCTTTAAGTCTCAGCTGTAAGGCTCACAGTCTGGGGTCACCAGTTCGACTGTCGACGAATTCACTGATTATCGTTACGGCCTTCGTGGCTCTCCTCAGTCACCGCCGCTTTCTGTCACAGCCTTCCATTAATCCGTCCATTCGACGCCAAATATCTGATTTATTGAAAGCGTTGTTAAACAATAACAAGTATACAGTGATATTAATCAAACTACTTTGTAAAGGAACTGCGAAGCGTCAAATTCGGCTACTCCGTGCCCCAGTCCCACGCTCCGTCCAATTCAAGTCATATTTACACTTAAATGAAATTCTCTGACACGGACCAGAGTCCACAAGGAACCAACAGTCGCCCAGATGGTCACGAAACCGTAGTTTTTTTATTGTTTTTTTGTGGTGAAGGGCCCCGCAGCAGATGCTACGGACGCACCGCAGCCTTGAGGCTTATTGTGCAACCCTGTGATGAAGATTATTAGTTTTTTTCGTTTTTTCGTGTAATGGAGCACCGGTGGAATGAAATTGACAGGGGAAAACCGAAGTACTCGGGGAAATAAACCTGTCCCAGTGCCACTTTGTCCACCACAAATTCCACATGGACTGACCCGGGATTTTTTTTTTTTTTTTTTTGTCCAGGGGTTTTTCCCCTTTGATCCATTTTTGTCCTGTTTAAATCCTTTTTCGTCCTTCATGTCACTTTACGTTCCATGCTACGGTCCTTATACAACAAACACAACACAAACATCCATGCCCCCGGTGGGATTCGAACCCACGATCCTAGTAAGCGAGCGGCCGAAAACCCACGCCTTAGACCGCACGGCCACTGGGATCGGCTGGGATCGAACCCGGGCCTCAGCGGTGAGAGGCCGGCGACTAACCGCCTGAGCCATGACACGGCCTGCAGAAGCTTTGCATCTTGCTATAGTAAGGTGTCACTTCATAGTCATATATTTACGGAAAATAAAAGATCTTCTTTACGTTGATATATTCAAATAATTATGACTTAAACCACCCTGTATGTGTACATACTCCGTGCTATAACTGACGTCATCAATTTTTGTGTGTATCTCAATAAATCGCCACAAATCGCCACAAATTGCCACAGCAAGACCGAGCTTTGCCTTTAATACACGCCGCGTCGAGACACACGTCTCACAAACCTCACCATCTTTAATAAATTTTATGACGTCATGCACAAAAACCGCCGGCCACACAAAAAATTACTTCCGCCTGTTACGACTTAATGGCAGAAGCAGTAAGAAAAGGAAACTGCGCGGTACAGTACAGGAGGAAAACATCGGCCGTGTAAACTGCACGGTACAGTACAGTACAGGAGGAAAACATCAGCCGTGTAAACTGCACGGTACAGTACAGTACAGGAGGAAAACATCAGCCGTGTAAACTGCACGGTACAGTACAGTACAGGAGGAAAACATCAGCCGTGTAAACTGCACGGTACAGTACAGTACAGGAGGAAAAACATTAGCCGTGTAAACTGCACGGTACAGTACAGTACAGGAGAAAAACATCGGCCGTGTAAACTGCACGGTACAGTATAGTACAGGAGAAAAACATCGGCAGTGTAAACTGCACGGTACAGTACAGTACAGGAGGAAAACATCAGCCGTGTAAACTGCACGGTACAGTACAGTACAGGAGGAAAACATCGACCGTGTAAACTGCACGGTACAGTACAGTACAGGAGGAAAACATCGGCCGTGTAAACTGCACGGTACAGTACAGTACAGGAGGAAAACATCGGCCGTGTAAACTGCACGGTACAGTAGAGTACAGGAGGAAAACATCGTCCGTGTAAACTGCACGGTACAGTACAGTACAGGAGGAAAACACCGACCGTGTAAACTGCACGGTACAGTAGAGTACAGGAGGAAAACATCGACGTGTAAACTGCAGGGTACAGTAGAGTACAGGAGGAAAACATCGACCGTGTAAACTGCGCGGTACAGTACAGTACAGGAGGAAAACATCGACCGTGTAAACTGCACGGTACAGTAGAATACAGGAGGAAAACATCGACCGTGTAAACTGCGCGGTACAGTACGGTACAGTACAGGAGGAAAACATCGGCCGTGTAAACTGCACGGTACAGTACAGTACAGGAGGAAACATCGGCCGTGTAAACTGCACGTACAGTACAGTACAGGAGGAAAACATCGACCGTGTAAACTGCACGTACATTACAGTACAGAGGAAAACATCGACCGTGTAAACTGCACGTACAGTAGAGTACAGGAGGAAAACATCGACCGTGTAAACTGCACGTACAGTACAGTACAGGAGAAAAACATCGGCCGTGTAAACTGCACGGTACAGTACAGTACAGGAGGAAAACATCGACCGTGTAAACTGCACGGTACAGTACAGTACAGGAGGAAAACATGGGCCGTGTAAACTGCACGGTACAGTACAGTACAGGAGAAAAACATGGCCGTGTAAACTGCACGGTACAGTATAGTACAGGAGGAAAACATCGGCCGCGTAAACTGCACGGTACAGTATAGTACAGGAGGAAAACATCAGCCGTGTAAACTGCACGGTACAGTACAGGAGGAAAACATCGACCGTGTAAACTGCACGGTACAGTACAGTACAGGAGGAAAACATCGGCCGTGTAAACTGCACGGTACAGTACAGTACAGGAGGAAAACATCGACCGTGTAAACTGCACGGTACAGTACAGTACAGGAGGAAAACATCGGCCGTGTAAACTGCACGGTACAGTACAGTACAGGAGGAAAACATCGTCCGTGTAAACTGCACGGTACAGTACAGTACAGGAGGAAAACACCGACCGTGTAAACTGCACGGTACAGTAGAATACAGGAGGAAAACATCGACCGTGTAAACTGCACGGTACAGTAGAGTACAGGAGGAAAACATCGACCGTGTAAACTGCGCGGTACAGTACGGTACAGTACAGGAGGAAAACATCGGCCGTGTAAACTGCACGGTACAGTACAGTACAGGAGGAAAACATCGGCCGTGTAAACTGCACGGTACAGTACAGTACAGGAGGAAAACATCGACCGTGTAAACTGCACGGTACATTACAGTACAGGAGGAAAACATCGGCCGTGTAAACTGCACGGTACAGTAGAGTACAGGAGGAAAACATCGACCGTGTAAACTGCACGGTACAGTAGAGTACAGGAGGAAAACATCGGCCGTGTAAACTGCACGGTACAGTACAGTACAGGAGGAAAACATCGACCGTGTAAACTGCACGGTACAGTACAGTACAGGAGGAAAACATGGGCCGTGTAAACTGCACGGTACAGTACAGGAGGAAAACATCGATCATGTAAACTGCAAGGTACAGTACAGTACAGTACAGGAGGAAAACATCGACCGTGTAAACTTCACGGTACAGTACAGTACAGGAGAAAAACATCGACCTGTAAACTGCACGGTACAGTACAGTACAGGAGGAAAACATGGGCGTGTAAACTGCACGGTACAGTACAGGAGGAAAACATCGATCATGTAAACTGCAAGGTACAGTACAGTACAGTACAGGAGGAAAACATCGACCGTGTAAACTTCACGGTACAGTACAGTACAGGAGGAAAACATCGACCAGTAAACTGCACGGTACAGTACAGTACAGGAGAAAACATCGACCTGTAAACTGCACGGTACAGTACAGTACAGGAGAATAACATCGACCTGTAAACTGCACGGTACAGTACATACAGGAGGAAAACATCGGCCGTGTAATCGGAGTAAAAGCGGCGAAATAGGGAACCGGGAAATCAGGAAATTTATAACAAAGTCTCACCTGTTACAGGGGATAACAGTTACTGACCGGCACAATGTCTTATCGCCAAAAAGGAAGTAATTATCCGAATCAACAAATAAATGCAGAAGTTCATTACCTTAAAAAAACTTATTTTAAGGCAACAATTAATATCAATAAAGGATCAATTTTGTAAGACATATGAGTAGTTGTTGTGTTTAGACATTAAAATATGTACCTACTTTTTAATTAAGTAATTAATTAATTAAATACGTTATAAAAAACATCAAAAACAAAACAAGAAGAATATCTAAAATATCGACCAAGAGGAAGTAGTAGAAGGGGTAGACCTCGAAAGAGATGGATATAACAAGACAGTTGGTGCTAGTGCAGCGGTAGCCAACCATTCGGACCTCACAGACCACTAAACTCACAATTTTGAATCCCGCGGACCACTAACATAATTTTTTTTAAAAAGGTACAAACATCTATAAAATAATGATCATAAAAGTTACATTTTATTAATATGAAATGCACTTGTTTAATTATAACAAAATTATTAGTCTGATATTTGTTACTGCTTGTTTGAAATAATTTTATGGATTCTTGGCTCCAATTACGTCACTGCATCAGAATATAATGAAACAGTATAATAAACATAAAAACTGCAAATAATGTCCAAATTTCTCCACGGACCACCAAATTTTCTCGCGGACCATCAGTGGTCAGCGGACCACCGGTTGGCGACGCTGTGCTAGTGGGACCGGAACGAGAAACTGTAGTGATTCTCTCGGACAGATGATGATGATGACCATCATCATGATGGTGACAACGATAATGACGACAGACTAACTAATTAACTCCACGAATTAGACACTAACCAAACAACGAACTGTCTAATTATCTGCACACAGCAGAGTCCGTCCTGGAAAAACGAAAAGTTTTTTCTCAGGCTGCAAAGAAATTCCCCATATTTTGCACAACCCGACGGTTCATAACCGCGCTCACAACAGCCCGCCACCTGTCCCTGTCCTCAGCCACATCAATGCCAACCACGCCCTTCAAGATCCATTCACATGTTACCCTCCCAGCTACTCACACGTCACCCAAGCAGCCTCCTGCCTTCAGCGTGCATTTGTCTTCTCCCTCACACGTGCCCCATATCCCAACTGTCCCTCTCAGTCACTCACGCATTCACGCAAAGCCCCCGTCCTGCACGCACAATTACCGCAGTACAACAGCCAAACATTAACCACAAACTTGCTGCTACTCATAATTATTATTTCCCTCTTTATTTACTTTTGTGTCTTACGTCTTAATTTCAGCGCTAATCAGATTAAATTAATGCACAATGTATTCTACAGTAATGCACAATATATTCCACAGTAATGCACAATATATTCTACAGTAATACACAATATATTCTACAGTAATGCGCAATATATTCTACAGTAATGCACAATGTATTCTACAGTAACGCAAAATATATTCCACAGTAATGCAAAATATATTCTACAGTAATGCACAATGTATTCTACAGTAATGCACAAATATTCTACAGTAATGCAAAATATATTCCACAGTAATCACAATCATTCTACAGTAATGCACAATATATTCTACAGTAATGCAAAATATATACCACAGTAAAGCACAATACATTCTACAGTAATGCACAATAAATTCTACAGTAATGCGCAATATATTCTACAGTAATGCAAAATATATCCACAGTAAAACACAACACATTCTACAGTAATGCACAATATATTCTACAGTAATGCGCATATATTCTACAGTAATGCACCATCTGTCAGTCCTCTGCTCCACAGTTCTCTTTTCTTTCCAATGGCGTTACAGCCCCCAGTGGGCCACGGCCTCGTCTTATCGAGGCTTCACGATCACACTCAGACACACCACACTCGGTAGGACTCCTCTGGGCGAGTGATCAGCCCGACGCAGAGACCTCTACCTGACAACAAACAACACTCAGAAGAGACAGACATCGATGTCCCCGGCGGGATTCGAACCCGCAATCCCAGCAAGTGATTGGCCGTAGATCCAGGGCCTTAGACCGCGCGGCCACTGAGATCGGCTACGTCACGGTTTATTGTAGACAAAATTGAAATGACGATTCCATACAAATATATTTATGTCATGTCAGCAGTGACAATGTAGAGGAATGGAATATGATCAGATGACTGAGTGAGATGAGCACAGCAAAATTAAATATGATCAGATGACTGAGTGAGATGAGCACAGCAAAATGGAATATGATCAGATGACCGAGTGAGATGAGCACAGCAAATGGAATAGATCAGAGATGAGTGATATAGCACAGCAAATGGAATATGATCAGATGACCGAGTGAGATGAGCACAGCAAAATGGAATATGATCAGATGACGAGTGAGATGAGCACAGCAAAATGGAATATGATCAGATGACTGAGTGAGATGAGCACAGCAAAATGGAATATGATCAGATGACTGAGTGAGATGACACAGCAAAATGGAAATACAATACTGAGTGAGATGACACAGCAAAATGGAATATGATCAGATGACCGAGTGAGATGAGCACAGCAAAATGGAATATGATCAGATGACGAGTGAGATGAGCACAGCAAAATGGAATATGTCAATGACAGTGATGAGCACAGCAAATGGAATAGATCAGATGACTTAGTGAGATGAGCACAGCAAAATGTAATATGATCAGATGACCGAGTGAGATGAGCACAGCAAAATGGAATATGATCAGATGACCGAGTGAGATGAGCACAGCAAAATGGAATATGATCAGATGACTGAGTGAGATGAGCACAGCAAAATGGAATATGATCAGATGACAGTGAGATGAGCACAGCAAAATGGAATATGATCAGATGACTGAGTGAGATGAGCACAGCAAAATGGAATATGATCAGATGACTGAGTGAGATGAGCACAGCAAAATGGAATATGATCAGATGACCGAGTGAGATGAGCACAGCAAAATGTAATATGATCAGATGACCGAGTGAATGAACAGCAAAATGGAATATGATCAGATGACCGAGTGAGATGAGCACAGCAAAATGGAATATGATCAGATGACCGAGTGAGATGAGCACAGCAAAATGGAATATGACAGATGACTGAGTGAGATGGCACAGCAAAATGGAATATGATCAGATGACCGAGTGAGATGAGCACAGCAAATGTAATAGATCAGATGACCGAGTGAGATGAGCACAGCAAAATGGAAATATGATCAGATGACCGAGTGAGATGAGCACAGCAAAATGGAATATGATCAGATGACCGAGTGAGATGAGCAC
This sequence comes from Reticulitermes speratus, assembly GCA_021186555.1. NCBI lineage: Eukaryota > Metazoa > Arthropoda > Insecta > Blattodea > Rhinotermitidae > Reticulitermes > Reticulitermes speratus. The sequence goes on from JAJKFL010000010.1 coordinate 22,985,447, forward strand.
AGCAAAATGGAATATGATCAGATGACCGGTAAGATGAGCACAGCAAAATGTAATATGATCAGATACCGAGTGAGATGAGCACAGCAAAGTGGAATATGATCAGATGACCGAGTGAGATGAGCACAGCAAAATGGAATATGATCAGATGACTGAGTGAGATGAGCACAGCAAAATTAAATAGATCAGATGACTGAGTGAGATGAGCACAGCAAAATGGAATATGATCAGATGACTGAGTGAGATGAGCACAGCAAAATGAATATGATCAGATGACTGAGTGAGATGAGCACAGCAAAGAATATGATCAATGACCGAGTGAGATGAGCACAGCAAAATGGAATATGATCAGATGACCGAGTGAGATGAGCACAGCAAAATGAATATGATCAGATGACTGAGTGAGATGAGCACAGCAAAATTAAATATGATCAGATGACTGAGTGAGATGAGCACAGCAAAATGGAATATGATCAGATGACTGAGTGAGATGAGCACAGCAAAATGGAATATGATCAGATGACTGAGTGAGATGAGCACAGCAAAATGAATATGATCAGATGACTGAGTGAGATGAGCACAGCAAAATGGAATATGATCAGATGACCGAGTGAGATGAGCACAGCAAAATGGAATATGATCAGATGACTGAGTGAGATGAGCACAGCAAAATGGTATATGATTAGATGACCGAGTGAGATGAGCACAGCAAAATGGAATATGATCAGATGACCGAGTGAGATGAGCACAGCAAAATGGAATATGATCAGATGACCGAGTGAGATGAGCACAGCAAAATGGAATATGATCAGATGATCGAGTGAGATGAGCACAGCAAAATGTAATATGATCAGATGACCGAGTGAGATGAGCACAGCAAAATGAAATATGATCAGATGACCGAGTGAGATGAGCACAGCAAAATCGAACACTTCACTAATTTGCCACTACTAAATACAAGTGTTTACACAAAATGTCCGCATGAACTGTACTATACGAAAAGTGCATAATACATTCGCATAACCTCAAGCTTCAGTAACTCCAGTGTCCGCTGCTGAAGACATTAGATCTCATTAAATGTATTGGCTACTGTCATCAAATGTCATCAATCTGACTCAACATGGCAGCTGTTAAAATTACTTGCCTTCAGAGTCCAACCACCGACATGACCTCTACTGGTAACGAACGCACTGCCACAACAATCAGACCGCACACAAAACTGACCCACATGACACAAACAATGTACGAACATACCAACTGCTATAAATGTAAGCAATTCTGTTCACTTACCCCTCTGCAGTTTTCGGGCCCGCAGCCCAGACCTTGCCCTAACTTGGTTCTTTAGACCACACGTTGGCGCCATTCGAAGGGTCTTGAATTGACGTCGTTTTGCGGCTAGCGACGCGTGCAGGGCGGACACCTCTCTGTGGAAGCACAATAATCTCATACAACTTGCTTGGATATTACTTTATTTTACGACGCTATTTCAACTGTTAAATTTATTTAGAGACTATGGATATTGCAGGGTGATGTCTAATGAATTATAAATCCTGCTATTTAACGACGCTCTGTATTGCTAAGATTTATACAGCTGGTCAGTTATAAATTAATATATTCCAGTTGGTACAATAATCAAATTATCTAATTTCATAACAATGGATATTTCTGTAACAATTATAAATATATCGGTATTATCGAAAATTCAGTGTTTTGAATCGATATCGAAATACGATGACAAAATGTCATGATAATTGATGTGCAGTAGATGCCACAGGCAGCATTATTAGTTGTAATGTGCTGTTTGACATTGTTTCCGTGTTCTGTCATCTTGTGTCTCGCTCACTAATTAACATCAATTCCAACTTCATTCCATAAGCCGTTTACAAATCCATAATAAAGCGCTTATACTGCAACGAATACGCGCCTAGCTTCGTTGGCCTACCGCCCCTCACTAGGAGTTGTCTCCTGACATCTATCGGACGATGCATCAGGTATCTGAACCATTACTTGCGATCCCGTCGTCCCAACACGTGTAGGCTACACAATATGGCCTTCATCGTTCGCATTACACAACTGTCCTTGACACACGGAGGACACATACGAACTTTCAGAAGAGAAAAAAGAAATCCATGGACCAGTCCTTAAGAAGCTAACAGGTCCTCAGCTAGTCAAGAAATTCCCCGCATTTTATGGAACCCGAAGGTTCATTACCGTATTCAAAACAGCCCGCCACTTGTCCCTATCCTGAGCCAGATTAATCCAGCCCACGCCCCCTCACCGTTCTAATTCTTGCAAATCTATATTTTTGTATTATCCTTCCATCATCCTCTAGGTCTTCCAAGTATACATTACTTCCCGTTATGATATACACACCGTAAATAAAAAATAAGAAAAGTCACCACTACGTTGCATGGTATCTCCCTGTATAATTTATTGCAACATGTTTCGGCTTCTTTAAAAACCTATAATCAGGCAATGTAAACATACTCCACAAAGATTACGACACACTTCGGATTAAAATATTGTTTCGTGCAGTAGAGATCTCAATTTTTACAGTGCTTTGTGTGTTCTACGTACAATAAAAAGAAGAAAGGCTAACTGGATTGGTCACATCTTGCGTAGGAACTGCCTTCTGAAACACGTGATTGAAGGAAAGTTAGAGGAAGGATAGAAATGACGGAAAGACGAGGGAGAAGACGTAAGCAGCTACTGGATGACCTTAAGGAAAAGAGAAGATACTGGAAATTGAAAGAGGACGCACTAGATCGCACCCTATGGAGAAGTCGCTTTGGAAGAGGCTATGGACATGCCGTAAGACAGACTGCAGAATGAAGAGGCTACGGACCTGTCGTAAGACAGACTACAGAATGAAAAGGCTACGGACATGTCGTAAGACAGACTACAGAATGAAGAGGCTACGGACCTGTCGTAAGACAGCTACAGAATGAAGAGGCTACGGACGTGTCGTAAGACAGACTACAGAATGAAGAGGCTACGGACCTGTCGTAAGACAGACTACAGAATGAAGAGGCTACGGACCTGTCGTAAGACAGACTGCAGAATGAAGAGGCTACGGACCTGTCGTAAGACAGACTACAGAATGAAGAGGCTACGGACCTGTCGTAAGACGGACTACAGAATGAAGAGAATACGGACCTGTCGTAAGACAGACTACAGAATGAAGAGGCTACGGACCTGTCGTAAGACAGACTGCAGAATGAAGAGGCTACGGACCTGTCGTAAGACAGACTACAGAATGAAGAGGCTACGGACCTGTCGTAAGACGGACTACAGAATGAAGAGAATACGGACCTGTCGTAAGACAGACTACAGAATGAAGAGGCTACGGCCCTGTCGTAAGACAGACTGCAGAATGAAGAGGCTACGGACATGTCGTAAGACAGACTGCAGAATGAAGAGGCTACGGACCTGTCGTAAGACAGACTGCAGAATGAAGAGGCTACGGACCTGTCGTAAGACAGACTGCAGAATGAAGAGGCTACGGACCTGTCGTAAGACAGACTGCAGAATGAAGAGGCTACGGACCTGTCGTAAGACAGACTGCAGAATGAAGAGGCTACGGACCTGTCGTAAGACAGACTGCAGAATGAAGAGGCTACGGACCTGTCGTAAGACAGACTGCAGAATGAAGAGGCTACGGACCTGTCGTAAGACAGACTACAGAATGAAGAGGCTACGGACTGTCGTAAGACAGACTGCAGAATGAAGAGGCTACGGACATGTCGTAAGACAGACTGCAGAATGAAGAGGCTACGGACCTGTCGTAAGACAGACTACAGAATGAAGAGGCTACGGACCTGTCGTAAGACAGACTGCAGAATGAAGAGGCTACGGACCTGTCGTAAGACAGACTACAGAATGAAGAGGCTACGGACCTGTCGTAAGACAGACTACAGAATGAAGACGCTACGGACCTGTCGTAAGACAGACTACAGAATGAAGAGGCTACAGACATGTCGTAAGACAGACTACAGAATGAAGAGGCTACGGACCTGTCGTAAGACAGACTGCAGAATGAAGAGGCTACGGACCTGTCGTAAGACAGACTGCAGAACGAATGAACGGGTGTTCTGAGAGCCGAAACTAAATCAAAACAGGAAACAAGAAACTGACATATATTAGGACCATAATCCCATACTTCCGATGTTAAAGGGTAGCGTTGTCTATGATAAATGGGCCTCGAAGGGGGAAAATTTTAATTCAAAACATTTTTGGCTAAAGTATTAATTATTTAGACAAACCATTAAAAAGTAAAAAATTTAAAAATGAAAATGGAGACTTACAATATACAAATTGGGGGGTGAGGGGTGCAGTCAGTTGAGGCACTTTGCCACAAGAAGGGAGATTCCGGGTTCTATTCGCGGTAGGTTCCTTCGAAATTTTCAAGTGACAGCAAGCCTTCTCCGAAACGTCGTTAGCTAATAACCAATCGACAATCCCGCCATATCCCGTATTTTCCCGGATGAGGCGAAACACGCCACACGAATTCCCATTCACGATATCAGAACACGTGACCTCTTGACCGCGGACAGTGATTGTAGGCACAGCAAATGGTCGGACTTTGTAGCACCACATCGTGGAAATGTGTTTTGTGATATGAGAAAACAGATGTATGTTTACTGCCTCAGATAAACGACCGGGCGTGTAAACAAGTTCGAGAGACAATGAGGAAGGACTGTCCGTCAACACGAGGCCAGTAGGACGTCGGGATGGACAGTGCGAGGGCCCCGCTCATCCCGCAATCAGGAAGTCTCAAGTATGGGTCAACCGACGGAGTTGGGACCGGAACAAGTGAAGGGTGAGCCCTCAGTCTGTTCTTAACTATCACTAGCAACAATATTAACACCAGTACTTAACAAATAATCAAGCCAGTACTACTGTAGATATGATTGTCCACCATGCGTGTTGCGATTCAGCGCATAGTTACCAACTGTACACATATAAATCTTATCGGACAAGCTGATAGACGCTCAGATAGTCAATAAATCCTTTGTCTTTTACGGAATACGAAGGTTCGTTGTCGCATTCACAACAGCCTGCCACTAAACCTCTTATAAGCAATACATAAATACCAACTTAACGAATATGAAATCAAGACCACTTTTATGGCTTATCAGACACAACTTTATTGGTAAATAAATTATTCCTCTTTGCACTAAAAGCAAACGGAGGAACATAGGCTGAGGGTGTTCGAGAATAGTGTGCTGAGGGGGATATTTGGGGTCTAAGAGGGACGGGGTAACAGGGGAGTGGAGAAGACTACATAACGAGGAACTTTATGATCTGTACTGATCTGAATAGTGTGCTGAGGAGGATATTTGGGTCTAAGAGGGACGGGTAACAGGGGAGTGGAGAAGACTACATAACGAGGAACTTTATGATCTGTACTGATCTGAATAGTGTGCTGAGGAGGATATTTGGGTCTAAGAGGGACGGGGTAACAGGGGAGTGGAGAAGACTACATAACGAGGAACTTTATGATCTGTACTGATCTGAATAGTGTGCTGAGGGGGATATTTGGGTCTAAGAGTGACGGGGTAACAGGGGAGTGGAGAAGACTACATAACGAGGAGCTTTATGATCTGTACTGATCTGAATAGTGTGCTGAGGGGGATATTTGGGTCTAAGAGTGACGGGGTAACAGGGGAGTGGAGAAGACTACATAACGAGGAACTTAATGATCTGTACTGATCTGAATAGTGTGCTGAGGGGGATATTTGGGTCTAAGAGGGACGGGGTAACAGGGGAGTGGAGAAGACTACATAACGAGGAACTTTATGATCTGTACTGATCTGAATAGTGTGCTGAGGGCGATATTTGGGTCTAAGAGTGACGGGGTAACAGGGGAGTGGAGAAGACTACATAACGAGGAGCTTTATGATCTGTACTGATCTGAATAGTGTGCTGAGGGGGATATTTGGGTCTAAGAGTGACGGGGTAACAGGGGAGTGGAGAAGACTACATAACGAGGAACTTAATGATCTGTACTGATCTGAATAGTGTGCTGAGGGGGATATTTGGGTCTAAGAGGGACGGGGTAACAGGGAGTGGAGAAGACTACATAACGAGGAACTTTATGATCTGTACTGATCTGAATAGTGTGCTGAGGGGGATATTTGGGTCTAAGAGGGACGGGGTAACAGGGAGTGGAGAAGACTACATAACGAGGAACTTTATGATCTGTACTGATCTGAATAGTGTGCTGAGGGGGATATTTGGGTCTAAGAGGGACGGGGTAACAGGGGAGTGGAGAAGACTACATAACGAGGAACTTTATGATCTGTACTGATCTGAATAGTGTGCTGAGGGGGATATTTGGGTCTAAGAGGGACGGGGTAACAGGGGAGTGGAGAAGACTACATAACGAGGAACTTTATGATCTGTACTGATCTGAATAGTGTGCTGAGGGGGATATTTGGGTCTAAGAGGGACGGGGTAACAGGGGAGTGGAGAAGACTACATAACGAGGAACTTATGATCTGTACTGATCTGAATAGTGTGCTGAGGGGGATATTTGGGTCTAAGAGGGACGGGGTAACAGGGAGTGGAGAAGACTACGTAACGAGGAACTTTATGATCTGTACTGATCTGAATAGTGTGCTGAGGGGGATATTTGGGTCTAAGAGGGACGGGGTAACAGGGGAGTGAAGAAGACTACATAACGAGGAACTTAATGATCTGTATTCATCACCAAATATTATTCGGGTAATCAAATTAAGAAGAATGAGGTGGGCGGTGCATGTAGCACGTATGGGGAAGGGGAGAGGTGCATACAGGATTTTGGTGGGGAGACCTGAGGGAAGGTGACCACTTGGAAGACCCAGGCATAGATGGGAGGATAATGTTAGAAAGAATCTTTAAGAAGTGGGATGGTGGGGCATAGACTGGATTGATATGGCTCAGGATAGTGACAGGTGGCGGGCTGTTGTGAGTGCGGTAATGAACCTTCGGGTTCCATAAAACGCGGGGAATTTCTTGACTAGCTGACGACCTGTTAGCTTCTCAAGAAGGACTCTGCTCCATGGAGTTAGTTAGTTAGTTAGTCAGTTAGTTACACTAAAAGCAACATGTTTCGGCTTTCATACCAAAGCCATTATCGGGCCAAACCAAAATAAAGCAATATTAAGGATAAAATCTATATGATATTTCAATTACAGTAATGGGATACAAGGATGCTCCTTGACATACTTTTATAGTGCTTTAGCCAGATGATAGATTTGGCACAAAAGCCAAAACATATAGATGTTTACTGTAAAAACAGGAATTTGTTTACCAACAAAGCTGCGTCGACTGACCTGTTAAAGTGTACTTGGTTTCATATTAGAAATCAAAACGCCATGCTACACACTGAGGTTACTGCAGAGTGTTACAGTTTGGTCTCTAAGTGATACTGTCGTCGTCTTCAGATAAGTGGAACTTAATCTGACAGCTCCAATTGAATGAGCTAGTTTCAGTAGAAAGAACCTTCTAAATGTCGTGTTTGTATCAGAAACCTACAAGACAGTATAAGGTCCAGCGCAACAAATAGGAAATGTATTGAAATATTTGCTACAAAATATGTTTCGGAAGATACGTGTACTACGATTAAAAAAAAAAAGGCAACAAAGAACCAGACAGAACCACATAACAGTGGAACTCCTACTGTTCTTGACTTACAAAAACATCTCTGACCTTGGATGTGGTGGCGCAGGAAGGGAGTCAGAACTTTAGATGTTTATGATCAGTAACCAAAGTATTCCAGCTAAAAATACATTGGGGTGAAGTGCAGTTGTGTCTTGTTTGTGCGAGTTAATACTATGAACTTCTGTTGTGTTCTATATGTTTACAGCTGTGCATGAAATTTATTTTAATCTCGTTATAAACTAAATACTTAACACACGAAGACGAAGAAAAAGTAATAAATGCAGATACAGAGACTTTTGTTATTGATTGGGCCTATATATCACTTTTGCAAGGTTAGTTCGGTGTCAAGGAACCATAATCAGCGCTGTCAAGGTCAGATTTATACTAGTGAGTCAACAACAGTAATTTTTTCGAGGTATATAGCTTTGAGCAGGAAACATCATTACATTCTTTGTCTCTAAGTTGGGGTGTCATCCCTGACCTGACCCTTCGCTGGTCACAGGGTAAAGAAGTTTTTATTTTACGGTTAGTGGACCACATTTTTCTTCCTTTCTTCCTTTCTTTCTTGTACAGAACTGAACGACGTTAAAGCACGACCATAAATCGCCATACAGCATTAAACACTGTAGGCACGAAACGTACAGTACAGCAAGCAGATCGGTTCAGGACAGGTGCCAATTGTAATCCCTATCAGTCAGACCTCCTCGCCACTGACCTCCGTTCATTCATGAGAATTGAAATGACATGCAATGTCCATCCCGTTCACCGTGACTTTAATTTCAAGACGACGTGACACTCACGACTGCCAATTATCAAAGAGGCTAGAAACTTTATGTGTGCCGACACCCCTCACTTGTACTTGTAACATCTCAGTCAGTTAATTAACTATTCTATTCCAACAAATGCTGTACACTTTTAGTGTTTTCTTGTCCCTACATATGTTTCGACACTCCTTGTGCCATCCTCGGGGGTGTCGTCGAGAGTTCACAGTTTTCAAATGCATCCAGTTCACTATCACTTAATATCACTTATCTTCTTGTTGATGGCGGTCAGCTTGTCTTGTTTGGTGTTTTATTAAAACTGAATAATTAAAACTTTATGAATAAAGATAGTCGTAGTATAAAATGTTAAAAGTTATTAAGACTTTGTTCAGTTTTAATAAAACACCAGACAAGACAAGCTGACCGCCATGAACAAAAAGATAAGTGATATTCAGTGATAGTGAATTTATGTTGTGAAAGTTAATTGGATGCATTTAAAACAGTGAACTCTCGACGACACCCCTGAGGATGGCATAAGGAGTGCCGAAACATATGTAGGGACAAGAAAACACTAAAATAGTGTAGTGCATTTGTTGGAATAAAGTAATTAATTAATTATTATAATGAGCGGTATATATAATATAAAGTTCGTTAATGCCCAACAAACAAAATTAGTATACCACAAGAACATTAAAGGGAAACTTCATAAAACTAATGCATCGATATGGTTCAATAACACCAAATTAACACCAAAATAAGATAAGTGATATTAAGTGATAGTGAATTTATGTTTTGAAAGTGAAATGGATGCGTTTGAAAACTGTGAACTCTCGACGACACCCCTGAGGATGGCATAAGGAGTGCCGAAACATATGCAGGGACAAGAAAACACTAAAATAGTGTAGTGCATTTGTTGGAATAAAATAATTAATTAATTATTATAATGAGCGGTATATATAATATAAACTCTCAGCCGGTGTTGTAACAATATCGTCAGGCTGATTTATTGTAACCCTGATTGGACATCTCTGGGTCAATCTGACGGCCAGCACAGCTGTGTGGCACAATATTCATCTGGTTCAGCCTACAGCGACCTCGTTAGCACGTCTAATGTCAAAATATAACGGATCTATCAAGAAAGTTAATTGAAGGCCAAATTGTCCTCTGTGTCCTTCATCAAGGCCTATTTATAACCTCGATACCAGATAGACATGGGTGTTCATCTTCACGCCCCGGCGGCTTTATCCGTGGAGAAAAAGATCAAGGTACACTGAATAGATATCTTTCCAATGGCCCAACAGCCCCTAGTGGGCCAGGGCCTCCTCATTATCGAGGCTTCACGATCACACTCAGACACACACACACTCGGTAGGACTGCTCTGGACGAGTGATCAGCCCGTCGCAGAGACCTCTACCTGACAACACACAACTCTCACAAGAGACAGACATCCATGCCCCCGGCGGGATTCGAACCCGCAATCCCAGCAAGCTGCAGACCCATGCCTTAGACCGCGCGGCCACTGGCATCGGCGAACAGTGTATGTGTAATGTGAAATACCTGCGGTCGGAATGGAACTGTGGGGCACTTGCAAACAAATCCCTCACAACATGCCACTCCACTACTCGGACTCTTGACCCGTGAAGATGCGACCGATACGTTATACCGAAACGTCGGTAAACAATTACCACACGACGCCGCGTAAAAACCCAGAAGACCGCAGATCTCATCAACATCGCTGCGGAAGCCATAAATCAAGTTTATGTCAATTTATTTTTGACATAAACCCATTAATTCAATATTCGTATCAATATTCAAATCCTTGGGATGTGACGCCGTGACGATTGGCCAGCCACTCGCCCAAAGACACGGTGCCACACCGTCAAAAACACCGCTGGAAGGACCTCAAACCTTACACCAACATTCCCGCCCACACGGCGTTTCTGGGAAGGCATATTGACTGTTAATAAATATTGTACTTCCTTCCTCAAAACGCGCAGACACGAACAATGGAACTGCGACGAAATCAAAAGGCGTCTTCATCATGTTCGTGTGCCGATAGCCAGCGGACAGACAGACTGCGCGTCACGAAGGAATTCTACTAGAAGGCCACGCACGCACGCCACGCCACAGCCACTCGATCTCACCACGTCTACTTCTGCAGCACATTGCACTTGGGTTTCCCCATCCAAAGTTCTGTTCACAGATCTTCGAAGTCTAGCAATTTTGCCATAGCACCGAGTTGACATGTGTATGTTGCGTATGGCAGCCATCGATTTCCGAAAACATGATCGATATCCTCACATTTGATTTTACAGTAAATGTAATTTGATGCATGTTTAACAGCAAACACAATAAACAGACCCTGTACAAACACAGTAAACAGACCCTGTACAAACACAGTAAATAGACCCTGTACAAACACAGTAAACAGACCCTGTACAAACACAATAAACAGACCCTGTACAAACACAATATACAGACCCTGTACAAACACAGTAAACAGACCCTTACAAACACAGTAAACAGACCCTGTACAAACACAGTAAACAGACCCTGTACAAACACAGTAAACAGACCCTGTACAAACACAGTAAATAGACCCTGTACAAACACAGTAAACAGACCCTGTACAAACACAATAAACAGACCCTGTACAAACACAATATACAGACCCTGTACAAACACAATAAACAGACCCTGTACAAACACAGTAAACAGACCCTGTACAAACACAATAAACAGACCCTGTACAAACACAATATACAGACCCTGTACAAACACAGTAAACAGACCCTTACAAACACAGTAAACAGACCCTGTACAAACACAGTAAACAGACCCTGTACAAACACAATAAACAGACCCTGTACAAACACAATATACAGACCCTGTACAAACACAATAAACAGACCCTGTACAAACACAATATACAGACCCTGTACAAACACAATAAACAGACCCTGTACAAACACAATATACACACCCTGTACAAACACAATAAACAGATCCTGTACAAACACAATATACAGACCCTGTACAAACACAGTAAACAGACCCTGTACAAACACAATATACAGACCCTGTACAAACACAGTAAACAGACCCTGTACAAACACAATAAACAGACCCTGTACAAACACAATATACAGACCCTGTACAAACACAATAAACAGACCCTGTACAAACACAGTAAACAGACCCTGTACAAACACAAAACAGACCCTGTACAAACACAATATACAGACCCTGTACAAACACAATAAACAGACCCTGTACAAACACAATATACAGACCCTGTACAAACACAATAAACAGACCCTGTACAAACACAGTAAACAGAACCTGTACAAACACAGTAAACAGACCCTGTACAAACACAATATACAGACCCTGTACAAACACAGTAAACAGACCCTTACAAACACAGTAAACAGACCCTGTACAAACACAGTAAACAGACCCTGTACAAACACAATAAACAGACCCTGTACAAACACAATATGCAGACCTGTACAAACACAATAAACAGACCCTTACAAACACAGTAAACAGACCCTGTACAAACACAGTAAACAGACCCTGTACAAACACAATAAACAGACCCTGTACAAACACAATAAACAGACCCTGTACAAACACAGTAAACAGACCCTGTACAAACACAGTAAACAGACCCTGTACAAACACAGTAAACAGACCCTGTACAAACACAGTAAACAGACCCTGTACAAACACAGTAAACAGACCCTTACAAACACAGTAAACAGAACCTGTACAAACACAGTAAACAGACCCTGTACAAACACAATAAACAGACCCTGTACAAACACAATATACAGACCCTGTACAAACACAATATACAGACCCTGTACAAACACAATATACAGACCCTGTACAAACACAATATACAGACCCTGTACAAACACAATATACAGACCCTGTACAACACAATAAACAGATCCTGTACAAACACAATAAAAATACCCTGTACAAACACAATAAACAGACCCTGTACAAACACAATAAACAGAACCTGTAAAAACACAATAAACAGACCCTGTACAATCACAGTAAACAGACCCTGTACAAACACAATAAACAGAACCTGTAAAAACACAATAAACAGACCCTGTACAATCACAGTAAACAGACCCTGTACAAATACAATAAACAGACCCTGTAAAACACAGTAAACAGACCCTGTACAAACACAATAAACAGACCCTGTACAAATACAATAAACAGACCCTGTAAAACACAGTAAACAGACCCTGTACAAACACAATAAACAGACCCTGTACAAACACAGTCACATGTCGCTGACATGCAACGACAAAAAAGTTACTGAGTAAACACACGGAGCTTCACGACAGGTGTTTCTGAACAAATATCAGGATCAAATCAAGGACGATAACATGGGTAGGGATTGTAGCGCGCATGTGGTATAAGGAAAATGCATATAGGGCATTGGTTTGAAAATCTAAAAAATGAGACATTTTGGAACGCCTAACCGTAGAAGAGATGATATTAATAAAATGGATATGAAAGAAATAGGATGGGAAGGCGAGGACTGGATTCATGTAGAGGATAGGGGCAAGTACCAGGGTCTTGTGAACGTAGTAATAAAGCTTCGGGTCCCATAAAATGCGGGGAATTTCTTGACTAGCTGAGACACTATTAGCTTATCAGGAAATACTCTGCTCCATGGAGTTAGTTAATTATAATTCATATCTTAATGAGTCACTGTGCGTCTCGGTTTATTGACGGTGCTTGCTGAAATAGATGGGCAAATGACACAGAGTGACATTACACACGGCACATGTTGAAGGCACCGTGACTTATTGTAAGGTCATTCATACCGCAATCTGTCTTACGACAGGTCCGTAGCCTCTTCATTCTGTAGTCTGTCTTACGACAGGTCCGTAGCCTCTTCATTCTGTAGTCTGTCTTACGACAGGTCCGTAGCCTCTTCATTCTGTAGTCTGTCTTACGACAGGTCCGTAGCCTCTTCATTCTGTAGTCTGTCTTACGACAGGTCCGTAGCCTCTTCATTCTGTAGTCTGTCTTACGACAGGTCCGTAGCCTCTTCATTCTGTAGTCTGTCTTACGACAGGTCCGTAGCCTCTTCATTCTGTAGTCTGTCTTACGACAGGTCCGTAGCCTCTTCATTCTGTAGTCTGTCTTACGACAGGTCCGTAGCCTCTTCATTCTGCAGTCTGTCTTACGACAGGTCCGTAGCCTCTTCATTCTGTAGTCTGTCTTACGACAGGTCCGTAGCCTCTTCATTCTGTAGTCTGTCTTACGACAAGTCCGTAGCCTCTTCATTCTGTAGTCTGTCTTACGACAGGTCCGTAGTCTGTCTTACGACAGGTCCGTAGCCTCTTCATTCTGTAGTCTGTCTTACGACAGGTCCGTAGCCTCTTCCAAAGCAACTTCTCCACACAGTGCGATCCAGTGCTTACTCTTTCAATTTGCAGTATCTTCTCTTTTCCTTAAGGCCATCCAGTAGCTGCTTACGTCTTCTCCCTCGTCTTCCCGTCATTTCTATCCTTCCTTCTAACTTTCCTTCAATCACGTGTTTCAGAAGGCAGTTCCTACGCAAGATGTGACCAATCCAGTTAGCCTTTCTTCTTTTTACTGTATGTACGATATTCCTCTCCTCCTTCACTCTGTGTAATACTTCTTCATTTCTCACACGATCGGTCCGAGGTACGAGGAAACAGGTCCATGTATTTAGTGTTGCAACTGACGATGTATCAACTGGGGGACACTGGTACGAAGAGTGACCGTCTGCAGCCAGAACACCGACTGTACTTACAACGAATTCAGAAGCGTCGTGCGCATGTCACAAAAGCCAGAGCATAGGCCTGATATGAGAATGACTTCAAAATTATCTGCGCTAAATGTAGCCTAATGAGACAACATAGTAACCCGATGTGAATTTAAACAAGAGAGGCAATGTACGTATAACGTAACACTGAGGCGCGTTCGCGTAACCATTGTCGCCGTGGAAAAGCAATAAGTATTACATATTCTGAGTGTATGTCTGTAGCCTTAGTTATCCAGCATGCAAAGCGCATGCGCCGTATTATATTGTCATCTGTGGCCTGTCTGGCTGTACCGTATTTTTCCACATTATCTCATAAACGGTACGATTTTGGGAAAAAAGTTATTGAACATAAAATTTGTGTTTTGATTTTATCTACTGTCAATGTAAATAATTGCCACAAACAGTGTTACAGTGCTGTGATAATACCAAATGGACCAGTGAACAGTGAAGTGAACTTATCAATGTACCCCTGATGATGGCCGAGTCACGGCCGAAACATGTGTAGGGTGAATTGAACATAAATACGAAAATAGAAGTGCATTTGTTGGTTGAAAAACTGAAAAGTCGTAATTTTATATTGTATTTTAATATTTTATCCGGATGATGGACAAAGTCCAGAAGACAGTTGGTTCTCAATATTTAATAACTGAGCCCGCAATGCACCTGCCAGATGTACCGACATTAAAACACCCCCCCCCCCACTCCAAATGGTCGTAGTGCAGACACCTTAACCCGCAGACGTTGACAGTGCGTGCACGCAGTGCTGTGTATCTCCGAATTCATTCATTCTGCAGTCTGTCTTACGACACGTCCGTAGCCTTTTCCAAAGCGAGTTCTCCATTGAGTGCGATCTAGTGCTTCCTCTTTCAATTTCCAGTATCTTCTCTTTTCCTTAAGGTCACCCAGTAGCTGCTTACGTCTTCTCCCTCGTCTTCCAGTCATTTCTATCCTTCCTTCTAACTTTCCTTCAATCACGTGTTTCAGAAGGCAGTTTCTACGCAAGATGTGACCAATCCAGTTAGCCTTTCTTTTTTTTTACTGTATGTACGATATTCCTCTCCTCCTTCACTCTGTGTAATACTTCTTCATTTCTCACACGATCGCTCCAACTGATCTTCTCCATTCTTCTCCAGCACCACATATCAAAACTTTCCAGATACTTCCGATCCACTTTCCCAAGTGTCCACGTTTCAGCACCATACAAAGCTACGCTCCAAATGTAGCACTTTACTAGTTTCTTCCTTAAATTTAAGTCCAGTTTGCTGATGAAAAGAGTCTTCTTGTTGAATGCTGCTATTGTCGTGACAATTCTGGATTTAATTTCACGTGTACAGCTTGCATAATTTGTTATCATGCTGCCGAAATAATTGAAATATTCCACATTCTCCAATTGTTTTTGATCTATGATAATTTTCATTGGGGATGGTTGCCTTGAGATTCTCATTACCTTAGTTTTTTCCACATTCATTTCCATTCCATAGCGTCTTCCAATTTCAATCAATCAACCATGCCCTGTAGCACCGTTTCTTCCCTAGCCAGTAGCACAAGGTCATCTGCATACTTCACAGTGCGAATTACTTGTCCTCCTATTTTGAAGTCTCCAAACCCTTCAAGAGCTTCCTTGGTAAGGTACTCGCTGTATAAGTTGAACAGAATCGGTGACAAGCAGCAACCTTGTCTAACTCCTCCTCCAATCTTCACACTTCTCGTCTCCCCTTAGTCCAGTCGTATTTTGACACTCTGTTCCATGTACAATTTGCTGATCAATCAACTTTCGCGCCAGTCTATCCCAATTCCCTTTAGGATCTGCATTAATTTGGTCCAGTTGACACGGTCAAATGCCTTCTGCCAGTCTATCAAGCAAGCACACAATTCCTCATCTATGACCAAGGTTCGTTCTGATATTATTCTCAGCATCCCAACTGCATCCCTTGTTCCTTTTCCTCTCCTAAATCCTAACTGATCTTCTCCAAGTGCATCCGCTGTCTTCCTTTCAATCCTTCTTCTAAGTATCTTCGCTACTATCTTTGCTGCGTGCGCGATGATGCTGATTGTGCGATGGTCTCTGCATTTTGTAGCTTTGGGCTTCTTCTTTAAGGCAATCATTGTAACGTCAATGAAATCTCTGAGCCACTCTCCAGTTACATACATGCTGTTGATCATCTGTGTCAGAGTCTGAGACAATCTTCTCCCAACAATTTCAGTACATCCCCAGGTACATCATCATCTCCTGTAGCCTTCTTACCCCTCATCTCCTTGACAGCTTTCCCACTTCACTTTGCAAAATATAAGGGCCTTTCTCGTCTTCATCTACTTCAGCTTCAGGTTCGACTTCCAGGTGTTCTGGTCGATTAGCTCGATCGTAGAGCTCTATGATATACTTCTCCCAAATTTGCAGCACACGTCTCTGGTCTATTATTATATTCCCTTGATAATCTTCGATGCCAATGTTTTGAATCCCATGGTTTTCTTTCCAACCTAGTTCCTTTGTCTTCATGCACATTAGATCACAACGTCCTATTCTTTGAAATTCTATGATCTCGTCGCATATGCTCTCCAGATATTCCTTCTTGTCGTTGTCCGTGGCTATTTTCAATTCGTTCCTCAGTCTTCTGTAGTTCTTCCTTCCTTCTTCGTTGTTGACATTCTTCCATTTCCTTCGTTCATCCATTTTACTGATCATCTCCTGTGTAATCCATGGCTTTCTTGCTCTCCTCTCGACTTTTCCAACCAACCACTCGCAGTATCTAACACACATTTCTTGATATTGTTCCACCGCACTTCCACATTTGATTGCACCAAGTTTTTCTTCTAGACTATCGTGTACTTCCTGTCGTTGAGCATATAGCTTCTCCAAATCCCATCTTGGTTTTCGCTTGTGGAACCTTATGATCTTCTTCAATCTAGTGCAGATCGTTGCAACCAGTAAATTGTGGTCAGAGTCAATATCTGCTCCATGCAGTGTCTGCGAAGACGGCGATGCTAATCAACAAACAAGTCTCAATGTACACAGTCCGCCGCTAATAATCTTACAAGGACGGCGCAGAAGGGCATTCCCTTTCGAAAATGCGTGTAAAGTAAATTAACTAGGCAACGACAGCTTCTGACCACATACTGTCCAACTTACTATTCGTGTCGGCCAAACTACGAGGGAAAGATATCACTTGGAAGACATAGGCGTAGATGGGAGGATGATATTAAAACAAAGCTTCAAGAAATAGGGTGGGGAGAAAATGGATTGGATTGATCTGGCTTATGGTAGGGACAGATGGCAAGCTCTTGTGAACACAGTAATAAACCTTCGGGTTCCGTAACATCCGAGGAATTTCTTGACTGGATAAGGAACTATTAGCTTCTCAAGGACTCTGCTTTATGGAGTCAGTTAGTTAGTCAGGAGGATTTTTTTAGAAGGTCCCCGCAGCAGATGCTACGGACGCGCCGCAGCCTTGAAGGCTTCTTGTGCAACCCTGTGATGAAGATGATCAGTTTTTTTCGTTTTTCCGTGTAATGGAGCACCGGTGGAAGAAATTTACAGGGGAAAACCGAAGTACTCGGGGAAAAACCTTTCCCAGTGCCACTTTGTCCACCACAAATCCCTCATGGACTGACCCGGGATCAAACCCGGGCCTCCGCGGTGAGAAGCCGGCGACTAACCGCCTGAGTCATGACACGGACTAGTTGGTTGGTTGGTTAGTTAGTTAGATAGATAGTTAGTTAGGAGGTTGGTTGGTTTGGTAGGTTGGTTGGCTGCTTGGTTAATAATAGTAATAATAATAATAATAATAATAATAGTCAGCCGTCCACATATTCTACGCTACATAAAGTTAGTTTGGATTATCGACAGTTTTGCTAAGTGAACCGCACACACAAACAAGCCATAAACACGTTCTGACGACACTCGTTACACGACAGGCCAATACTCATTTCTGTTACGTCTGACTCGTATTAACTCACTCAACCGACAAATTTGTGAAGCAATTAGCTACAGGATGGTACAGCGTGTTCTGTAGTTAAGAGCCCTCTATTACATATCACATGTAATGGTGTCATGGCGTGTCTGTGTTGACGTAACAAGCTAATGAAGATATAACCACGGTCAGTAGCAAAAACATATAAATGGCAGCGCTGTCCGAAAGAAAAAACACGACGACAGTTGCAAGAGACAGAGAAAGCTAGCGACAACTAGGCCGTCAAGATGAAACTCCTGCACCACGGGAGAGACAGGGCTGTGTAAAATGCTACAGAAGGTACTGTTATCGACTCACGAGAACAGCTTTGACCTTAGCAGTCAGAGCGTTAGGTAAAAGCAATCCCATTACAGGCCTCCACCGGCCCTTAGGGTTCCAGGAGGTTGAGGCTCCCACATTTCTAGACAATCGGCACCTGAAGGTTGTCAGCCCTACGCACCGGCCGTCTTTACCCCCCAGAAAATACTCCTGGTACTTATTTCTGTTGGAGGCTGAGTCGACCCCAGGTCCATAGTGCGACCGAAAGGATCATGCCAATGAAAAATTCCAATGACACCATCGGGAATCGAATTTTAGAGCAGTGCCTCAACCAACTGCACCACCGAGGGCCCCGTCAGCCGTTAGATATTTATGACATGTAACGGAAATATTCTAGTTAAAAATACATTGAGTTCAAGTACAGTTGTGTCTTGTGCGTGCGAGTTAATACGATTATATTCTGTTGTGTTCTATCTGGTTAGATCTGTTCTTTAGGCTGGTTATAAGTTAGACACCTAAAAATGGCGACAAATGGAGAGTGACAGACGAGGTGATAGCTTCTTATATTTCTGATATGACCTAGATCAGGGGTGGCCAAACAGTCGTTCGCGCCGTTTTTTTGGTCTCTGTCAAAATTTATTTGCCGCCTCAGTGCGATCAATAGCTCTTCGTGTGACAGAATTTTTGGATCAATCTGCCTCTGCCAAGAAGCCTTCTCCTAGATGAAGATAATTAAATCAAGATACCGAAGCCGTCTGACCGACGAACATTCTTCATTCTGATGATCAGCCGTATCAGACATCAGGTCCCAATGAAGACAAGACACGTCGGCTTCTGCGCGGCCGGTAGTCTGAGATTATCTGATCACCTTTAGCTTCCGTGAAAATCCTATGTCAGCGCGTGTATGGATTAATCTGGCTCATGATAACTGCCAAGTGGCAGGCTCTTGTGACAACGGTAATTAGTCTGCTTGTCTCACAAGATGTGGGAAATTTCTTTAGCTGACGAACTGCTAAATTTCACCCTAATAACAAGCCATGAAGGCCCACAGGGTGAGTAGAGGTATAGCTCTTACTTTCTTTAACCTCGGCGTTAGATGCGGGTGGATGGTCAACGCCACGACCCGGCCGCTTTATCCCCGGGAAAGAGACCCGGTACCCATTTTATAGGAGATTGGGTGGGCCCCAGGGCCGGTCTGGACGGGTGTGGAAAATCTCGCCGCTACCTGGATTCGATCCCCGGACCGTCCAGCTCGTAAGCTGAGGAACTACCAGCTTCAAGAACTCTGCTCCATGGATTTAGTTAAGTCTCCATGATAGTTTCCAGTCTCTTACAAATAAATAATTTATTCTGTGAAATTTACTGCACAACGACAGTCACTGTCACACTGCAAAGCGCCTGTGACTGTATGCAACCTGAGCATTAACATTCACGTTACGTTGTCCTTGATGCACCGGAAATAAAGAGCCATTATCTGTCCTAGATAACTCTCATACTTAACAGTTCATTGACATGCTGCATTATGCAAACAGCCTGCGTTACTATCAAAGTACTTCAGTCTGAAATTTTCACGAGTTCCTTTTCTGAAACAGTTATACATGACAAGACAAGGGGGAGCAGGTAGAAGGATTTATTTAAATACTACCTCACAGAAACACTGCGAGTACTGAACCAACATTTTTTTTTTCCAATGGCTCGACAGCCCCTTGGGGGCCTAGGCCGCCTCATTTTTTGAGGCTTCACCATCACACACTTTTTACACACAACACACTCGGTAGGACTCCTCTGGACGAGTGATCAGCCCGTCGCAGAGACCTCTATCTGACAACACACGACACTCACAACAGACAGACATCCATGCCCTGGGCGGTATTCGAACCCGCAATCCCAGTAAGCGAGCGGCCGCAGACCCACGCCTTAGACCGCGCGGCCACTGGAATCGAGACTGAATCAACTTTACCATCTTTATATTATATATACCGTGCATTATAATAATTAATTAATTATTTTATTCCAACAAATGCACTACACTATTTTAGTGTTTTCTTGTCCCTACACATGTTTCGGCACTCCTTGTGCCATCCTCAGGGGTGTCGTCGACATTTCACAGTTTTCAAATGCATCCAGTTCACTTTCACAACATATAATTCACCATCACTGAATACCAAAGCTTCAATTATTCAATTTTAATAAAACACCAAGGAAGATAAGCTGGTCGCCGTGAGCAGTAAGATAGGTGGTATACGGTTACTGTATTTCAAATCCCACAAAGTCTGATGACTCACCCCAAACCGGTCGATCACCCATTTTCACATGTTCACTTTACCATGCTCACTTCGCAGCAACTGGATAAAGTGAAAACACAATTCAATACATATTGTACAGCTAGCAACGGCGTCACGTGATTGAACGGCAATAAATTGAGCATCGTCCACGTAACGTCTCGTGTATGTCGTCTGTCTGTCTGTCTGTCGTCTGTCCGCCTACCGCATCTACATAACCAATATAAGGATACGACTTACATTTGATTTACAGCAAAAGTGTGGGCCGCGATAGCTCAGTCGGTATAGCGACTTTCTACGAGCTGGACGGTCCGGGGATCGAATTTCGGTGGAGGCGAGATTTTCAGCACCCGCCCAGACCGGCCCTGGGGCCTACCCAGCCTCCTGTACAATGGGTACCGGGTCATTCCCGGGGGTAAAGCGGCCGGGGCGTGGCGTTGACCACCCACCTCCATCTAGCGCCGAGGTTAAGGAAAGATTAGAGCTATACCTCTACTTTCCCTCAGGGCCTTCATGGCCTATTATAGGGCGACCTTTACCTTTACCTTACAGCAAAACTTGTGAAGCAAATTTCATTTTGACCCTCAATGTTCCACTATAACTCCAGTATTTCATAACCTGCAGTTACGACAGAACGCAAGCACTATAATATAGGGCATACACAAACGAATGGTGCGGTTTTAATAGTGAACACTATTAAAACCGCACCATTCTTTTGTGTATGCCCTGTATAATCGATATATTCACATATATCGATTACGCAGGCCCTCGTCTGACAAATGTCAACAAATCTTATGTCATTCACACCGCGCATCTTCTTACCAATATGACATAAACTCATGCACTGGATAAAATACATTCGTAAGCTACAGTTGCAAATAACTTCAACACCTGGAACGGCTTATTTTAAATACTAGTACTTTTCATACTATTCATATTACAACACTGTAAATTTATGATTATTAATTTTATGTATCTTAGAATTTTAGTGTTTCACATTTTAATCACTTCTGTAAAGGCGACATAAGCCGCTCTCAGTGGCCGCGCGGTCTAAGGCGTCGGTCTGCGGCCGCTCGCTTAATGGGATCGTCGGTTCGAATCCCACCGGGGGCATGGATGTCTGTCTGTTGTGAGTGTTGTGTGTTGTCAGGTAGAGGTCTCTGCGACGGGCTGATCACTCGTCCAGAGGAGTCCTACCGAGTGTGGTGTGTCTCAATGTGATCGTGAAGCCTCGAAAAATGAAGCGGTCTAGGCCCCCCAAGGGGCTGTCGAGCCATTAAAAAAAAGGCGACATAATGACTAGTTTAGTGTGTTGATATACATTCCTTTGTATTGAACGGCCCCCAGATGATGGCACTTCGGTGCCGAAACATGTAGCGGTTTTTATAACAGCTTACGAATGTATTTTATTCAGTGAATTAGCTGACTGATGCAATTCAAGATTCTGTGTAACGCAGTAGGCTATTGCTGCTGTTAGTCGCCTTCCTCAACAATGAGATATAGGCTCCGTGCAACGCAGAACCTCTGCCGCTAATTGGCTCTGTCAACATTACACATCTATCTACAGTAAATAAACACGGAAGCCATGACGAAGAGGCTAAATCGCGAAACGAAAGACACGTAGGTCTCTGTGAAGACCAAAGTCCGCTCTGTGCATTGCTCTGTACAACGAATTGTTACAGCGGTATTCAACCTTTTTTGTTCGCGTACCCCCAGATTTAATTTCTCTTCAACTTTGTACCCCCAAAGCTGTTGGTGCATAATTCAAATTATACACAGTCTATAATCTACATCTAAAATAAGTTAAATAAATTACATCCAAAATAATGTATTAAATAATAAGTTTTAAATGAGAAAAAGGAGAGTCAAGCTATTAAATAACAAATATATTATTGTCTATCATATAAAAATTAATAAAGGAACAAATGTATTTTAGCAAAGCAAAATTATATGCACTGTGTGGAATAAAATGAAACTAGCCGCCCAGATAAGAATCGCATAAAGGAGAGAGAGAGAGAGAGAGAGAGAGAGAGAGAAATGGCGCTCCCAAATCGCATGTCCTTACGTCCGGTCTCTTGTGGCTAACCCTAAATCTTACCCTGATTATTCAGTGTTTATCATGAAATAATATATTTATTGTTTTAATTTTACATACCCCCTAAGATGTCTTCGCTTACCCCAGGTTGCATACCACTGTATTATAAAATTTTCTGTACGTAGTTGCGTGCGACAGAATCGACACACCCTGTAGGACCTTGAAGTGGTACATGGCAAAATCTTTGGCAAGTACAAAACTTTTATTGCGGTAATATATACGTAATATTCGGTAACATGCGGTAATATGTAAAATAAAAAATGTCATCTTGGCGACAGTACGAAAATGTATTTCGGCTGTCAGTTTGAGAGAGATAACTGAAGACTCACTGAGCTAAGCACGTGAAACTTGGCACGTAGGTACATCACAAACTTGGCACGTAGGTACATCACAAACTTGGCACGTAGGCACATCACAAACTTGGCACGTAGGTACATCACAAACTTGGCACGTAGGTACATCACAAACTTGGCACGTAGGCACATCACAAACTTGGCACGTAGGCACATCACAAACTTGGCACGTATGTACATCACAAACTTGGCACGTAGGTACATCACAAACTTGGCACGTAGGCACATCACAAACTTGGCACGTAGGCACATCACAAACTTGGCACGTAGGCACATCACAAACTTGGCACGTAGGCACATCACAAACTTGGCACGTAGGTACATCACAAACTTGGCACGTAGGTACATCACAAACTTGGCACGTATGCACATCACAAACTTGGCACGTATGCACATCACAAACTTGGCACGTAGGCACATCACAAACTTGGCACGTAGGCACATCACAAACTTGGCACGTAGGTACATCACAAACTTGGCACGTAGGTACATCACAGACTTGGCACGTAGGCACATCACAAACTTGGCACGTAGGCACATCACAAACTTGGCACGTAGGCACATCACAAACTTGGCACGTAGGCACATCACAAACTTGGCACGTAGGCACAACACAAACTTGGCACGTAGGTACATCACAAACTTGGCACGTAGGTACATCACAAACTTGGCACGTAGGTACATCACAAACTTGGCACGTAGGTACATCACAAACTTGGCACGTATGTACATCACAAACTTGGCACGTAGGTACATCACAAACTTGGCACGTAGGTACATCACAAACTTGGCACGTAGGTACATCACAAACTTGGCACGTAGGTACATCACAAACTTGGCACGTAGGTACATCACAAACTTGGCACGTAGATACATCACAAACATACCTACTCAGTAAACACGAAATACTTTAAGTTAATAACTGGAAACATGGCGACGACGCGAAACTTTCGAGTTCCCCTACGTCCAACACACTTAACACGCACGTCTGTAGCAAGCAGTTAGATTTTCACATAAATAAAACGACGGCAAAAAGGTAATTTTTTCCTGTCCACGCCATATAGGGGGAGTAGAGGTATAGCTCCACTCATTTTTAACCTTGGCACATAGCTTCACATCTCAGTGTCCATTCAGTGTGGGTCCCAGAGCCACTATGGACGTTTTGGAGAAGAGAAAAATTTATCATTACTACCGGGACCTGAACCCCGAAACGTCCAGCCCATAGCCTAGGCGCTATACAGACTGAGCTACGCCGGCTGCCCAAATAAAACAAAACAATAAATAAAAATACAGAAGACAACAGGAAGACCACCTATTATATGCAATGGAGAAGGGGTTTTTTGATTCTGCTAGGAACTATGTGTTATGTTCGGTTGCCCTCAGTATTATTACTGTACGTTCTACATTCGAGCTGCGATAGCTCAGTCAGTACAGTGACTGTGTGGGAGAGCACGATGGACCGTACTGTTGGATGTTAGACTGTTGTGGACAGAACATTGAAAGAACTGGACATTGTAAATGCTTTTAACACTATTTATATTATAAAATGTAATGAGAAAGGGAAAGTGGGCCGCGATAGCTCAGTCGGTATAACGACTCACTACGGGCTGGACGGTCAGGGATCGAATCCCGGTGGGGGCGAGATTTTCCGCATCCATCCAGACCAACCCTAGGGTCTACCCAGGCTCCTGTACAATTGGTTACCGTGTAATGGGGTAAAGCGGCCGGGGCGTGACGTTAAACACCCAACCCCCACCTAGCGCCAGGATTAAAGAAAGAGTACAGCTATACCTCTACTCCCCTTCTGGGCCTCCATGGCCTGTTGTAGGGTGAAATTTCTTCGTGAGAAAGGGAAGGCATTTAAAAGTTTACGAAGCATGAAGAGGAGGCCAATGTTTATGTTAGACATTTGACAGTGAGGACATTCGGACTGCAGTAACTGGGGGGGGGGGGGGGGGGGGTTGATGTTGGTAAATGTTGAGGGAGATCCCAGTGGCCGTGCGGTCTAAGGCGTGGGTCTTCGGCCGCTCGCTTACTAGGATCGTGGGTTCGAATCTCGCCTAGGGCATGGAAGTCTTTCTGTTGTGAGTGTTGTGTGTTGTCAGGTAGAGGTCTGTGCGACGGGCTGATCACTCGTCCAGAGGAGTCCTACCGAGTGTGGTGTGTCTGAGTGTGATCGTGAAGCCTCGACGAAACGAGGAGGCCCTGGCCCATATTGGGCTGTCGAGCCATAGGAAAAAAAAATGTTGAGGGATTGGTTATTAAATGATGATGTTTGTAAAACTGTATATAAAGGCTGTACATTGCAGAAACCTGGTGTTAGCAGACGTAGCCTTCTGTAAAGTTCCACTCGACTAATGAACGATATTGGTTGACTCAAATAAATGTGATTAACTGAGTAGGATACGAGCCTGAAACCGATGGTTCGTGGTTCTATTCCCGCCAAGAACAATATTTCCTCTTCTACAAAGCCTCCACACCGATCTGAGGCCCGCTCAGCCTCCTATTTAATAGTTCCCCCGGGGGTAAAGAGGCCGGAGGGGGAGGTGAATAATATCACTCACCTCCACGTAGTGCCGGGGTTAAGAATGAAAGGAACTATTCCTCCACTGTCACAGATGCCTTCATAGCGCGTAAAGGGATAACTTCAATTAATTGCCTAACAGAGAGACAGACCATGCGATGAGGACAACACGGACAGTTGAAGCATGTCACTGCAGCCGCCAGAAAAGAGCAGAAGTAATTGCACACCCCTGTTGCTAAAAGACGCACATAGCACTGTTTGACAGTTTACACGACTCTTTGTGCCCTCGCGCATAAATTTCAATTGAGCAAGTTCAGTGAGTGTGACTGTCACGTGACTGAGTTCGATACTGAAAAAAAGCGTGCATTTCTGCTTAAACAAATAAAGTTAGAAGAATAAGCAGCCGAACACAACGACCGCACGATCAAAGCAGCCGAACACAACGACGGCACGATCAAAGCAGCCGAACACAATGACCGCACGATCAAAGCAGCCGAACACAACGACCGCACGATCGAAGCAGCCGAACACAATGACCGCACGATCAAAGCAGCCGAACACAACGACCGCACGATCAAAGCAGCCGAACACAACGACCGCACGATCAAAGCAGCCGAACACAACGACCGCACGATCGAAGCAGCCGAACACAATGACCGCACGATCAAAGCAGCCGAACACAATGACCGCACGATCAAAGCAGCCGAACACAACGACCGCACGATCAAAGCAGCCGAACACAATGACCGCACGATCGAAGCAGCCGAACACAATGACCGCACGATCAAAGCAGCCGAACACAACGACCGCACGATCAAAGCAGCCGAACACAATGACCGCACGATCGAAGCAGCCGAACACAATGACCGCACGATCAAAGCAGCCGATCACAATGACCGCACGATCAAAGCAGCCAATCACAGTGGCCTCTCACGATCAGTCGCGTACGGGGTTTCGGGACGACTCGAAAACCGAAACGTCGGTTCCAATATGGGCCAAGGGTGCACAAATTTTCCGTAAATCTACGAGCGACTTCAAACATCTAGGCGCCAGAAAGGTCACATGAAGCAAGTTCCATACTGACAATACACACACATTAGGCGCCACCGTATACAATATATTCGCCCAAGCGACCTGACGGCCATGAATTGTGCACCCCTAAAATTTACATATCCGAAATTTTTCGTGTTGTTATTCCACGCCTAAGACGAGCCGATCCCCATTCAAGGAGCTGACTAAAGTTTACAAGTTCAAAGCAACTGGCTTAAATAAAAATTGGAACAGATCGGTGGGCCTAATTCGTAGCAGCCAATACTGCAGGATACAGAGTGCCCATAATGTGCCTATGTAATTTACCTTTACCCCCAGGAAGTACCCCTGGTACTCATTTCTGTTAGAGGCTGAGTCGACCCCAGGGCCATAGTGCGACCGAAAGGATTAAATCAATGAAAAATTCCAACGACGTCATCGGGAATCAAACCCACGACCTTTCGGCTTGTAGCGAAGGGCCTCAACCAACTGCGCCACCGCGTGCCCCAAAAACAAAAGCGATATCAGTAATAATACAAGGGCAACTGGCAGCGTCTCAAAATCGTTCAAAAAATACCTGAGCAACATAACTCCAAAGCACATCAAGGCACTACACAAAACAGCCACACTGTGCACTGCACACGTACTGCGGGAAGTACTGGTGTAAAGTACAGAACATTGAACGTGGGAAATAACTTTTCTTTTTCAATGACGCAACAGCCCCTAGTGGGTCAGGGCCTTCTCATTATCGAGGTTTCACGATCACACTCAGACACACTAAACTCGTTACGATTCCTCTGGACGAGTGATCAGCCCGTCGCAGAGACCTCTACCTGACAACACACAACACTCACAACAGACAGACATCCATAACCCCGGCACGATTCGAACCCGTAATCCCAGCAAGCGAGCGGCCGCAGACCCACACCTTAGACCGCGGGGCCACTGGGATCGGCGGGAAATAACATTACATGTAGCATAAAATGTAACTACAGAATAGCTGTAACATTATATACACTAGAAACATGGCTTGTTACAGGTATATAATTTTAAGTAGCCTGCATAAATTTGACAACTAACAATAGTAATAATAATAATAATAATAATAATAATAATAAACTCCTTCTATTTGCTCATCACCACTGACCATCAGTGTACAGTGCAAATCGAGAGAACTATTTGAAATAAAGTTACCCAAACCTGGACCTACCAACAAATCAACTCCTGACTTGCGCAACAAAAAGATACAGACAGGCTTTATGGACAACCTGTAGGAGCCGAGGCCGGTCATCGTAAAACGCTGTCTTACCGATTCGCTAATTACAGAAGCCTATAGCACTGCTGACGTAAATGAAAAAGCAGTATCACAAAAACAAGTCTGATAAACTGGTTGCAGGCGTCTGATTTAGCGGACAGTGTGTCACTGACACGTGTCACACTGTTTGATGTCCTTAGGGAACATCCGTCCGTGCAGTCGGTTGCATAGACACACGGAGTAAAGTCACACGACAAACACAACATGACACGAACTTTAAACACATGTCATGTGCATTTGTGGTGCCATCTTCACGTACCATCGACAGAATCTAATAAAAGGAGAAGGCTAGTCTATTTAACTCACTCCAGCCTAGTGGTTACTATATGTACCGCCAGCTTTAACATTCAGCAATTCCACGTTCTGCCCACACAGCGTATTTATGTGTTTTGTGTGGATCTCAGAACAAACAGCGATTATTTCACTGTACAACATTAACTGACTGGTTTGTATAACTGAGACGGAGTGTGTTTACTGCGCGGTACGGACTGTATTTATGTGTTTTGTGTGGATCTCAGAACAAACAGCGATTATTTCACTGTACAGCATTAACTGACTGGTTTGTATAACTGAGACGGAGTGTGTTTACTGCGCGGTACGGACTGTATTTATGTGTTTTGTGTGGATCTCAGAACAAACAGCGATTATTTCACTGTACAGCATTAACTGACTGGTTTGTATAACTGAGACGGAGTGTGTTTACTGCGCGGTACGGACTGTATTTATGTGTTTTGTGTGGATCTCAGAACAAACAGCGATTATTTCACTGTACAGCATTAACTGACTGGTTTGTATAACTGAGACGGAGTGTGTTTACTGCGCGGTACGGACTGTATTTATGTGTTATGTGTGGATCTCAGAACAAACAGCGATTATTTCACTGTACAGCATTAACTGACTGGTTTGTATAACTGAGACGGAGTGTGTTTACTGCGCGGTACGGACTGTATTTATGTGTTTTGTGTGGATCTCAGAACAAACAGCGATTATTTCACTGTACAAGCATTAACTGACTGGTTTGTATAACTGAGACGGAGTGTGTTTACTGCGCGGTACGGACTGTATTTATGTGTTTTGTGTGGATCTCAGAACAAACAGCGATTATTTCACTGTAACAGCATTAACTGACTGGTTTGTATAACTGAGACGGAGTGTGTTTACTGCGCGGTACGGACTGTATTTATGTGTTTTGTGTGGATCTCAGAACAAACAGCGATTATTTCACTGTACAACATTAACTGACTGGTTTGTATAACTGAGAAGGAGTGTGTTTACTGCGCGGTACGCACTGTATTAATGTGTTTTGTGTGGATCTCAGAACAAACAGCGATTATTTCACTGTACAACATTAACTGACTGACAGACATTCAAATGTCTTTTATTTAAGATAAAACACCAACAAAATGCACAACTTATAAGGTGCAGATTAGCTCCTTATATCATGATTTACCCTACGCGTTTCAGCTCTTCGTGAGCCATCATCAGGGGTCTTTTACTCTTATAAAAGTTGCTTTACAAATGCTGCATCTGTTGATGACACTTTTTTAAAAAATTATGCACTATCTGGAGCATAAAACACTTGTTCATAAGTTAAAAACACACGAGTCATAAAACACAGTTAAAATGATGGTTTGTTAAAAATAGCTTGTTAAAAAACACTGTTCACTGCGTCTATTATATAAAAGATGTTCGCACTTCTAAAGGTTACAGGAGATCACATACTGCACTGTGCTGGTTGCGATGGGCTTTGATGTAGCACGGCGATAGACATTCGTGCTGTATGTGGTGTTGTCGTTTTGACCCGGTGAGAGTGAACAGTTCATTCTCACCGGGTATACTTCAAGACACAACCCCACACCATACTAGCACCAGAAACACTTCTTCTTCCTATCAATTTATATATACCACACCATCAGGAAGACCACACTACAACGTGAAGTAAACAAAACGACAACACTACATACAGCACGAATGTCTATCGCCGTGCTACATCAAAGCCCATCGCAACCAGCACAGTGCAGTGTGTGATCTCCTGTAACCTTTAGAAGTGCGAACATCTTTTATATAATAGACGCAGTGAACAGTGTTTTTTAACAAGCTATTTTTAACAAACCATCATTTTAACTGTGTTTTATGACTGGTGTGTTTTTAACTTATGAACAAGTGTTTTATGCTCCAGATAGTGCATACTTTTTAAAAAAGTGTCTTCAACAGATGCAGCATTTGTAAAGCACCTTTTATAAGAGTAAAAGACCCCTGATGATGTCTCACGAAGAGCTGAAACGCGTAGGGTAATATCATGATATAAGGAGCTAATCTGCGCCTTATAATTTGTGAATTTTTTTGGTGTTTTATCTTAAATAATAAAAATTCACGGTGAATTAAGATTAAAGATTCAAATGTCTATCACAACTGTATATTTTCAATTACTGTAGGCAAGCTACGGACCATAATTTTGTATAAACGTTTTAAATAAAGGTACAACAGTAAACATGAATATACACTTTGTTGTGAGATCTCACAATTATGCCCACATATCATTTATTACAACTGTCCCATCCTTAGTGATACCTTTATAGCAGCTATTCATAAAAGTTGTGTTTTTATTTTTGTAAAAACATAAATTAATGGAATCTGAAATTTTTTCCAACATGTTTTGGTCCAAATTTTTTTACCGTCCTTATAATTTTGTTTAAGGCCGTGTGATTCAAAATAGAACGCGTAAGAGGTGTGTGTATTCTTTGGCCGCTTATTTTCCTGTACTGAGCTAATCATTTTATTTGAGAACTTAAATGGCTCAACAAGTTTCCTTAAATTTTCCCACTACAAAATATTATCAAAATAAATTCAGCGATTCTCGCCCTGTGACACGCCTTCAGAAGAGGCCGAGCACAGCCCTTCTTGGGAAACTAACAGTTGCTCAGCTAGTCAATAGATTCTTCGTCTTTTATTTACCCAGCAAATTTATTACTGTGTTCAAATACTGTTGCAACTTGTCCATATCCTGAGCCATATAAATCCAATCTCATCCAACTTTAAAAACCATCACCCTTCCATCTACATAAATTCCTTCTGAGTGATCCCGTCCCTTGAATTTTGCCGACTAAAATTTTGTACGCATTTCACAGTTTATCTAACTAACTCCATGGAGCAGAGTCCTTCTTGAGAAGCTAACAGTTCCTCAGCTAGTCAAGAAATTCCCCGCGTTTTATGGAACCCGAAGGTTCATTACCGCATTCACAAGAGCCCGCCACCTGTCCCTATCCTGAGCCATATCAATTCAGTCCATGCCTCCCAACCCACTTCTTGAAGATCCATTTTAATATTATCCTTCCATCTACGCCTGGGTCTTCCAAGTGTTCTCTTCCCCTCAGGTCTCCCCACCAAAATCCTGTATGCACCTCTCCCCTCCACCATTAACAAATACAATGTACGAAGCATTGGACAGAAACGAAGAGACAGAATCACTCAACTTGAATTATGTGAGTGGAAGAAAACGTATCTGTCCTAACGTACGTGTGATAGGAGAGCTCGCAGGGGAGCCGTGGTAGTGGTGGAGGGGGGGCATGGTCGCCCTCCTCAAAGCACAGTGTATTGCGGTGTGGCTATCAAGCCTGCCAGGCGGTATATATTATTGTCACTACGGTCCGCGGCAACAGTCACTTGTTACATTGTGGTGCTGGCTGCAGCGGTGTGACGAGATGTGGCGGTCAGCGTGACAACTGTCAGCAGCATCAAGATAAACTGTGTTTTATTTAATCATTTGAGAAAATGGAGAAGATATCTGTCAAGTGAGTACTCTCGTTCTTTCTTTAGTTCATTGCACGATGCCGTCAGTCAGTCTGACTATGCAGAACCAGTCAATGGATGACAATTGATAAAGAACCGGACAGATTGTGACATGGAGCGACCGTGACTTAATTTAAGAGTTTTCGAAGGGCTGAAGAAACACACGATACCGATCCCGGTGGCTGTGCCGTCTAAGGTGTAGGTCTGCGGCCGCTTGATTGGTGGGATTGCGTGTTCGAATCCCGCTGTGGGGCATGGATGTTGGTTTCTTGTGTTTGTTGTGTTTTGTGTAGGTAGCGGCCTCTGCGACGGGCTGATCGCTCGTACAGAGGAGTCCTACCGGCTATGTGTGCGTGTGTAATTGTTTGTGATATGGAAACCTCAACAATGAGGTGGCCCAGGCCCGAGTTTGGGCTGCTGCGTCACAGAAGTAGAAAGCCACGCAAAATATAAGTAACGATGGTCGGTGTCCCAGCCAAAATTTGAACCGGGCACCTCCGAATACACCTCAGAACCGTTACTGCTTGAGCCAGGTTGTTGGGTCTGCCTGTTCGTGTCTCACCACCGCATGATGGTCTGTGAACTAACCCAGTCCACCATAAAACAATATTAAGCACTGCGTCTTAATGTGGGCCGCGATAGCTCAGTCAGTATAGCGACTCGCTACGAGCTGGACGGTCCGGGGATCGAATCCCGGTGGGGGCGAGATTTTCCGCACCCGTCCAGACCGGCCCTGGGGCCTACCCAGCATCATGTACAATGGGTACCGGGTCATTCCCAGGGGTAAAGCGGCCGAGGCGTGGCCATCTAGCGCCGAGGTTAAAGGAAGAGTATAGCTATACCTCTACTCCCCCTCTGGGCCTTCATGGCCTGTTCTAGGGTGACCTTTACCTTTTACTGCATTTTATTTCGCTCCGAATTTTGGAAAAAAAATGTTGATATGAATTAACAATGTGCGTATAAAGTAATATTCAGGCGCGTTCGGATCCTTCCTGGGCCTTTCTCAGACCGTCATACCATTTAACCTACTAGTGTCATTTAACATGCTGACATCACACATTTCGTTACTAGTCACATCTGTCCAAATATTGCCCCATGTTTCTCCCTACGCACTGTAGTTATACAGGGCATACACAAAACAATGATGCGGTTTTAATAGTGTTCACTATTAAAACCGCACCATTCTTTTGTGTATGCCCTGTATTTACTGACACACTTCTGCGATGCATTTGTTCTCCTTAACTAAATATAGCTTGCAAGTGTCAGCCACCTAAACCAGCGGTGCACTAGACCCGGGCAACAGATCGCTGCAGCGACTAAATATCTTTAAGGAGGCGCCCAATGTTTGTGGGCCCTCAGTGTAGAACTTGCTTCGTGTGACGCTTCTGTCGGCTAGAATTTTGAGGCGGATCCTAGATTTTTGTAAAATATGTGCACCCCTGTGCCAGAACCAATCGCTCCTCTCCTTACTTGTGTTTAGAAGGTTTAGGGTACGGAATGTAATTTCGGAGAGTCTGAAAAACATCCGTCGATAATTTTAATAGCCTCGCTAATCGTATTTCGAAAGTCACAATAATTCTGACCCCTGCCAATCTGCAACGCTATCGACAGACATGCAACGTGATTCAGCAAGAAGTCACGTCCTTCACGTTTACGTAACAAAGTAGCCCGTGGGACTTCAATTACGTAACATGGTGCAATTGCCAAGAAAACACACAAAGTCTGTTTTTAACCCCTCGAGACGTGAAGTACCCACATCAGGGTTCCTAAGGACTCAAGTCTTCTGGAATGTGACGCTCTGTAGTTCGGGAGAGTGGTTTCCGACGTTTCGAAGGTTCGTGTCGCCTCCATCTTCTTGTACCGTTTTACCTTGAAGGCGAGATCGATAAAATCTTTCGAAACATTGGGAAATACTCTCGCGAACTACACAGTGTCACATCCCAGACGACACGAGCCCTTAACTATCAACGGATACATACGTCACTGTAGTCTCACTGGTCACTTCCCAAGGAACATACCTTTTGACTCACCCTGTATAAACGTATAGATCTGCCCGCCGAGAACTTTACTCTACACGAAAGCCAAGCGGAAGTGCAAATAAGAGAACACATCTAAATTTTTTCAGTGTGGAAGATAATTATTACATGTGATATTAAGGTGAGCCGATCCCAGTGGCCGTGCGGTCTAAGGCGTGGGTCTTCGGCCGCTCGCTTACTGGGATTGCGGGTTCGAATCCCACCGGGGGCATGGATGTTTGTGTTGTGTTTGTTGTATAAGGACGGTAGTATGGAACGTAAAGTGACATGAAGGACGAAAGGATTTAAACAGTACAAAAATGGATCAAAGGGAAAAACCCCGGACAAGCAACAACAACAACAAAAATCCCACCGGGGTCATGGATGTCTGTCTGTTGTGAGTGTTGTGTGTTGTCAGGTAGAGGTCTCTGCGACGGGCTGATCACTCGTCCTGAGGAGTCCTACCGACTGTGGTGTGTCTAATGTGTGTGATCATGAAACCTCGACGAAACGTTTCGGTATTTGCCGAATTACGGACAGATCAGTCCAAAGTTCACAGTAAGGCCGGTAGCAGGAGTGACGCAGCGCCTGTACACGGCGGCGACGACACTAAGATGACGAAACACTGCAGACTTGGAAAGAAACGTGACCTTCAACACGTCAGGTTCAGCGGGTGACCAAAATGTTTGCTTTCGCAGGAAATCGCTGACCGATCTAGAAGTGAAGCAAGCAGTTCAGGATAGAACTTCTTACGCAGCGCGCGCACCCAAGTACACTGGTTTGAAGCAATTAGTTTCATGCAACGTGAAACTGAAGCTGCATGATACAAAACGCCTACGCTAGACTTATAGCAGCTACAACTCCATAATATTGTATTGCTTGATAATCAGTGCAGGTACAGTAGAACCCAGTTATAACGACATCGGTTTATACGACACCTCGTCTATAGCGTCAGATATTCTGTGGTACCAATTAATTCCTCACTGTTAACCATAACATTACACTCCTCGTTTATAACAACACTCGTTTATAACGACACTCGTTTATAACGACACTCGTTTATAACGACACGCATTATTCAGTCCCTTTTATTACGTTATAACCGAGTTGGGCTGTATTTTGTATTTTTCATACATAAGGAATAAAACCATTAGTTTCATGCAAATATAGTTTCATGTTATATGAAAACAATTGCTTGAAACCGGTTTATTCCGCCTTAAAGCTTAGCGTCCAACAATGTTCATCCCCACAGATACATTAATACACGCATTAATATAGTTCTAGTCTTGTTTTGTGCAAAATTTATGACTTAAATAGGCACACATTTTGCCTTAAATTTGTAAAAGACAGCTTCACAGTTTTGCTCTTCACGTAACTTTCAGCTGAAGCCTACTGAAGGTTACTGGCAAGGACAGTGTCAAGGAAGTCCGTATGACGTCACCTTTGACACTTGCTGCAAACACACTAACACTTTGGCACTGTCTGAAGTCAACACAAAGATGTTCTCCACTAACTTGTGTGTGCCTTCGTGTCTATATCTTCTTATGAATATAAATTCCCAACCGGAACGTCGCGGGTTCGATTCCCGATTGTGTCACTGGAATTTTTCCTTGACATAATCGTTTCGGTCGCGCTATGGCCCTGGGGTCGACTCAGCCTCTAACAGAAATGAGTACCAGGAATCTTTCTTGGGGGGTAAAGGCGGCCGGTGCGTAGGGCTTACAACCTTACCACCTTCATGTGTCGATTGTCTATAAATCTGGGAGCCTCAACCTCCTGGAACCCTAAGGGCCTGTCCAGGTCTGTAATGGGATTGCTTTAGCTATTATATATAAATTTCCAACTCCCATAGCATTGTAACGGTTGCTAATCGGACCAAAGTTGATAACGAGAGTTTGACTCCGCATGAGGTCAGAAGTCTGAACCTACATAGCTCATGTACATAAATAAACCAGGCAAATTGATATGGAACAAGTTGCGCATAATTTTAACAATTTTATAGATAATGTGGTAGCCTTCGGTAACACAACAGAAAGATATGTATGGCGTAATGAACATGAGGTGATACATTATAATGACACCTGTAAAATACGTGAGTTATCATAAATTACAAAAATATATTTGTAATTGGCTACATGTTAAAATGATGGAACAATCACGAATACCCAGGATGTCACTGGAATACAAACCAAAAGGCAAACGAGACATAGGTCGACCAAAAACAAGATGGACAGATCGACAGCATCTTCAAGATTGAGTTTTAACAGGACAGGACTCAGGTGTACTACATATGATGACGTTCACGATGATGGTGATTTTAACGTATGTCCAACGTGGTTTTAGATAATGTTCATTGATGCCTGAAGATGATCAAAATATGTGGTGTGTCTTAGTGTGATCGTGAAGCCTCGATAATGAGGCGGCCTAGGCCCCCAAGGGGCTGTCGAGCCATAGGAAAAGAAAAAACTTAATGACCTTCACAGGACAAATTGTTAGGTATTATAAAATCTTCTTGCAACTTAGGACAAGGGACAGGTGGCGGGCTGTTGTGAGTGCGGTAATGAACCTTCGGGTTCCATAAAACGCGGGGAATTTCTTGACCAGCTGACGACCTGTTAGCTTCTCAAGAAGGACTCTGCTACATGGAGTTAGTTAGTTAGTTAGTTTGGAGTCTTGCAACTTATTTGTGTTATCCAGACGACAATGTTTAGGTATGGGTCTATTGTCAGTTAGTACACTGGAATTCGTAGGCGTTCCTTTCACTGTTTGCGAGTGAAAGTCGAAGTCCGTTGATTAGTCTGCTGTGCTTTCTCCAAGCAAGTCGGTTGATTAGCACGCTAATGTCCTGACATGGGTGGAGGATTACAGCCGTCGTTTTAAACGCGTCATTGCAAAGCTGGCGACATAGTGGCTAGTACCTCCACTTCGTATGTGGCACTTTATGACTGGAATCTGTATCTAAAAACTGGATTCATTGACGAAGGTCTTGATCTACCGACCGGATGCATTGACAAGCTACTGTGTTGCGTGATTTCAGTCTTCAGCCGCGAAGTAGATCAGATCTGCGCTCTTCTGGGGTATTACGCGGTATCGAGTAATCCTGTACTGATGTTTCGAGACAACCTATAGGTCCCATCTTCAAGGGTTAAGAAGTTTCCATGGATGTCTTGACCCCACGGCAGATTTTATCTGTCATTTATTATTGTGGCAAATCAGAAGTTAATTTCCTGCCAATTAGTATCGTTTAGTATAAATTATTCTCAATTAACATTAATTACATTGAATAATGAAGTCTATTTTACATTATTATTGAATAATGTAGATTGTTATCAACCCCGGTGAGACTCAATCACTCACGCAGTTACTCACAGAAGGGTATTGCTCCACATGCAACAATCTAATTTTTTTCCCCATCGGGCAATGGCCCCTAGCGGGTCAGGACCTCCTCATTATCGCGGCTTCACCATGACACACAGACACACCACACTCGGTAGGACTCCTCTGGAATAGTGATCAGTCCGACGCAGAGACCTCTACCTGACAACACACAACAATCACAACAGACAGACATCCATGCTCCCGGCGGGATTTTCTTTTTTGTCTGTCCGGGGTTTTTCCCCTTTGATCCATTTTTGTACCGTTTAAATCCTTTCGTCCTTCATGTCACTTTACGTTCCATGCTACCGTCCTTACAACAAACACAACATAAACATCCATGCCCCCGGTTGGATTTTTTTTTTTTTTACTAATTCCTGGTTTTCCCCTTTGATCCATTTTTGTTCTGTATTAGTCCTTTTTCGTCCTTTCATGTCACTTACGGTCCACAACCGTCTTTTTACAACACAACACAAACATCCATGCCCCCGGTGGGATTCGAACCCACGATCCCAGCAAGCGAGCGGCCGTAGACCCACGCCTTAAACCGCACGGCCACTGGGATCGGCAGATATTTCATACATGCTATATATTCTGTGTATGGGAGAAGTGCCTTTAAAGTAGTCGAGAATGAATGCACTGTTTTAAGTGGGAAGGTTGTAGTCATAGATACAAAGATGAGATGGACTTGTACAGGGGAAGGTGTTTTCCTGTTCCGTATTTGGTGACAAAATTTGTAATGACATAATGTGTAAACAAGCACATATACCAGCTTGTGTTGTATACCTTCCGTGTGCTTTTTAAGAAGCTAATTGGAGCTTGAAATTGACAAAGCTGAACAATACTATTACGAATTCCAGAAATGCGATTTCATCGCATTTCTGGAATTCACACATAATTACCATATCCTTTGTTTTGATTCCCAGAAAGGGCAACAGATCTTTCTCCTCTCCAAAGGGTCCAAATCGGTGCTGGGTTCCACCCAGCACCGATTTGGACCCATTGAATAGGCTGGGTTCCACTCGGCCTGTTCAATGTGTACCGGGATTTTTTTACTCCAGGGAAAAGCGGCCGGGACATGAATCTAACCAGCCCCCCCATCGAGCTCCGAGATTAAGAATGAGTGGGGTTATATCTATACCCCCCATACGTCTTAATGGTGTGCACAAAGACAAGCTTAATTTTTGTATTGTTTCTTCTGCGTAGTGCCATGTCTCAGTTATTCATTCGCCGGCCTGTCTTCCCCGAAAACTCGGGTTTGATCCTACGCCAATCAATGTTGGATTTGTGGTGGACAAAGTGACACTGGGATAGGTTTCCGTCCGAGTAATTCTGTTTCCCCTGTCAGTATCATTCCACCATTGCTCCATACACATTCATTCCTCTACCACCAAAGCTGTATAATGTTTTTCTCCAGTACTTCAGTTTTCCCCTGTCAGTATCATTCCACCAATGCTCCATACTCATTCATTCATCTACCACCAACGCTGTATAACGTTTCTCTCCCAGTACTTCAGTTTTCCCCTGTCAGTGTCATTCCACCAATGCTCCATACTCATTCATACATCTACCACCAACGCTGTATAATGTTTCTCTCCCAGTACTTCAGTTTTCCCCTGTCAGTATCATTCCACCAATGCTCCATACTCATTCATACATCTACCACCAACGCTGTATAATGTTTTTCTCCCAGTACTTCAGTTTCCCCTGTCAGTATCATTCCACCAATGCTCCATACTCATTCATTCATCTACCACCAACGCTGTATAATGTTTCTCTCCCAGTACTTCAGTTTTCCCCTGTCAGTATCATTCCACCAATGCTCCATACTCATTCATACATCTACCACTGTCGCTGTATAATGTTTTTCTCCCAGTACTTCAGTTTTCCCCTGTCAGTATCATTCCACCAATGTTCCATACTCATTCATTCATCTACCACCCACGCTGTATAATGTTTCTCTCCCAGTACTTCAGTTTTCCCCTGTCAGCATCATTCCACCAATGTCCATACTCATTCATACATCTACCACCAACGCTGTATAATGTTTCTCTCCCAGTACTTCAGTTTCCCCTGTCAGTATCATTCCACCAATGCTCCATACTCATTCATACATCTACCACTGTCGCTGTATAATGTTTTTCTTCCAGTACTTCAGTTTTCCCCTGTCAGTATCATTCCACCAATGCTCCATACTCATTCATACATCTACCACCAACGCTGTATAATGTTTCTCTCCCAGTACTTCAGTTTTCCCCTGTCAGTATCATTCCACCAATGCTCCATACTCATTCATACATCTACCACCAACGCTGTATAATGTTTCTCTCCCAGTACTTCAGTTTTCCCCTGTCAGTATCATTCCACCAATGCTCCATACTCATTCATACATCTACCACCAACGCTGTATAATGTTTCTCTCCCAGTACTTCAGTTTTCCCCTGTCAGTATCATTCCACCAATGCTCCATACTCATTCATACATCTACCACCAACGCTGTATAATGTTTCTCTCCCAGTACTTCAGTTTTCCCCTGTCAGTATCATTCCACCAATGCTCCATACTCATTCATACATCTACCACCGACTCCATATAATCTCAGCAATTGGCAGCTTGTTAAATAACACCTAGAACACAAACAACATTGCATTCACCGTCGTCTCTTGTTTCAGTTCCATGTGCGCGCGCATGCTTTAGCGTAACATTACCTGTAAGTGCGAACAGATGTATCGTTTTAATCAGCTGAGCTACGAATGACAGCAGATTTCGCTTTAAGTAACGTAATCAACAACAAGGTATGTCGAGCCCGACTATGCAAATTTCCGTCTGACCCTTATGGGTACCCGGAGAGCGAATCAACTTGCACACGGGCCGGATGGTCTGTCACAGACTGGTGGTAGAGCTGCCGTGAACCAGTACCATCGAAGGCCAGCGATACAACACAGGCGTGACTGAGTTTCTATACGCTCTTATTGTTACGTACTAAGAGGTTTACATCGACGTTTATGGGGCCTGCGAAGTGCCACTGTGTAGTATGGTAAAAGGAAAGTTGTCACTGTTCACGCCAAGAAGGCATATAGGAGAAGTAGAGGTGTAGCTCCACTCATTTTTAACCTCGGGTGTAGGCGGAGTGGTCAACTTCGTGCCCTGGACGGTTTACACCTGGGAAGGAACCCCGGTGCACATTGAAGAGGAGGCTGACGGCGTCACAGTGATGTCTGGACGTTTTTTGAGAATATAAAAATCTCTTGCCCTCATCGGTTTCCGAAACCCGGACCGTCCACCCCCAAGCCTACAGTGTGTCTCAGTTACGTGTAGATCTGTAACTGGTCCTCAGGCCTCAGATGGCGCGTCACAGAAACACGATCCGTCTCCATTATACCTCTCACATAAATGTGGGTAGGTCTTAATGTAAAGTGTCTTGCTTTGTCACGTTGTAACCAGAATCTGAAGTCGTATGACCGGGTTAACATATTATCCAGGCGCTTAGCCACAACGTCTGCCGTCTGCTGTAACTTTCATCAACTAATCAATTACGCACTCATAAACCAAGTGCATTATACAGGGTGTCCGGTGACTTTACGTCATAACTTTAGAATTAGATTATTTTGATGCAATTCATCCCGTTGTGTTATAGTTTCCTGAGAAAAAATTATAAATTTCGTTCAGGCAAAAAATTAGACACAGGACTCCTCTGGACGAGTGATCAGCCCGTCGCAGAGACCTCTACCTGACAACACACAACACTCACAACAGACAGACATCCATGCCCCCGGTGGGATTCGAACCCACGATCCCAGTAAGCGAGCGGCCGAAGACCCACGCCTTAGACCGCGCGGCCACTGTGATCGGCCATTAAGTTATTACTTTAAGTTATAGCTCCATGCATTCTTAAAGTCGGCGCTAGATGACCGTGACTGCCCTCGTCGCTTTATCCCCGGTACCCAATGAAAGGGGCGGATGAGTGGGCCCCCTGAACTGGTCTGGAAGGTCTTAAGAATAAAAATATATCCCTGCAGGGAATAAAACCCCCGGTTCCACGGTCGTGCAGTCCGTAACTTAGTCACTATACCAACTCAGCTATCCCTGTTACCCTATTAGACGCAGCAGTCTTTTAGAAACTAACATTTTCCCAGCTACCCACGACGTGTCTCGCCTTCTGTGCAGTGCAGACTCATTAGCGTGTCCATAACAGCCCCCCACTGATCACTATCCTGCACCAGACGAACCCAGTCCACATACCCACTCCCTATCCCGTTATAATCCGTTTTAATATTATCCTCCCATCTACGCTTATTTCTCACACGTCGACTACTGATTCAGGTTTTACGGTCAAATTCTGTTCTCATCGACGCTTTCCCCTTCCCTGACGACGGAAGCAGAGCCAGAACATAATTTCTCACCTCTATGCGAAATTCAAATTGCACGACACAGCACACCTTTGTCACTG
This sequence comes from Reticulitermes speratus, assembly GCA_021186555.1. Lineage (NCBI taxonomy): Eukaryota > Metazoa > Arthropoda > Insecta > Blattodea > Rhinotermitidae > Reticulitermes > Reticulitermes speratus. Next base: position 23,027,133 of record JAJKFL010000010.1, read on the forward strand.
TGTGCCACATATCTTACTTGAAGTCACTGTGATGTGTTAGGCACACCTTTGTCACTGTGTGCCACAGATCTTACTTGAAGTCACTGTGATGTGTTAGGCACACCTTTGTCACTGTGTGCCACATATTTTACTTGAAGTCACTGTGATGTGTTAGGCACACCTTTGTCACTGTGTGCCACATATCTTACTTGAAGTCACTGTGATGTGTTAGGCACACATTTGTCACTGTGTGCTGCATATCTTACTTGAAGTCACTGTGATGTGTTAGGCACACCTTTGTCACTGTATGCCACATATCTTACTTGAAGTCACTGTGATGTGTTAGGCACACCTTTGTCACTGTGTGCTGCATATCTTACTTGAAGTCACTGTGATGTGTTAGGCACACCTTTGTCACTGTATGCCACATATCTTACTTGAAGTCACTGTGATGTGTTAGGCACACCTTTGTCACTGTGTGCCACATATCTTACTTGAAGTCACTGTGGTGTGTTAGGCACACCTTTGTCACTGTGTGCCACATATCTTACTTGAAGTCACTGTGGTGTGTTAGGCACACCTTTGTCACTGTGTGCCACATATCTTACTTGAAGTCACTTGTGTGTTAGGCACACCTTTGTCACTGTGTGCCACGTATCTTACTTGAAGTCACTTGTGTGTTAGGCACACCTTTGTCACTGTGTGCCACATATCTTACTTGAAGTCACTTGTGTGTTAGGCACACCTTTGTCACTGTGTGCCACATATCTTACTTGAAGTCACTGTGATGTGTTAAACCTTAACAACACGATATGGTAGTGTTCATTCATACATACAACAATTCAACTGCACAGGACTATCGGCAGATACAGTCCTGGACACGAATTATGCTACCAAACTAGAACAAAGCCGGTTGAAATTTCGACGGGAAATTGTCGTGGTTATGAAAACAACCACTGAATCTGGAGCACAAAAGTTATTAAGAAAACACTGTGTGTGCATGTGTAACATATTTTTCTCTCCAGAGGAAGCATCTCGAATTTGTCTCTGTTTCTGGAACAGACTATCCAGTAAAAGTAATAATGTGGTAGTTTTTCCATTTGCTTTCCACATCGCAGTACAGCAGCCGTTCAGACCACTCTGGTCACGCCTGTTGTTACACGATCATGAACCATCTCGAGCATCATTTGCTCTGTGCTTCAAGTCGCTACTGATGTCGCTTCTTCCGGCATCAGGGCAGTTTTTATTGTATTTCCCATCTCCTAGGCATCTCTCTTCGTCTGGTTCCTACCCTCCTGATCTGTCCGGCTTGGGAGACCCTACTGGTAGCAACGTTACCGCCGGCTTAGCTCTCAGGGTCACTGGAACTGACAAGCCCCTCTACCACGGCAAGGTGGAGATACAAATAAATGGGGTGTAACACGTGTATGTAAAATACATTTGGTCATGTATACGTAACCACAAAGCCAATCAGAAGAAATACATTATAAATATTGGGAACAGTTTGTTATCATGCCCCACATTCATTCATTTACCTTTTATTCACGCCTCTAAAATAAATGAGTACCAGTAATACTTCCTGAAGGGTAAAGGCGGCCGGTGCGTAGGGCTGACAACCTTACCACCTTCATGTGCCGATTGTCTATAAATCTGGGAGCCTCAACCTCCTGGAACCCTAAGGACCTGTCCAGGCCTATAATGGGATTGCTTTACCTTTACCTTTACCGTTTTATATAATCTTTAATCATATTGACAGTCGTTAAATAAAATACTAGACCATAAAATACGTAAAGTTTAGAAGAGGGCGGTAACAGAGACCGCTGTACATAACGAAGGCTGTGAGCCAGTGGACAGAGACAAACAGAAATATCAATGCCCTCGCCGCGAATCAAACCCCTATATTACGGTCGTCCATCGTTGAACATGCTACGTCACTAAACGTAGAGCAGCCGGGTCACGACCTTGCTACTGGCAGTCCACAGTGAGTCCTTTCGAAGACTAAATGCGTCATTCTAAGTGAAACTGGAATTGAGTTTAGAAAGTTTCGTCGCCCATCCTGTTCAGCTACTAGTGAGATGTCACTCTATTAGGGAAAGTGGCGTTGCACATGTGTATGTCATGTCGTTATTACAAGCAAGATATCGGTCAGTATATCCAGTTGCACATGTGTATGTCATGTCGTTATTACAAACAAGATATCGGTCAGTATATCCAGTTGCACATGTGTATGTCATGTCGTTATTACAAGCAAGATCTCGGTCAGTATATCCAGTTGCACATGTGTGTATGTCATCTCGTTATTACAAACAAGATATCGATCAGTATATCCTGTTGCACATGTGTATGTCATGTCGTTATTACAAACAAGATATCGGTCAGTATATCCAGTTGCACATGTGTATGTCATGTCGTTATTACAAACAAGATATCGGTCAGTATATCCAGTTGCACATGTGTATGTCATGTCGTTATTACAAACAAGATATCGGTCAGTATCTCCAGTTGCACATGTGTATGTCATCTAGTTATTACAAGCAAGATATCGGTCAGTATATCCAGTTGCACATGTGTATGTCATGTCGTTATTACAAGCAAGATATCGGTCAGTATATCCAGTTGCACATGTGTATGTCATGTCGTTATTACAAGCAAGATATCGGTCAGTATATCCAGTTGCACAAGTGTATGTCATGTCGTTATTACAAGCAAGATCTCGGTCAGTATATCCAGTTGCACATGTGTATGTCATGTCGTTATTACAAGCAAGATCTCGGTCAGTATATCCAGTTGCACATGTGTGTATGTCATCTCGTTATTACAAACAAGATATCGATCAGTATATCCTGTTGCACATGTGTATGTCATGTCGTTATTACAAACAAGATATCGGTCAGTATATCCAGTTGCACATGTGTATGTCATGTCGTTATTACAAACAAGATATCGGTCAGTATATCCAGTTGCACATGTGTATGTCATGTCGTTATTACAAACAAGATATCGGTCAGTATCTCCAGTTGCACATGTGTATGTCATCTAGTTATTACAAGCAAGATATCGGTCAGTATATCCAGTTGCACATGTGTATGTCATGTCGTTATTACAAGCAAGATCTCGGTCAGTATATCCAGTTGCACATGTGTGTATGTCATCTCGTTATTACAAGCAAGATATCGGTCAGTATATCCAGTTGCACATGTGTGTATGTCATCTCGTTATTACAAACAAGATATCGGTCAGTATATCCAGTTGCATATGTGTGTATGTCATCTCGTTATTACAAACAAGATATCGGTCAGTATATCCAGTTGCACATGTGTATGTCATCTCGTTATTACAAACAAGATATCGGTCAGTATATCCAGTTGCACATGTGTGTATGTCATCTCGTTATTACAAACAAGATCTCGGTCAGTATATCCTGTTGCACATGTGTGTATGTCATCTCGTTATTACAAACAAGATCTCGGTCAGTATATCCAGTTCTCTGGCCGAAATACAAAGCAACTCTCCTGCAACTCGTGTCAGACACTTCGGAGTTGTTCTGTGGGTCGACGCAAAGTGAACTCGATGCAGACTTTAATGTACTGCATCGCCAGTAGCAGGCAACATTGCATCTGCAAGACGTGAGGTTTTCAAAGAGGTGCTGCTAAATATTCAGGTCTTTTAAGATGTCATAACTAACTAACTCCATGTAGCACAGTCCTTCTTGAGAAGCTAACAGGTCGTCAGCTAGTCAAGAAATTCCCCGCGTTTTATGGAACCCGAAGGTTCATTACCGCACTCACAACAGCCCGCCACCTGTCCCTATCCTGAGCCAGATCAATCCAGTCCATGCCCCTCATCCCACTTCTTGAAGATCCATTTTAATATTATCCTCCCATCTATGCGTGGGTCTTCCAAATGGTTATAGGATGTCATGCCATGTCGATTGATAAACAGCTACCGACGTTTCGAAGGATCGTACAGCCCCGGTTATGAAGGTAGATTAATCATCAACGCTGGTGACAAAGGTACAAATCCCAGAAGACAGTACTGTTCAACATGGCCCCAAATCCTCTTCTCATTACGTATGTCATCGGGAAGTTCCCGTTGTCAGTTCCAAATTCTGTGACACATCCTACCATAATCAAAGCGGAAGCAATAATACAAACAAGGGCTTCAACAGATCTTCCTGTGTCCGCGGTCCACCTATCTTCCTCAGTACTCTGCTCCTAAATTCCTTCAATTCATGGCCTTTCCATACAGTCGGATACCAAGTCTCGCATCAATACAGGTGCGTCAGTGAATCGGGCGATTTTGCAACACTGTTGCAAAATCGCCCGATTCACTGACGCACCCTGTATAAGGTAATTACTTTATCTGACCAGCATCGTTTGTCACTTTACGCTGCTATACTATGGCGCGTGTGGGCGGGCCAGGCAGCGGCTACTCTATACATAATGACGGTGGGTCTGGAAAGGTCAGTCGGTATAGCGACTCGCTACGAGCAGAACGGTCCGGGGATCGAATCCCGGTGGGGGCAAGATTTTCAGCACCCTGGGGCCTACCCAGCCTCCTGTACAACGGGTACCGGGTCATTCCCGGGGGTAAAGCGGCCGGGGCGTAGCGTTGACCACCCACCCCATCTACCGCCGAGGTTAAAAAAAGAGTACAGCTATACCTCTACTCCCGCTCTGGGCCTTCATGGCCTGTTGTAGGGAGAACTTTACAGGAGGTGACGAAAATTATTGTTCAGACAGAATAATAACCTGGTTCATATATCAAGTAACTATTGCAAATTTTAATATTTCTGTGCCTTTTGGAATGCAGTTAACTAAACAATAATGTGAGTTTAATTCCTACAATTCTTGCAGCCCTTGAGGCTGCCTTCCCATTAACACTGTGTTGTCACGGTGGTTTTGTGAATATATCATTCATTTCATCTGTCTACAAGCTAGCCTTCATTCTGCAGTCTGTCTTACGACAGGTCCGTAGCCTCTTCCAAAGCGAGTTCTCCACAGTGCGATCTAGTGCTTCCTCTTTCAATTTCCGGTACCTTCTCTTTTCCTTAAGGTCATCCAGTAGCTGCTTACGCCTTCTTCCTCGTCTTCCCGTCATTTCTATCCATCCCTCTAACTTTCCTTCAATCACATGTTTCAGAAGGCAGTTTCTACGCAAGATGTGACCAATCCAGTTAGCCTTTCTTCTTTTTATTGTATGTACGATATTCCTCTCCTCCTTCACTCTATGTAATACTTCTTCATTTCTCACAAGATCGGTCCAACTGATCTTCTCCATTCTTCTCCAGCACCACATATCAAAACTTTCCAGATACTTCTGATCTACTTTCCGAAGTGTCCACGTTTCAGCTCCAAATGTAGCACTTTACTAGTTTCTTCCCTAAATTTAAGTCCAGTTTGCTGGTGAAAAGAATACGAAGGATATTCCTTTCCCCCTTGACTCTGTGTAATCTGTAAATAGAGTAACGCCTCTAATATTATTTACCTGCAGGATCGAGGAGGCGGCCCCTATACTGACCGGCGACTCAACACAAATTAAGTTCAAAAGCGGCACACCACCAGCTGCCATCAACAACAAAAATGGTTTCGTCTCGACGGATGAACTGCATCAAGCAAGCAAAAAGACGTTACAAGGACTACTGCCACAGGTAAACGCACGGACATCGGACGAGCTGGTTAAGCTGAGGCCAGTCACAAACACCCCACCTTACCTCACATCGGCCTCATTTTGTCTACTGATCACAGTCTTTCTTGAGACGTTGTCAGTTGCTCACCTGATCAAGAAAACTAGCATATTACGCACCCAAAAGTCATTGCAGTATTCAAAAATTCCGCCATGTTACCTATGCTGAGCCAGATAAATCTAATCCACACCCTCCCGAACTATTCCTTTAAGATCCTTATTCTTCTCAAGCGCTATAGTCCGTTGTGGACCTCCGTTGCCAATAGACTCATCCTCCATTGCCGACGAGCTCTGGCCATTGCTGCCTGTTTTTCGTTCCCATTATATTTAAATCCTCTTTAACCTCGTCCCTCCATCCTTTACGTGGTTTTCCTCTCTTTTCCTTGTTCTTCCATTATAGCTGTCGCAAACTGTTTTGGCTCCGTTAAGATTCGTCCAATACTTTTCTGCCCGTCTAAGCCCAACCCATCTCGGCACAATTAAGACAATTCTAGCCATATTTGCCTCAAGCTACTCCACAAAATACTTTTCTGTTTACAATTTGTCATCACCTGCACACACATTCGACTCTAGGCAGCATTTCAAACAGCAATATCGTCAAATGACGTCACACTCCGTCGATCTGAAGGTAAATACAAAGTAAAGTTGTTCCGTCTAAGCTATGAAGGCATATTGGGGGAGTACAGGTATAGCTCCACACACTAGTAACCTCGGCACTATATTATATTATATATATTATAAATATATTATATTATATTACATTAATTATATTATATTAATTAAATATATCTATTATATATACATTATATCAATATTATATTATTTATGTATTAATATTCGATATTCTAATAATAATAAATTAAATACGACATGTAGTGGCATTAATAGCATAATTTTCAAAACTCTTCTAAATTGAATAACAACAGCATTTACACGCTATTCTGTTTTTGCGTAAAATAATAATTCATATCACTAATTAGCATGTATTGCTGCCTCTTTAGTGTGTGTCTTTTCTATATTATATATAAGAGCTTTGTTCTTAAATAATCGAATTTATTACATCAGGTCTGTGTAGATTCTTGCATGTGCTAGATCCACGCTACTCCGCGTGTTGCTGCATGCAGGTAAGAAATTAAAATACGAGCATGTAGTGGCCATTAATAGCATAATTTTCACACAACACTTCGTAAAGCATTGGAACACACAGACAGCATGTTACACCGCGTACCTTCTGTTTTTCGCGTAACCAAGTAACGTAGGATCAGACACACAGCTCGGTTGCTGCGCCTCCTTTCAGTGTGCTGCTGCCCGTCTTTCTAGTTTACGTCACTCACTCACGCAGCTCTTGGTTCTTAAACGCCACGAACTTTATTCACAGGTGCTGGTGTCAGGAGCAGCCTTCCTTCTCGCAGCGGGGGCAGGCATGCCCATCGGGTACTCCGCGGTATTGCTGCCCCAGCTGCAGGTAGCCAACAGCACGCTTCCTACGGACGACGAACTCGGCTCGTGGATCGGTAAATATTTCTACCACTTAACACTGCAGCCAGGGCCATGACCTATTGCCTATAGTGTGTAAGCCAGGGGCACCACAAAACGGCTCGCGGTAAAACAGACCACTAGCGCACCTAGTCGATTCCCCAAAAAGCATTACTGCCTTGTGTCGTTAACAGAATGCGCCACCTGTTTTCTTTCAGGCAGTCAGCAGTGTTGCTACCGTACGTTTAACTTGATATATAAACACATGGCTATTTAAGTTCTATCCGACAAATGTACACTTTTATTTTTTATTATTCAATATATATTTCATTGAAGATGGTCTAAATTGTTTTGAACCTTATATGAAGTTCATCTTCAGGGACATCTGTTTTAAATTACGCCATCCCTGAAGATGAACCTGATATAAGGTTCGAAACATGTTGGACCATCTTCAATGAAATATATGTATTGAATAATACAAAATAAAATTGTACATTTGTCGGATAGAACTTAGATAATCAAAAAATGTACGGTACAAATAACAAAAAATGGCTCTTTTGTATGCTGCCTCCTAAACTGCGGCTCCCCAAGCTCGTCCTGTTGGCACCCCTGCTATACCCTCTATTTATAGTCCCAACAGCAATCGTTGGGCATGGATTCACAAAATAGCAAGGCCCACTACAGGCGAGGCTTTATAATCCGTTATCCAGATGCAAAGCAGGACGGAGCTGGTATCAAAGTTAAAAACGCGTGAAGCTACACCACCACGAACACTTACATCTTCATCGTTCCGTACAAGAAAAGCGATCATTTCAGGTGGTAACCCAGTAACAGGTGGTAACCCAGTAACAGAATTGCTTAAAATGTCGCTGCTAGTGGACTGGATTGATCTGGCTCAGGATAGGGACAGGTGGCTGGCTCTTGTGAATGCGGTAATGAACCTTCGGGTTCCATAAAGTGCGGGGAATTTCTTGACTAGCTGACGACCTGTTAGCTTCTCAAGGAGGACTGTGCTCCGTGGACCTAGTTATTCTGTTCTACATATGACACATCACTGTTTTCTTGTTATTTTAGCCGTAAATACGGACGTTGCCTGTTTCGGCAGTAACAGCTTTAACATAGCATAGCGCGCTAATCAAACTTCAGTGGCACAAACAAAAAATCAATTGACTATATGACGCGAAACAATGTGTGTGTACAAATAGTTACTATGACACGTGAACAGATATAAAATTTTGAACCAGTAATTTTGTCCAAATACACCCACAAAATATGTTACAGTAACGATGACTATGTACAGTAACGATGACTATGTACAGTAACGATAACTATGTACAGTAACGATGACTATGTGCAGTAACGATGACTATGTACAGTAACGATGACTATGTACAGTAACGATGACTATGTACAGTAACGATGACTATGTACAGTAATGATGACTATGTACAGTAATGATGACTATGTACAGTAATGATGACTATGTACAGTAACGATGATTATGTACAGTAACGATGACTATGTACAGTAACGATGACTATGTACAGTAACGATGACTATGTACAGTAACAATGACTATGTACAGTAACGATAACTATGTACAGTAACGATGACTATGTGCAGTAACGATGACTATGTGCAGTAACGATGACTATGTGCAGTAACGATGACTATGTACAGTAACGATGACTATGTACAGTAACGATGACTATGTACAGTAATGATGACTATGTACAGTAATGAAGACTATGTACAGTAATGATGACTATGTACAGTAATGAAGACTATGTACAGTAATGAATGACTATGTACAGTCATAATGATGACTATGTACAACTCTCCGTTGTTGATTTTTTATACTGGCTGAAATATTCACTTCTCCCATAATATAAAGGGTCCGTATAACAGATATGACGATTTAAAATACGAGATATATATATATATATATATATACATTGCTCACGTATTTACACAGGTGGCACTATGTTCAAAACAATCAAACAATTGCCCTTTTAAGGTGCCTGTTTCCTTCTTGGTTTTCACCAAAATTCTTCATGCATGTCGGTTTTACCCCATGCGTGACAAGTGACACGTCCTCCTATCATCACATAGTATCACAGCATTCTTCTTCTTCTTGCAATGGTACTACATCCCTGGGTGGGACTTGACCTGCCCTTTTTTCGAGGCTTCACGATCACACCCATTTAGACACACCACACTCGGTAGGACTCCTCTGGACGAGTGATCAGCCCGACACAGAGACCTCTACCTGACAACACACAACACTCACAACAGACAGACATCCATGCGATAGGCGGGATTCGAACCCACAATCCCAGTAAGCGAGCGGCCGTAGACCCACGCCTTAGACCGCGCGGCCACTGGGATCGACAGTATCACAGCATTAGTAAAGGTAAAGCAATCCCATTACAGGCCTGGACAGGTCCTTAGGGTTCCAGGAGGTTGAGGCTCCCAGATTTCAAGACAATCGGCACATGAAGGTGGAAAGGTTGTCAGCCCTACGCACCGGCCGCCTTTACCCCCCAGGAAATATTCCTGGTACTCATTTCTGTTAGAGGCCGAGTCGACGCCAGGGCCATAGTGCGACCGGAAGGATTATGTCAATGAAAAATTGTAATGACACTATCGGGAATCGAACCCGCGACCTTCTGGTTTGTAGCGCAGTGCCTCAACCAACTGCGCCACCGCGTTCACATGAAATAATTTTACCTGAAGACGAACACGGATCCAGAGCCCCAGTAAGTCCCCTTATCTTATATCAAGGCTACAAACATTGTCAAAAAGATCCAATGAATACAACACCGTCGCGACCAGGAAGTGAAGTTGTTATGCTTTAACACATCACTCTGTTGTCGATTTAATAGGTTAAATGCCAATTATTCAAATCGCGCATTGTTTTACTGCTGATGGACGTTTGCGGAAGTTGAAGGCGAGGGAGGGACAGACGGAGGACAATAGAGGATCCCCATGTGTCCTCACATTACAATCGCCCTCTCAGATACGTCACATGGAGCATTGACCTTTACGAATGCTCTACCAACTAAGAACTATGTGCGGTGTTCGTGTTCAAATGTAGGTCACTTCGCACTCTAATTGTTTCCTTGTGTCACTGCGACTGCGTCCCTTCGCTATTGTAGCATTTGGTGTGACAGCAGATGAACTGCCTTGACGGCGAACGGAAAGTGCTGCTATTGTGACCGGCTGTATTATACAGATAAAATGCATAACAGATAAACTGCATAACAACAGATATACTGCATAACAGATAAACTGCATAATAACACACAAACTGCGTCACAGATAAACTGCATAACAACAGATAAACTGCATAACAACAGATAGATTGCATAATAACAGATAAACTGTGTCACAGATAAACTGCATAACAACAGATAAACTGCATAACAACAGATAAACTGCATAACAGATAAACTGCATAATAACACATAAACTGTATAATAACAGATAAACTGCGTCACAGATAAACTGCATAACAGCAGATATACTGCGTAACAACAGATATACTGCGTAACAACAGATATACTGCATAACAACCGATATACTGCGTAACAACAGATATACTGCTTAACAACAGATAAACTGCGTAACAACAGATATACTGCGTAACAACAGATAAACTGCATAACAACAGATATACTGCGTAACAAGAGATAAACTGCATAACCACAGATATACTGCGTAACAACAGATAAACTGCATAACAACAGATAAATTGCATAATAACAGATAAACTGCGTCACAGATAAACTGCATAATAACACATAAACTGCATAATAACAGATAAACTGCTTCACAGATAAACTGCATAACAGCAGATATACTGCGTAACAACAGATAAACTGCATAACAGCAGATAAAGACAAAACCTCCTGCCCCTACCGGAAACAGAAATCAGTTCATACAATCTAATAACAACAAAGATTACCTCTTACAGTACTCGTGTTGTGAGTGACTGAGTGAGTCACGCCCAGGTTGACTCGGCAACCACTGATACCTTGCGCCTTCTTGCAACCGGGATGCCATGGCAAACATTGTTACTAGTTGCCTGTTCTCTGTGAGGTACGCAATCTTGGCGAGGAAATACTTTTTCATAATTGAGAAGGACTGTGGTCACTATAAGGTACGGGCTGAGGCTGAAGAAACAGTTGAGCATCGAGCATATAGTACAAGGCAGCACAACTAGATGGCAGCGCTCCACAAGATACAATAAACGCTGGGTTTAATCTAAGAATAAAAAATGAGCGATAAAAGAAGCCGTGGAGTATCACGTGACAGATATCGCTTTTGTGTGAAGTCCGCGCTGAGGTCGAAAAAAAAAGTTCATCATGGCGGCCGAAGAAACAGTTGAACATCGGGCATATAGTACAAGACAGTAAAAATAGATGGCAGCGCTCCACAAGATACAATTAACGCTGGGTTTAATCTAATAATAACAAATGAGCGACAAAAGAAGACGTGGATTATCACGTGACACACACCGGTTCTGTGTGAAATCAGCGCTGAGGTCGAAAAAAGAGTTGATCATGGCGGCCGAAGAAACCGTTGAACATCGGGCATATAGTACAAGACAGCACAACCACGTAGCAGTACTCCGACGGATGAAACTAACGCTTGGATGACTAAGAGTACGACAGCCCGTCCTACGACGGTCACGTGGCTACTAATAATTATCATAACAATAGTAATAATAATTTTATTTATATCAATAATGATAGGCCTGAAAATAGCAGTTAATTTCACCAAAAGGAATGGCGCCAAAGCAACTCAGCTGCACAATATATAAAACAAGATCCTTAAACAACACATGAGATGCCTTTGTAACTTCGGTTGCAGTGCAAAGTCTCTAAACAACGATTTGTAAGAGTCCAGAACTGCCACTGTATACATCCTGTAACTCTGAGACTCACTGTGCCATAGATATTGATGTACAAACAACAATGCGGTCCAGCTGCACGATCTAGAAAACACTGGCTGACATTTTTTGTGATTTCTCTCAGTTAGCCCAGGCAAATTCTGGGCTAGTACCTCGACTACGCCCCGAACACATTCTCTCAAATCCATTCCAGTCCATCAATCTCCCTTTTTTTTTGCGTGGTGAAGGGCCCCGCAGCAGATGCTACGAACGCACCGCAGCCTTAAGGCTTCTTGTGCAACCCCTGTGATGAAGATGAGCAGTTTTTGTACCAAGTTTTACAATAGATGGAGCACCAGTGGAATGAAATTGACAGGGGAAAACCGACAACTCGGAGAAAAACCTGTCCCAGTGCCACTTTGTCCACCACAAATCTCACATGGACTGACCCGGGATGGAAACCGGGCCTCCGCGGTGAGAGGCCGGCGACTAACCCCCTGAGACATGACACTGCCTATCAATCTCCCTACACTTCGAAGCTGTCTTAGTCACAGCTACTGACAGCTTCGTTAAACGGCCCAAACACGTGGTTAAGAACAAGTGGAACTGCTGATCCTGCATGTCAAATTACACCAGGACTTCCGTCAGTCGCTGACTCTCAATATGACCAAATGTCATCTGGTCCAAACACTTCAGCGGTATGATGATACGTGATGGACTGTACGAGTAACTTCCTGGATACGCAGTTGGAAAGCCTTACACGCACCAAGTGCGTAACAAGTGCTTAAAAGCAATAAAACAGGATACATTATTATTGTTGTTAGTGCGAATATCGTTATCGCGATTCACCGCAGTAAATATTATAAGAACAGGTTCAATAGAATATAAGTGTATGCAGCAAAAAAGTGGCTTTGAAAGTGCGCGCGCTTCTGTGTATGTGAGAGAGATACTGTGGCAGCCATAACTCGCCAGAAAATGCAGATAGGATGAATTTTTATCAGAAATAGGATGAATTTTTAGCAACAAATTTAAGAGGATTATAAAACGTGCAATGACAAATACGAGTATAACCGAAGTCCTTCAACGGGAATGGGGTCAGGCGCTTGTGGCTTGTTAAAAGAACAAACGGAGATTTTCTTCTTGAACAGCTTTACCCTTGAAGAAGGGACAGACTATTTCCCCAAAACGTCTGTAACAAAGTACCAACCTACGACGTGAAATATCCCATACGAGCGAAGGCTTCATGTAACTACTTGACACCAACAGCAGGTGAATTCTTAATACAGGGAATACACAAAAGAATGGTGCGGTTTTAATAGTGAACACTATTAAAACCGCACCATTCTTTTGTGTATACCCTGTATTATTCATTCCGTATGTTTTCTTTATATATATATAATCTGACAAATGTACATTCGTATATATAAAAGTATATATATATAAGTATATATGTTATGCAGACAAATGTACACAGTTTTATGTTATTTAACACAATTTTTATTAAATGTTGCCCAACATGTTTCTAGCCTATATAAGGCTCATCTTCAGGGGCTCTTTCGTTGAAATTACAACAGCTATATTATTGGTATATAAAATTCTTAAAATGCCGTTAGATATATTTGGTTATTGGTATCTGAAAACAATATTAAAACGTCTCTAAGTTAAAATATTTAAGATAAAATTACAGTTAAAATTCTGTTTGGTAGAACGGTTGTTGACCCTACATACCTGTAACAGTCATGCTGCTTTCACTGTAGATTTGTTGGAGGCCTACTGGAAATTGTGTTAAATAACATAAAACTGTGTACATTTGTCTGCATAACATATATACTTATATATATATATATATACTTTTATATATACAAATGTACATTTGTCAGACTATATATATATATATATAATTAAAACTGTACGGTACAAGTAACGTAAAGTTTATATACAAAAGGTAAAGCGATCCCATTACAGGCCTATACAGGCCCTTAGGGTTCCAGGAGGTTGAGGCTCCCAGATTTATAGACAATCGGCACATGAAGGTGGTAAGGTTGTCAGCCCTACGCACCGGCCGCCTTTACCCCCCAGGAAATATTCCTGGTACTCATTTCTGTTAGAGGCTGAGTCGACCCCAGGGCCATAGTGCGACCGAAACGATTATGTCAATGAAAAATTCCAGTGACACTATCGGGAATCGAACCCGCGACGTTCCGGTTTGTAGCGTAGTGCCTCAACCAACTGCGCCACCGCGTGTCCCTCAGACTATACAGGGCATACACAAAAGAATGGGGCGGTTTTAATAGTGAACACTATTAAAACCGCACCATTCTTTTGTGTATGCCCTGTATATACATAGGTGAATTCCATAACATACCGAAAGATCGGCAGTGTTAAGTTACAGCTCTAACGTACCTGAATTTTAGTCCGGAGTCCCAGATTCGAGGCTAGGCCTGGCACATTACTACCAAGTGGGCCCGAGTTACCCTACTGAGGATTCTATCACCTATTTTTAATCTCATCGGAAATTACGTAACTCTGCAAGATTTGATGTTCTCGCAGCGGTGTTTCTGAAAATTCAGGTACTCTGTGACGTGACGTTTTCGACGTTTCGAAGGATCGTAGTGCCTTCATTTCAACGGTCAAACAGTCCAAGAAGAACGCACCATGGGCTTTCGAAACGTCAAGAACCACTCCCCCTACTAAAAAGGGTCACATCTCAAGAGACCTCAATCAGTAGTTCTGTATTGGTACAGCGTTGTTACACAAAAACATAACAGGTTTTAACTAAACTAAATTTAATAAAAATAGAGTAAGTCACAATACTTTTAAATATGGTTATTTATTGTGATTTTATACTACGTGTTTCGGCTTATTCTGGCCGTCATGAAGTATATCCAAATACATGAAACACTAAGGTGGCGGATAATTGTAAATATAACATTTTTAATGTTACAATAAGATATTATTTACGGTTGAATTTGGATTATAACAATAAATTTTCGCATGTTTAAGGCAGGGTTTTATACAGGGCATACACAAAAGAATGGTGCGGTATCAATAGTGAATTCTTTTGAAACCGCACCATTCTTTTGTGTATGCCCTGTACTTTTGAAGTGTGAAGTCTCCCGTAATAAATTGAACAGGCCTGTGAAATTTCCCTCAGGTTATAAACACCTTTCAAGCTAATCTGTGGTCTTCTGGGTAATTACACGGCGTCGTGTGGTAATTATTTACCGACATTTCGGGACAACATGTCGGTCCCATCTTCATGGGTCAAGATTCCAAGATGGAAAGCATCTTCCATCTTGGAATCTTGACCCATGAAGATGGGACCGACACGTTGTCCCGAAACGTCGGTAAATAATTACCACACGACGCCGTGTAATTACCCAAAAGACCACAGATTACATCAACATCGCGGAGGAAGCCTGAAATCACCGTTCAAGCTAGCTCAAGTGTCAACGCTTTCGCCTTGTATTCGGAAGACACCAGGTTTGGTCCTCCGTCTAGGCACCGAAAAATCTTAGGTTTCACGTGGTTTTCCTCATTACCTCCAGCTAAATGCCCACGTACAATGAGCCCAATACCGTTTCAGTCCACGTCCTGCCCATTGATTACTAAGTAACCTCCATATGCTCGGCGCCATGCATTCTAAGTCACTATCAGCCTCGTTAAACAAACGACATATAACGAGATCACAAACGTCTTGTAGGCGAAACACTAAGTGTCTGAAATGGCACACCAATCGGCCTTAGGTACCGCGCTAAAGCAATAATGTGCCCCAGTTCCACACAACTAGTGACCCAATTACATAACTGTTGTCACACTTCAGACCGATGGGAAAGTTAACTTAGCGGTCAAGTATAAAGCTTGTTGGACATGGTCAGATGTCTGCAGTGCTCCAGATAATGCTCGATGTATCAAAGTCAGCACACCGACCTCAACACCGTGCTGCATACATTTTAGTGTGCCGGACACAGGGCTAATAATATCTGCGGCAATACCTCGCTCTTTCGACGGGTTAGGGACCAGAGCACTGACGAAAGTCGAAGCATTGCCTTTAAAAGATAAAGTTCACCCTATAACAGGCCATGAAGGCCCAGAGGGGGAGTAGAGGTATAGCTCTACTCTTTCTTTAACCTCGGCGCTAGATGGGATGGGTGGTCAACGCCACGCCCCGGCCGCTTTACCCCCTGGAATAACCCGGTACCCATTGTATAGGAGGCTGGTTAGGCCCCAGGGCCGGTCTGGACGGGTGTTGAAAATCTCGCCCCCACCGGTATTCGATCCCCGGACCGTCCAGCTCGTAGCGAGTCGCTATACCGACTGAGCTATCGCGGCCCTTAGCATTGCCTTTATTTAACTTGTATTTATTTATTATATTGTTATCACAAAAAATAACTGTGAACTGTTTACAGTATAATCACAAAAATGATATACAGGGCATACACAAAAGAATGGTGCGGTTTCAAAAGTGAATAAAAAATTTATTTCTCACCTTACACGGGCACAACATACACCGTCAGCGGCGGCAACTGTCCAAGTTTCTCATTTGTAATTATAATCCTTCAATGTGCACCCTGGGTCACACGACACACATCCACACGGTAATCAAACTCATCCCAGACCCGGTGTAGCATGTCCGCTGTAATGGCCTGCAGTGCATGCGTTATCCGATCACGAATTTCATGGATGGACGTGGGCAAAAGCGAACTGCTGGTAGCGCATGAGAAACTTGGACAGTTGCCGCCGCTGACGGTGTATGTTGTGCCCGTGTAAGGTGAGACATCAATTTTTTATTCACTTTTGAAACCGCACCATTCTTTTGTGTATGCTCTGTAGTATGAACAGTTTGGTTATTTTAATCACAAATATAAGAGATTCAACGCGGACAATTTCAAAAAACGGTTCACTCCGAACGACTTATATTCAAAGACTGGACGACGAAAGAAACAAGATGGCGCGCGGTGGTAACGAAATGCGACGAAAGAGCGAAGCAAAGCGACGAAATTTGGAAACATGGTTATAATTGAAAACCGACGAAAGTTCGAAGCGACGAAACTCAAAGCGGCGAAAGTCGAGGTATTGCTGTACGTACAAGGACAGGTCTTATAATAGGAGACAGCTTACGTTTGCGTGACTAGGTGTGTATGTTATTCACTCACAGGGAACGTAGTTACCGTCAGTGTCTGACAGATGGCGTTAGTCGTCAGTCGGCCACGACGTGTACGTCATTTCATTTGCAGGAACATTTCTCTGTGACAGATGGCTTTGATCAGAACGTGAAGACTGTCATATGCAGAAGCACGTGTCGCTCTACGTAACGTAAAACTTGATCCCTTAATCTTGACTTTAAAAAAGGAGGTTAGCTGAGGATTTTCCAAAATAAGTGCTGAGGATAAGAACGTCGCTCTTCATGGGATGTCACGCAGCGTAGATTTGTAGTAATTACCGACGTTTCGGACAACCTATCGGTCCCGGAACGTCGGTAACTACCAATCTAAGCTGCGTGACATCCAGAAGAGCTAAGATCTCATTTATACAGCGGCGGAAACCTGAACTCACGCAGGTATTGAGGATATGTGTGCCAAACACGAAGGAAGAACACGAGACTTAGACAAGAGCTTCACAATACCAGACGTTATCAGAGTGACAGTAGACAGAAGACAGTAGACAGTAAACGGCCTCAAGGCAGTGCCATGGCTCAGTGCGGTTAGTCGCCGGCCTCGCACCTCGAAGCCCCGGGTTCGATCCTGTGCCGATCCAGTGGCCGTAGCGGTCTAAGGCGTGGGTCTTGCGGCCGCTCGCTTGCTAGGATCGTGGGTTCGAATCCCACCGGGGGCATGGATGTTGTGTTGTGTTAGTTGTAAGGACGGTAGTATGGAACGTAAAGTGACATGAAGGACGGAAGGATTTAAACAGTACAAAAATGGATCAAAGGGAAAAAACCCAGGAATTTAATAAAAAAAAATCCTGGGTCAGTCCATGTGGGATTTGTGGTGGACAGGTTTTTTCCCCACTTACTTCGGTTTTCCCCTGTCAGTTTCATTCCACCGTTGCTCCATTACTTGGAAAAACGAAAAAAAAAATCCAATCATCTTCATCACAGGGTTCACAATAACCTCAAGGCTGCGGTGCGTCCGTAGCATCTGCTGCGGGGCCCTTCACCACAAAAAAAAGGCCTCAAACACCTAGGACTACTTTAGAGGAGAAAATTGAATTGGGTCTTGAAGAAATAGGCTGGGAGCGTGAATTACATTCATCTGGCTCAGAATCAGGGCAAGTGGCTGGCTGTTGTGACAAGTGCAATCATCCGACGCCTCAGGATTCATAAAATTCAGGCACTTGACTTGCTAGCTGAGGACCTATTAGACTCTCAATGAGGACCCCACTCCATGAAGTTAGCTGATTAGTTTGATAACAGCAATCGTCACACGACCTCCACACTCACGAACTGCCATCTATAGGTCACTTCCAGTTAAATTTTCAACAAACCTTCTCTCTAGTAACATATAGGTCTATTTCTGAAAGCGATCTGTCACGATCACACTATATAAACCAAATTATCTCTCAGCCGTCACTGACAAACACTGCAGACAGGTTTTACGCTCTTCCAATAAGAAGTTAATTTTTTAACATCTACTTGCATATCTATCGGTTTTATGAAGTTCGATGACACAAAAAATGAATACAGAGTTTCGGAAGAAAAGATGTTGAGAAGATGCAGCCTGAATACAAAGATAAGTCTGTAGACCAGGTAGAAGAATATCAGGGCAGTATAATAAGTTTCTACCCTGAAGAGGTAAACAGCAATCTACTTCGAAACGTTGGTTGGTATTTACAAAGGTAAACCGTGTCATACACAACAACAGAGCGATAAAGTCTTACAGCTTGTAATGTTGCTTATTTCCATGTATTTATAATACAAACATTTGATAAATCAACCAACAAAATACACTGTATTTAAGGATTAACCAAGATTAACCAAGGATTTAAGGAAAATTTCTAATGGTCTGTACTACACAAAACTCCCACACGTTTGATTCTTAAAGAGCCTTTATTAATGTGTCACAGCGTCACTGTGTTCACGTATTCACGTGCACGTGCTCCCCGAGTTACGAACAGGATACGTTCTGAACACCTCGTCGTAAGTCGAATTGGTCCAAGTTGAAAATACGAAATAAGGTGGAATATGCACCCTCCAGCATGTCGAGGGCGATTCAAATAAGTACTCTTTCCTTAATTAATACATAAACCAATTTATGCACTCAACAAAATACATTCAGAAGCATAAAACTCCTACATGTTTCGGCACCGGAGTGCCATCATTAGCGAGTTATTTAGAACAAAGAAGTATAAGGCTAACAGCTAATCTAGGTACTGTGTCTGCCTTATTAAAGCGATTAAAATATCAAAATTCCAAACTATGCAAAGTTATTGATTATAAAATTACAATGTCGTAAATTTAAAACTTTGAAGTGAGCCCTTCCATGTAGAAGTTCTCAGCTGGAAACTTATTTCTGAATGTAGTTTGTTAAGTGCGTAAGTTGGTTAGTGTATTAATTATAAGAATATGCGCGGTATGAAGAGCATAAAAGCCGATCCCAGTGGCCGTGCGGTCTAAGGCGTGGGTCTGCGGCCGCTCGCTTGCTGGGATTGTGGGTTCGAATCCCGCCGGGGGCATGGATGTTTGTGTTGTGTTTGTTGTAAGGACGGTAGCATGGAACGTAAAGTGACATGAAGGACGAAAAAGGATTAATACAGAACAAAAAGGGATCAAAGGGGAAAACCCAGGAATTAGTAAAAAAAAATAACATATTGCCACTAAATCGAGCGAAAGGGACAATGGGAAAGTAGTATTGTGATGTTTTGTTGTGTTGTGTAAGGACGGTATATGGAACGTAAAGTGACATGAAGGACGAAAGGATTTAAACGAACAAAAAGGGATCAAAGGGGAAAACCCGGATTAGGCAAAAAAAAAAAATCCCCCCAGGCAGGTGTTGTGTTGTTGTGTAGGACGTATGGACGTAAGTGACATGAGGACGAGATTAAACGGTACAAAGATCAGGGGAAAACCCGATAGAAAAAAAAAAATCCAGGGCATGGATGTCTGTCTCTGATGTTGTGGTTGTCAGGTAGAGGTCTCTGCGACGGGCTGATCACTCGTCCAGAGGAGTCCTACCGAGTGTGGTGTGTCTGAGTGTGATCGTGAAGCCTCGATAATGAGGCGGCCTAGGCCCCCTAGGGGCTGCCGAGCCATAGGAAAAAAAAATAATAACCCAAAAAAGTACTCTTTCTGTTGCAAAATAATAAGAACATGGTATTTTCAACCAAATACAGAAAATTCATTTCGAAATAGAATTTTAATGACATTTTTATAGAACCTTGAATTGAAATTTTCTTCAAGAAATTTTAGTCATATACTCGGTTTGTCGTAAGTTGGGTGGTCGTAAGTCGGGGAGTAGCTGTATACTTTATGTACGCTTCTCCGCATGCCTTTATGACTCCTCAAAAATCGTTCCCGCAGAACCGAGACATTTTGTAGCTTTGGCATGCAATAGAAAATTGTGGGTTCTCCCTATATACAGGGTCTTTTTTTTGGCGATTGTTTACCAAATCCTCCTGCATGATCAGCTCCATCAGGATCCACATATCACCAGTCGACTCACTCCCAAATCTTCCCACCTCACACACATCGCTTTTATTCTCATGAGCACTCTTAACTCACAGCAAGTGTGCATTCCGCCGCGACGCCCTTTGGAAGCTTCATGAGCGGCATCATGATGGATAAATGGGGTCGTCGACGAGTACTGCAGATCTGCGTCATACCGCTCACACTGGGGTGGGTCACCATCGCGGTGGCCCAAGGCCACTTCTTCATCCTCGCGGGTAGAATCATGGCCGGCCTGGCAGTGGGATTAATAGCGGCGCCTGGGCAGGTAAGTGACCCTCACCACATCCACTGACGTATTTCAAATTTAAATACAGTCCAACCCGGTTATAACGACATCGTTTATGCGATACCTCGTCTATAACGTCAGATATTCTGTGGTACCAATTAATTCCACACTTTATATTGTTCATACATTACATAAATTACATGGACGTTTTATGTAAACTTCAGTAATTCCTTGTTAACTGTACGAAATCCATGTTGATGGCCCTGCTTGATCGAAATACGTTGTGGAATAAATATGGTTGTTATTCATACATGAATGTGTGCTATGAGGTTTGATACTGATTGAGTGTATAAATACCCACACGCTCAGGGAATTTTCAATGTACAACAGTAATTAAAGTTTGGGTTGCCTAAGTGGCTAAGAATTTCTATGCTGAAAGACTGTAAGCTAGTCAAGAAACACTCAGTTTCATGAAGCCCATTATCTATATGTGAGACACATGATCGGATAAATTACTGTGTGTGTTGGACAGGTGTATCTGGGGGAGGTGGCCGAGCCCAGCATGCGAGGGCTGCTGTCCAGCATCCCCTACGTCAGCTACTCGATGGGGATCTTCATTGTCTATGTCCTGGGCTCTACGCTACACTGGCAGACAGTGGCATGGCTAGCCACAATATTGCCTGTTCTAGCGCTTCTTTCGTTCACGTTAATGCCTGAGAGCCCTGTGTGGCTTGTCAGAAACAACCGTTTCGAAGAAGCGGGTGACGCCCTCAAATGGCTGCGTGGAACATACGACGGTGGCATTAAGGTTCGTATGCGCGACCTGTCAGTACAGGTGTCTCTGAGTAAGGCAGATGTCACGCGATGTCTCGGCAGATGCAGGCTTGATATGCGATAAATCTACCGTGCTCGGGGACATCATAAAAAGGACACTGTATAAGAAGTAACCTAGTAAAACCAGCTAAGCGGTAATCAAGTGGAATATTAGATAGAAAGCCCGTGAATAAAGTACGGCGAGGACCATCTAAATACTGCAAGGATTTAACAGTATTTCCGTTTAAAGTAAGATCAGCTACGCAGTAGCCAGTAGGGAATCAAACCTTTTAAAGACAAAAATCGATCTACTTTATATATAAAGATCTGCAATTATTTGTCGGTTGGTAAATATACATTGACGTCTTGAACTGGAAATATCCTGAAGATGGAGGCAAAAAGCTTATCCGAAACGTTGATAACTTTAATAACCGACAAGGCGTCATGTCGAATCAGATTTTAATATTCACTTTTCAATCCGTCTAATAAAACCAAAACCTTTATTTATCGGGTTTATTTATGCTGCGCTATGTAAAAATATTCCACATATTTCGATCTCATTAAGTTCATTATAAAGAGTGTCCTAAAAGAAAGTACTGATTACAGTGTATTACATTGGTGACAGTTCTATTCCTATTATATTGTATTAGAAAATTACTCGGTATTTTGATTGTTTGAAATTACAAAAACATCCGCCCTACACGTTACAGGATCCAAAAGGAGACACACTTATGGAAAAATAAAATACACAATGATAGAAACAGAGGTGAGGAAGAAGATAAACATACCAAACACAAATAAAAATGAAACATATACATATATATATACAGTATATGGTGGAGTGCGTGTGTCTAATACATGCACGCATGTATACCTAAAATAACTACATGCAGTTTACATTAGTGTAAGTTACGGGTGACTGATTTCAAAAATAAACGTGTGGTGACCCGCAGCACGTATTTCTAATCTTATGTATGTGCTACCTCAAAAACTCTGTCATATCAATTTTCTTTCATGGCATAACACCCCCTAGTGGGCCAGGACCGCCTCATTATCGACGCTTCACGATCACACTCAGACACACCACATTCGGTAGGACTCCTCTGGACGAGTGATCAGCCCGTCGCAGAGACCTCTACCTGACAACACACAACACTCACAACA
Organism: Reticulitermes speratus; assembly: GCA_021186555.1. Lineage (NCBI taxonomy): Eukaryota > Metazoa > Arthropoda > Insecta > Blattodea > Rhinotermitidae > Reticulitermes > Reticulitermes speratus. Next base: position 23,050,035 of record JAJKFL010000010.1, read on the forward strand.
GACAGACATCCATGCCCTAGGCGGGATTCAAACCCGCAATCCCAGCAAGCGAGCGGCCGTAGACCCACGCCTTAGACCGCGCGGCCATTGGGATCGGCCTGTCATATTAATAGCGTTCTAATATTGTAATGGTACATGACCTTCATATTTCGGGTGTGCCGGGGTAACGACGTCGGTGTAGCGACTTGCCACGAGCTGGACGGTCCGGGGATCGAATCCCGGTGGAGGCGAGATCTTCCGCACCCGTCCAGACCGGTCCAGGGGCCCGCCCAGCCTCCCACACAATGGGTACCTGGTTTCTTTCCCGGAGGTAAAGCGGCCGGGGCGTGGCGTTGACCAACCACCCCAATCTAGCGCCGAGTTTAAAGAAAGAGTAGAGCTATACCTCTAGTCCTACTCTGTGCCTTCATGGACTTTTCTAGGGCGAACGTTACCGTCATATGTCGGTCAGTCTACTATCACATGTTTTCTTGTAGCAGCTAAGTCGCTTGGCAAGTACTCCGAGATACTTCCCCAAAATAGGATACGACCCCCGCTTTTCAGTGCCCTCTCACCATATATGATAGTCTATCCACCTCACTTGACGCTATTTAACCTCTGTAGTTGAAATATCGTCGTAAAATAACTGGGAAATCTGTCCACACGTTGCAGTCAACCTTCCTGGCCACTACGTAACGTGACCTACGCTGTAGACTAGCGGTTCCCAAAATTTTCGGTCCACCGCCCCCTTGGTTCCATATACACACCCACAGCGCCCCCCTATATTTTTTAAAAAAACATAAATGCGTTTTTGTTTCCACTTTTATTTAATATTTAAAAAATCGTTTAAATAAAATTATAAGAGTTAATGTTTTATGTGTTAATTAATAATTTAAAATTTATTAATATTTTTAAGATTAACAATAATTCATCTAGCAATAGTTTATTAAAAAAATATGTGCTTGAATAAGATTCATAAATTAAAATACTAAGAAATTCAGTTAATTTTTTATTTTTAACACAAAAATTACTTTATTTCAATTTTATTATAAAAATAAATGCACTGCTTGTCAACTAGCGCCCCCCTGTGATAATAACAGCGCTCCCTTCCACCTCTCGTACCTATTAGCGCCCACCTCGGTAATCCCACCGCCCCCCAGGAGGCGGTACCGCCCACTTTGGGAACCACTGCTGTAGAGCGGACGACATCTTTGCTGCCCGCCCTGCAACACTCAGTCCGGCAACAAAGACACTTTGTGTACAAAGATATTTGTTTCTGTAGGCGAAGGCTGAGTTGCAGCAGCTGGTGGCCAGAGTGTGTGACGAGAACGCAAGCCACCAGCAGTCTGCGAAGACCTCCAGATGGAGGACGTTCTGCAAGCCGCAAATTCTCAAACCCGTCGCCATCGTCAACGTCTTCAACCTCGTCCAGATCGTATCTGGAACTTACCTCGTCATATTCTACGCAGTCAACCTCATCTCCGACACGGAATCCGGAAATGATACCATCGACACGTTCCTGGTGGCCGTCCTCACCGCCCTGTGTCGCCTCGTCTTTATCACCGCCGCCTGTTTCCTTCTCCTCTGGGTTGGCCGACGACCACTAGCTATATTCTCCGGCCTCGGATCATCGGCTGCAGCGTTAGGTGTCGGCACATTTCTGTACTACCGTTATCCCGTTTCGGAACCCACAGACACTTGGATCGTCGCCGGTTTCGTCCTCACCTATGTAGCCACAAACACGGTAGGATTTTTCGTGTTACCAGGAATCGCCCTCGCAGAACTACTTCCAGTAAAAATACGAGGAAGTTTTGGTGGTTACATCTTCGCTATTTTTAACCTTTCGTTGTTTTTTATTGCCAAAGTATTTCCGTCCATGTTGCACACGATGGGCTCTCACGGTGTTTTTTGGATGTTCGGTACATCCTCGCTGCTCGGTACTCTGTTCGTGTACCTCTTCTTCCCAGAGACTAAGGGAAAGACATTAGAAGAAATTGAAGACTACTTTGCTGAGAGTAATGTGATGTGGTTAACAAGAAAGAGACATGAACCTATAAATAAACCAATTAAAGCATAATTAAACTAATTACATGAGATCTGCGCTCTTTTGCGATATCAGCGTCGAGTGGTAATAATTTACCGACGTTTCGGGGCAACTTATCGCTCCCATCTTCAAGGGTCAAGAAGACCAAAAAGAAAAGGCTTGGACTTCTTGACCCTTGAAGATGTGACCGATAGGTTGTCCCGAAACGTCGGTAAAGGATTACCAGTCGACGCTGCGTCCTATTCCAGAAGAGCGCACACATCATCAACATCGCGGCGCAAGCCTGAAATTCACAAACTAATTACATGTTCACGTGTGATAAGAAACGACGTTTTGTATGCATTATTATTTAGAATAAGAAATACACTTTATATATCTGTGTGCTCCATGACTAATAAATAAGGGTCTACTTAAATTTATGTTAGACTGAAACATCAGTCAAAGTGCTTTGAAAATTACGTCAGGTAAATAATTGTTGGTAGAATCTGGGTATTCTACGATAAGACGCTGTGGTTGTATAAGTGGTTCTCGACGTTTCGAAAAATCCTGGTACCTTCGAAACGTCTGGAACTGCTCACTCAACGACACAGCATCATATCCCACACGACCTGAACCTCAGAAACTCCTCGAAAACCTCAAATCCCCAATTCTTGATTAAAGGAAAAACACTGGGCCCAGTACTATAAGCTTATGAATGTAAATGGTGACGTCATAACAGTCCAAATACACGAATAAAGTAAAACAGAACCCGCCAACGTCTGGGCGAAACAAATTTACCTCTAATTGTAAGAAACGCCCAGCTAAATGAACGTTATATCGACAGTGATAGATGCAATGACAAATTTACAAACGAAACACTTTTTGTGGTTCATTTTACAATGCTGTCAATACAAGACTACGACATGTCGATAGTAGAATATTTCGTGAGTGATGAATAGGAAGATTTATAATGACATTCGTTGTGTAAGATGCACTGCTGCACTATGATGGCAACTGACTGCAACTATAGATGGAAACTGACTGACAACTATAGTGAACTACGAATATAGGGCACTGTGAATAGATGCAACTGACTGAACTATAGTGGCAACTGATGACAACTATAGATGGCAACTGATGACAACTATAGTGCAACTGACTGACAAGTATAAGATGGCAACTGACTGACAACTATAGATGGCAACTGACTGACAACTATAGATGGCAACTGACTGACAACTATAGATGGCAACTGACTGACAACTATAGATGGCAACTGACTGACAACTATAGATGGCAACTGACTGACAACTATAGATGGCAACTGACTGACAACTATAGATGGCAACTGCTGACAACTATAGTGCAATGACTGACAACTATAGGTGGCAACTGACTGACAACTATAGATGACAACTGACTGACAACTATAGTGGCAACTGACTGACAACTATAGATGGCAACTGACTGACAACTATAGATGGCAACTGACTGACAACTATAGATGGCAACTGACTGACAACTATAGATGGCAACTGACTGACAACTATAGGTGGCAACTGACTGACAACTATAGAGGGACAACTGACTGACAACTATAGATGGCAACTGACTGACAACTATAGTGGCAACTGACTGACAACTATAGGTGGCAACTGACTGACAACTATAGGTGGCAACTGACTGACAACTATAGGTGGCAACTGACTGACAACTATAGGTGGCAACTGACTGACAACTATAGGTGGCAACTGACTGACAACTATAGATGGCAACTGACTGACAACTATAGATGGCAACTGCTGACATAAATAGATGCAACTGACTGCCAACTATAGATGGCAACTGACTGACAATATAGATGGCAATGACTGAAACTATAGTATGGCAACTGACTGACAACTATAGATGCAACGACTGACAACTATAGATGGCAACTGACTGACAACTATATAGATGGCAACTGACTGACAACTATAGGTGGCAACTGACTGACAAGTATAGATGGCAACTGACTGACAACTATAGATGGCAACTGACTGACAACTATAGATGGCAACTGACTGACAACTATAGATGGCAACTGACTGACAACTACACCGTCGGACAAAACTGCGTTTGTACTGCAACGCAATGTCGTGTTTAAAATAAGCGACAAAAGGGCCATCTTCAGGCCTTATATTAAAAAATATAGAGGTGTTATATATAAGCCTGATTATGGCCCTTCTAGGCCGAAACATGTAGCTTATTTTAAACACGACCTTTTTTAGAGTACAAATACAGTTGTGTTAGATGTTGTTCTTATTATTCACACATTGGAAGGAATTTGGAAGGAAGCGGTCGTGGTATAAACGAAGTACTACCCCCGAAATTTGCTGCAGGGACTGAGGAAAGTCACGATAAACCTCTCCGGCGTTCAGAGCGTCATTCGAACTGGGCACATCCCGAATATAAGTCTACAAATTCGCAGCTGCATCAAACTGCAATAGGTCCTTTCAAGAACTGTTGGGTGTTTTGCTTCCCTGACTAACTACACAGAGCAGAGTCCTTGCAGAGCTAGCACTGCCTCAGAAAATCAAGAAATTCCCCTCATTTTAGAGAAACATAAGGCAAGAGTGCACAAATCTCAACAGCCATGGTACGCCTTGTATGCGACTAACTTTTGTACGGTGGCGAACGACTATAACTTTTGTACTTACGGTGGCGCCTTAACTTTTGTACGGTGGCGCACTATCACTAATTTTGTACGGTGGCGACTAACTTTTTACGGTGGCGCTTAACTTTTGTACGGTGGCGACTAACTTTTGTACGGTGGCGACTAACTTTTGTACGGTGGCGACTAACTTTTGTATCGAGTGTGGCGCCTAACTTTTGTACGGTGGCGCCTAACTTTTGTACGGTGGCGACTAACTTTTGTACGGTGGCTGTACTAACTTTTGTACGGTGGCGACTAACTTTTGTACGGTGGCGACCTAACTTTTGTACGGTGGCGCCTAACTTTTGTACGGTGGGCCTAACTTTTGTACGGTGGCGACTAACTTTTGTACGGTGGCGCTAACTTTTGTACGGTGGCGTCGACTAACTTTTTTGTACGTAGTGGCGACTAACTTTTGTACGGTGGCGCCTAATATTTGTGGGTCCTCAGTATGGTACTTGCTTCATGTCACCATTCTTGTGCCTATAATTTTGAGCAGTTTTGTACGTTTTTTGGAAAAATTTGTGCGCCCCTGCCCTAAGGTTCATTCAGTGTTCACAACAACCCGCCACTTAACCATGTGCTTCTTCACTGGACGAAATGCGTTCAGTTATTCACGTCTGACGGCTGGTTCATCCGCAACGTCATATAAGCTCTCTTCTGTAAAATAATTCTGAGACTCGAGTTACGTAACACCAAGACACACGTGGACTATGCCAGAGCTGTTTAAAGCAGCCCTCACGACTCTCTCGATGTATGGCAACCTTATAACATCTTAACAACTGCAGTGCGTCACAACAAGCAAGTTACGTCATGTAAACGCGTAGAAAACAACTGCAGGTTTTGTACAAATACAGGGTGATTCGGAGTAAAAGTCAATATTGGCCGTGCCATGGCTCAGGCGGTTAGTCGCTGGCCTCTCACCGCGGAGACCCGGGTTCGATCCCGGGTCAGTCCATGTGGGATTTGTGGTGGACAAAGTGGCACTGGGACAGGTTTTTCTCCGATTACTTCGGTTTTCCCCTGTCAGTTTCATTCCACCGGTGCTGCATTACACGTAAAAACAAAAGAACTGATCACCTTCATCACATGGTTGCACAAGAAGCCTTAAGGCTGCGGTGCGTCCGTAGCTTCTACTGCGGGGCCCTTCACTAAGAAAAGAGGGTCAATATTTTGAAAGGTGGTAATGTCGGTGATTGTAAAGAAAAATGTATCTAATTTTGAAAAGTTACCGAGATAGAGCTGTTTGAATCTACAAATATAAAAGCATTGTGAATGGTAATAGAGAAGGAGGAATTACTTACTGTTAATTGTATTTTAATTTAAATTTAATGCCTAAATGACACATTTGTTACACATAAATGACAAATCTGTTACATTTCACAACAAACGTTCCAAAACCCCACCGTCAACCTCAGTGCACTTTGCAACTCGTGTGCTAAGATCGCGTGCTGTTCGTCTCAGTTGATCTTCACGTTTCTTTATGCAGGCAGCAACATCCAAAATGCTAGCCAGCAATTCGTCTGTGTATCCACCTTTGTTTTGTAAACTTCGCTCTTCATCCAACCGCACAAACAAAAATCTAACGCAGTTATGTCTGGAGATTCAAACAGCTGTATCTCGGTAACCGTTCAGAATTAGACACATGTTTATATGAAGTTTTTTTCTCACAATAACCGATATTATCACCACTCAAATTATTGACTTTCCTCCTAATCACCCTGTATAAATCCTGTACACCGGTTTTGAACAAGCTGCCTTCTGGTCAGTCCAGTTGTAGAGAACGCGAAAAACAAATAGTGTGTTCATTTATCAACATCGTTTTGCTTACGCTGAGGTTACCATTACTGTTTTTAATGCAATATATTGCCTGTTTTACGTGTATATATGATGACCCTCCCAGTACTGTTTGGTATAACAAATGTTTCCGAAGAAGAAGTTGATAATTGTGTTGTTAGCCTGTGTTCAGTACTGTAAATGTACAGTACTGATAATGCCATCGTCTCGTATGTGTGTGGACGTGCGGGCCTGTGAGCCCTGTTAATGAAATTCGATGGGGGCCTAATGTCACTGGACATAACAGGGGCCTAATGTCACTGGACATAACAGGGGCCTAATGTCACTGGACATAACAGGGGCCTAATGTCACTGGACATAACAGGGGCCTAATGTCACTGGACATAACAGGGGCCTAATGTCACTGGACATAACAGGGGCCTAATGTCACTGGACATAACAGGGGCCTAATGTCACTGGACATAACAGGGGCCTAATGTCACTGGACATAACAGGGGCCTAATGTCACTGGACATAACAGGGGCCTAATGTCACTGGACATAACAGGGGCCTAATGTCACTGGACATAACAGGGGCCTAATGTCACTGGACATAACAGGGGCCTAATGTCACTGGACATAACAGGGGCCTAATGTCACTGGACATAACAGGGGCCTAATGTCACTGGACATAACAGGGGCCTAATGTCACTGGACATAACAGGGGCCTAATGTCACTGGACATAACAGGGGCCTAATGTCACTGGACATAACAGGGGCCTAATGTCACTGGACATAACAGGGGCCTAATGTCACTGGACATAACAGGGGCCTAATGTCACTGGACATAACAGGGGCCTAATGTCACTGGACATAACAGGGGCCTAATGTCACTGGACATAACAGGGGCCTAATGTCACTGGACATAACAGGGGTCCTAATGTCACTGGACATAACAGGGGCCTAATGTCAAGGACATAACAGGGGCCTAATGTCACTGGACATAACAGGGGTCTAATGTCACTGGACATAACAGGGGCCTAATGTCAAGGACATAACAGGGGCCTAATGTCACATGGACATAACAGGGGCCTAATGTCACTGGACATAACAGGGGCCTAATGTCACTGGACATAACAGGGGCCTAATGTCACTGGACATAACAGGGGTCTAATGTCACTGGACATAACAGGGGCCACTAATAATGTCAAGGACATAACAGGGGCCTAATGTCACTGGACTCTGTCTGTCCGGTCGCACCACAGCCGGGCTTGCAGAACTAAGTTTAAGAGTTTAAGTGAACTGCTTGTACGTGCGCAATACTTGATCCTTAAAGCTCGTAAAACGTAAAGCAATCCCACTACAGGCCTTGACAGGCCCTTAGGGTTCCAGGAGGTTGAGGCTCACAGATTTATAGACAATCGGCACATGAAGGTGGTAAGGTTGTCAGCCCTACGCACTGGCCGCCTTTACCCCCCAGGAAATATTCCTGGTACTCATTTCTGTTAGAGGCTGAGTCGACCCCAGGACCATAGTGCGACCGGAAGGATTATGTGAATGGGAAATTCCAATGACGCCATCGGTAATCGAACCCGCGACCTTCCAGCCTGTAGAGCAATGCCTAAGCATGTAAAACAGCACGTATTTATTCACAGTCCTGCACTTTCTATTGGTCATTAACCATCTTCAGGGAGACACACACAGAGTTAATTCCTCTCCTGCAAATTGCACATAACAAATATCTGTTTAAAACAAGTTAAGCAATGTACGTATAACGAAACACTGTGGCGCGTTCGCGTAACCACTTTTGCCGTCGAATATCAACAGCGCTTTCCCTATGTATTGTAGAGCTACAAATGTCGCTACCAACAATATGAAACACATTCACCTCGTCACGTAAAGTGGCCGATATTTTTGTCCGATTTTAACCAAATTTGGCGTTTCTCGAAAGAATTTTTTTCGTAAAAGTCGCCGATATCAAATTTCACGAAAATACATACAGTAGGAGCCGCGCAGATAGGCAGACGGACAGACAGTGGCTTTTCGCAATTATTTAAAGACGATACCAGTATCTGTGTCTGCACAGCGTCGAATGTTAGGCAGACGGATCAATGACTTGCAGAGGATGTCGAAGGAAGAAGGCCTAATCGTCGCAGCATTTGTCTTCCTCCTCCCCCAATGGCTCGACAGCCCCTTGGGGGCCTAGGCCGCCTCATTTTTCGAGGCTTCACGATCACACACTTTTTAGACACACCACACTCGGTAGGACTCCTCTTGACGAGTAATCAGCCCGTCGCAGAGACCTCTACCTGACAACACACAACACTCAAAGCAGACAGACATCCATGCCCTAGGCGGGATTCGAACCCGCAATCCCAGTAAGCGAGCGGCCGCAGACCCACGCCTTAGACAGCGCGGCCACTGAGATCGCCAGCATTTGTCTTAAGAGACAGAAAATCACAATAACTCGGAATCGCCAATATCTGGGCCGAGATTTGAAAAGGGGACCTCCCGATTATGCAGCAACAGTGCTGCTCCCCAGACCGCGACATCTACTTAAAACGTAAGGATGGACAGACGGACATGACTTCTGTAATTAAATGCAATTGAAATGGTCAAGCTGTCAATGACACAGAGTAATAAGGCATGTTGCAGGAATTTGGTGACAGCGACCACCTGACCAGTGACATCAAGGTCAAGTGGAGGTCCAACGATTGTAGGTAAAGTCAACGATGTTCGAAGTGCTCATGTTTTCCTCGTCTCACAAGTTCCGATGCCGGTCAGACAGACACGTCACCTCATTGTCGTTTTCTGCTGCACTGCGCGGTGATGGTGCAGAAAGTGTGAGTTGAGACACATACCTTGATCAGGAGCCGTTAAAACGTACCGCTGCGGAACTGCGGTAAGAATGTCAACCAGGACCACATTAACGACACCAGGTAAAAGCATAAAACATAAACTTTAATCTTAATTCACCGTGCATTGTATTGTAGTGCAGTGTATTGTTTAGTGGAACTCCCAGATGTGCGGTGACATCCTAACGTTGGAAGAAACAGTGAACTGTGCAGTTTTACCACTTTTTAACTCTATACCTTTATTGATCACGATTTTAACGTAAGATACAAACGTTTTTATGATCACCTATACAAACAGTGCAGTAACGTTACGAGTGTCGTCAACAGACCTAACACACATTTGATAAGCACTACTGTAACCCCTGATGATGGCTCCTCGCGAGCCGAAACATGTGTAGGGTTTTAATTATGATAAAAGGTTAATTTATGCCTTTATTTATGGTTTGTGCATTTGTTGGTGACTGTCTATCATAAAACCTAAAGTTAGTTTAGATAATTAGTTAACATTGGCTGACTCATATAACGTGTTTAAGTGAACCCAATTCGAGAAATGATCGAACGGGCTTTTGTTTTCTTCGTCAAAAGTCTCCCCCATCCACGTACGTAGCTGGGGGGGGGGGCGAATGGTGTTCGGCCGCACCGGGTGGCAGAGTCAAAGGGGCTGCAAAATGGGGGGGGGGGGCAGAATAAATATTTTTTAAGTGAAAAAATGTGGCTTTATATAGAAATACAAAAAAGGTAAAGAGATTTTCATTGCGTATTATATTCGTGGGCCGATCGCAGTGGCCGCGCGGTCTAAGGCGTGGGTCTGCGGCCACTCACTTGCTGGGGTTGCGGGTTCGAATCCCGCCGGGGCATGGATGTCTGTCTGTTGTGAGTGTTGTGTGTTGTCAGGTAGAGGTCTCTGCGTCGAGCTGGTCCTCTCCAGAGGAGTCCTACCGACTGTGATGTGTCTGAGTGTGATCGTGAAGCCTCAATAATGCATCATTGGAAAAAAAATAAAAAATTATTACTCAATATTTATCAATAAAATTTAATCATCGAAAAAAATAAATATCAATTTCCTACAAATGTAACAATTTGTAATACAACGGTACTGTACACAGTGCAGGCACACAGCATGAACATTGTCGGGTGAGATGCAGAAACGGTTTGCGGCGGTGGCTTGAAGTGGAGGATCAACTACTGATTCAGTTTTAATTGTAACAAAAATTCAAATCTCTTTCTTTCTCTTCATTCTTTCCTTATTTATTTATTTCCTTTTTCCTTCTCTATCTCACCCGAGTCTTAAGATGAAAGCAGTTAGGTTCCTCTGAAACGTCGGAAACCACTCACCGAGCGATGTCGCGACACATGCAACAAAACCCGATATAAACCCCTATGATAACCTCAAAACTCGCAAGTTTCGTACCCCTCTCTCGTCATTATGTCACACATAAACATATAAATACATTTTATTTGTTAAATATTCATCTGTTTTAAGCACTTGAAGAGGAAGTGACTTTTGTACTGTCCTGGTGTACTTTGTACTGTCCTGTGTACTTTTGTACTGTCCTGGTGTACTTTTGTACTGTCCTGGTGTACTTTTGTACTGTCTGGTGTACTTTTGTACTGTCCTGGTGTACTTTTGTACTGTCCTGGTGTACTTTTGTACTGTCCTGGTGTACTTTTGTACTGTCCTGGTGTACTTTTGTACTGTCCTGGTGTACTTTTGTACTGTCCTGGTGTACTTTTGTACTGTCCTGGTGTACTTTTGTACTGTCCTGGTGTACTTTTGTACTGTCCTGGTGTACTTTTGTACTGTCCTGGTGTACTTTTGTACTGTCCTGTGTACTTTTGTACTGTCCTGGTGTACTTTTGTACTGTCCTGGTGTACTTTTGTACTGTCCTGGTGTACTTTTGTACTGTCCTGGTGTACTTTTGTACTGTCCTGGTGTACTTTTGTACTGTCCTGGTGTACTTTTGTACTGTCCTGGTGTACTTTTGTACTGTCCTGGTGTACTTTTGTACTGTCCTGGTGTACTTTTGTACTGTCCTGGTGTACTTTTGTACTGTCCTGGTGTACTTTTGTACTGTCCTGGTGTACTTTTGTACTGTCCTGGTGTACTTTTGTACTGTCCTGGTGTACTTTTGTACTGTCCTGGTGTACTTTTGCACTGTCCTGGTGTACTTTTGCACTGTCCTGGTGTACTTTTGTACTGTCATGGTGTACTTTTGTACTGTCCTGGTGTACTTTTGTACTGTCCTGGTGTACTTTTGTACTGTCCTGGTGTACTTTTGTACTGTCCTGGTGTACTTTTGTACTGTCCTGGTGTACTTTTGTACTGTCCTAGTGTACTTTTATACTGTCCTGGTGTACTTTTGTACTGTCCTGGTGTACTTTTGTACTGTCCTGGTGTACTTTTGTACTGTCCTGGTGTACTTTTGTGACTGTCCTGTGTACTTTTGTACTGTCCTGGTGTACTTTTGTACTGTCCTGGTGTACTTTTGTACTGTCCTGGTGTACTTTTGTACTGTCCTAGTGTACTTTTATACTGTCCTGGTGTACTTTTGTACTGTCCTGGTGTTCGCTGTAAAGTAGTTTGTTTATTCACGGTGAAACTGCTGCCATCAGCACAGACCATACAACGCTCAATGGCATGACTGGTTAGTAATGAACTGGAAAATATATGAAAGGAAACGGTCGTGACCAACTTTGCGGTGCCATCTCAAGCCAGCTCAGTCAGCCTCATATTATTTCTCCCGGCTCGGATTCGAACAGGGTACCTCACTAACACAAGTGTTACAATAACACGTAACCTGCTCGATATGGCTCAGGCGGTTAGTCGCCGGCCTCCCACCGCGGAGGCCCGGGTTCGATCCCGGGTCAGTCCATTTGTGGTGGACAAATGGCACTGGGACAAGTTTTTCCCCGAGCACTTCGGTTTTCCGCTGTCGTTTCATTCCACGGCGATCCATTACAAGTAAAAAACGAAAAACCAATAATAATCTTCATCACAGGGTTGCACAATAAGCCTCAAGGCTGCGGTGCGTCCGTAGGATCTGCTGCGGGTCCCTCACCACAAACAAAAAACCTGCTCGATAAATAGAAGTGGACGGGTTACGCCGAGGCACACGCCTCAATGCACTGTTTGTCCAAGGCCACATCCTGTTTACATTAGCCTTCAGACTGTAAACAGTGTGTCGTCAAATCAACAGCCCGTAACGTCGCCAACAACACCGAGAGGCCCCGCAGCTCTACCGAAACTAACCCGACCGGTTCTGATCTACTGACTGCCCCCAGAAGGCCACCTACTCTCCCGACTGCTTCTTTCCTCTTGACAGCCTTCTTCGGCTGGCTTCTTTGGGATTAAATCTTACGTTCTAGTATATGACGCCGTGCAAATTTGAGACACATCGTTTCGAATAAAACTACTGCCTCCATCTCCAGGGTCCACTTATGTTGCACATGGAAAAGGAATTTCTTCCAAAACGGTGGTATATACCAAACGACACGACGTCACATCCCAAAAGAAATCCTAATAGGGCCGTGCCATGGCTGAGGCGGTTAGTCGCCGACCTCTCACCGCGGAGGCCCGGGTTCGATCCCGGATCAGTCCATGTGGGATTTGTGGTGGACAAAGTGGCACTGGAACAGGTTTTTCTCCAAGTACTTCGGTTTTTTCCCTGTCAATTTCATTCCACCGGTGCTCCATTACACGGAAAAATCGGAAAAAAATCACTTCATCACAGGTTTGCACAATAAGCCTCAAGGCTGCGGTGCGTCTGTAGCTTCTGCTGCGGGGCCCTTCACCACAGAAAAAAAGCACAAAACACACAAGTACACTGTGTGGGCAATATGCAGAATTTTTATTTTCAAACTGGTGGTAAGTAAATTTACCACTAGGCTTTAAAGAGCTCATACTGACGTACTGAACAAGCAGTAACGCGGTACACATGTCATTATTAAAAACATGGAAAGAGTTTCTTTCTTGCAAATATCACCGCAGCGTTCCGCCGTGTACGATTTAACCGGCCGTTCACAAACAACAGAAGTGTCAACAACACAGCACACACAGCTCGACACGCAAGTACCCACTTCAGACATCTTCAGTAATGAACCTAATTCACGTTTCGCGAAGGCCACGTCGCATTTCGTAATAAATGTGGGACCGCATGTTAGCACAACAAACCATTTGATTTTGCAGGCCGCATGAACCTCTTTCGACACTAAAAGATGCATCTACGCCAGGAAATACGAGTACTGCAGCTACTGCTGACAGACAGGTCCTGGACAACGGCAAGGAAGACTCCCAACCAGAAGTGACTTGCTCTTCTGCACGAGGTGTAATAGCACAGGTGAGCTGAATTAGCCACTTCTGAACTATCTAGTCCTTGTGTTATGAGTACTGTACAGTCCTTCGTATGATCTGAATATTGTGAAGAAACTGTCCTGTCCTGTCTTGTCCTGTCCTGATTACCGACGTTTCGGGACAACGTATCGGTCCCATCCTCACGGGTCAAGAGTCCGAGAAGTAAAGAAAGCCTATAACGTAGATTCTAGAAAGTCTAACAGGCCGAAGAAGAAACAAGGCATGTCGATCGGTTGGGCTCCTTTCTGAGGCTTCAATGGAGCGCAAAGTGTTTTAGACTGACGCCATAAGCCAGAGAGGATCGGAACAGGAATACAGTAGTAGGAAAATTTTGGGAAGTTTCGTGCGTCAAAATTCACGCCATCAAGGGCAATTCTTTCTTCGGCCTCAGTATAGCATACAAGTGGACCGACTGTAACTCTGCGTGTTCTGTCAGTCCCTAGTGGCCGGCGCGGTGTTACTGCTCACAGCTTGCTGCGGAATGCACGTCGGATACTCCGCGATACTGCTGCCTCAGTTGCGGGCCGACAACAGCACGCTGCCCACAGACGAAGAACTCGGTTCATGGATAGGTGAGACACTTGTCGTCGCCTGCATTTGAATCGCAAACTGTTACCTTTAGGCGTACAGGTAGGAATATTACTGTCTTCAGTGTAGAAGAAGATGGGATAGCAGCAGGTTCCCCCAAAACGTCGGTAAGTTTCCACCAGGCTGCACAACGCCAAAGCCCGAAGGTCAGTAATCTTCATAGCCATTATTAAATCAGAATAAATCATATACCAGCTTCCGTTACACCAAGACAAGAAACAGAATAAAAAAATAAAACAAAAGAAGACTGAAGGTGATGGGAAATATATGGCTTAGTTCTTAGTTTGAATAGAATACGAAATTTAAGCAAGAACTTAGAATACTTCTAGAAAATTATTTTCAAAATAATTTTAACCAGCCTAAACAAACAATCATTCCTACAAATGGAAGTGGAACCTTAAGATCTGAGGTAACCCAACTTGGGACATCCTTTTTATAGGCTAAAACAATGTCGAAACATGTAGCTACTTCTATTGCAAAACAAAATATACAGTTTCCCCATAAAACTAGTTGTGTTCGACTGTGTATTTTAACTGCCGACGTCTTACAAAACGCAAAGAGCTGTGACACATAAAATTTAAATCAGAATTTGTTCGACCTATAATCACCGACAACACAGCCGTGACCAAACCTTCAATACTAATCTCCTAACACAAATTTTCTCCTCGTAGGAACTTCTCTGTCATTCACAATCACTTGATAATATAGCGCTGTGTCCGTTTAAGCACTTTCTATGACACTACAGTGCGTCCTTTGCAAGATTCTCATAACGGCCGCTGTATCCTGCAGTGCGCCTTTAAACATCAGACACATCGATTACAACCGTAATATCTCAGTGCGAATACAGGCCAGACGAAGGGACAGAATCTGAGAAATCGTGCCTCGATTCCCGGTAGGGGTTACAGATTTATCTCTTATCCAAAACGTCCACACGGGCAATGGGGCGCACCCAACCTGCTATTCAACGGGTACCGGCGGACTCTATCCCCGGAGGTGGAGCTGTGCCTCTATTTCCCATACGTCTTCATAATGTGTACAGGGATAACCTCACTGGTCTTTAATTGCAGCCAGTGTCCAGGCGGTCGCGAGTCCCTTCGGATGCTTCATCGGCGGCCTGCTGTTAGACAGATGGGGCCGACGCCGAACTCTCATACTCTGCAGTGTTTCCTTCGCAGCCAGCTGGATCATCCTTGCCTCCGCGACCAGACCACGCCATCATCCTCACAGCGAGAGCCATGGCTGGCTTTTCAGCCGGAGTTACAATTTGGCCACCACAGGTCACAAGAAACTTTTCAATAATTAATATCAACCCCTTTAAGACTAAAGTTAATCCACATTATATACATTCAGTTCGTACCGCACAGAGAACACAGTGTCCTTCCGTTACTGACAGCAATCATGAGCGTTGTATGGACAAATAATTGCTGCTTGAATCATAACACATAAACATACTGTATGAGCAATATGTAGAGATTTTACAGTTAAACCTTTAAAGCCAAGTGTTTGTTTGATGCACCAACAGGATCCCCCCCCCCCCAATGGCTTGACAGCCCCTTGGGGGCCTAGGCCGCCTCATTTTTTCGAGACTTCGTGATAACAATTTAAACACACCACACTCGGTAGGACATCTCTGGACGAGTGATCAGCCCGACGCAGAGACCTCTACCTGACAACACATAACACTCACAAAGACAGACATCCATGCCCTCGGTGGAATTCGAAACCGCAATCCCAGTAAGCGGGGCGGCCGTAGACCCACGCCTTAGACCGCGCGGCCACTGGGATCGGCACCGCCATGTTTAACATTCACAAATCCTACGTTCTGCCCACACAGTGTATTTATGTGTTTTGTGTGGATCTCAGAACAAACAGCGATTATTTCACTGTACAGCATTAACTGACTGGTTGTATAACTGAGACGGAGTGTGTTTACTGCGCGGTACGGACTGTATTTTGTGTTTTGTGTGGATCTCAGAACAAACAGCGATTATTTCACTGTACAGCATTAACTGACTGGTTTGTATAACTGAGACGGAGTGTGTTTACTGCGCGGTACGGACTGTATTTATGTGTTTTGTGTGGATCTCAGAACAAACAGCGATTATTTCACTGTACAACATTAACTGACTGGTTTGTATAACTGAGACGGAGTGTGTTTACTGCGCGGTACGGACTGTATTTTTGTGTTTTGTGTGGATCTCAGAACAAACAGCGATTATTTCACTGTACAGCATTAACTGACTGGTTTGTATAACTGAGACGGAGTGTGTTTACTGCGCGGTACGGACTGTATTTATGTGTTTTGTGTGGATCTCAGAACAAACAGCGATTATTTCACTGTACAAGCATTAACTGACTGGTTCGTATAACTGAGACGGAGTGTGTTTACTGCGCGGTACGGACTGTATTTTTGTGTTTTGTGTGGATCTCAGAACAAACAGCGATTATTTCACTGTACAACATTAACTGACTGGTTTGTATAACTGAGACGGAGTGTGTTTACTGCGCGGTACGGACTGTATTTATGTGTTTTGTGTGGATCTCAGAACAAACAGCGATTATTTCACTGTACAGCATTAACTGACTGGTTTGCATAACTGAGACGGAGTGTGTTTACTGCGCGGTACGGACTAGATCTTTATATGTACACACCTAAAGCCCAGTGGTTACTACATGTACCACCACGTTTAACATTCAACAATTCTACGTTCTGCTCACACAGTGTATTTATATGTTTTGTGTGGATCTCAGAACAAACAGCGATTATTTCACTGTACAACATTAACTGACTGGTTTGTATAACTGAGACGGAGTGTGTTTACTGCGCGGTACGGACTGTATTTATGTGTTTTGTGTGGATCTCAGAACAAACAGCGATTATTTCACTGTACAACATTAACTGACTGGTTTGTATAACTGAGACGGAGTGTGTTTACTGCGCGGTACGGACTGTATTTATGTGTTTTGTGTGGATCTCAGAACAAACAGCGATTATTTCACTGTACAGAATTAAGTGATTGGTTTTTATAACAGATACAAAGTGTTTACTGCGCGGTACGGACTGGGTGTTTAAATAAAACAGTTTACGCTTTGTCTTTAAAGGGCTAAACCTGATGATACATTTAGTAACCACGAGGCTTTAAATTACTAAAGAATTCCCTAAAGAACAACAAAATGACATTTTCGGACCACACGTTTACGATCTAAATCACAGCTTAATGTGTGCTCAGGTGGTGGCGCATGATACATCACAGTCCCACATAACAGGAGTGCTGACTGCTACGAAGTTCCTAAGTCATTCGTTAGGCATTCTGCTGGTTTACATTTTGGGAGCGGTTATGGAGTGGAACGTCGTGTCTGGAGTCAGCGCAGCGCTGCCTCTGTTATCTCTGGTGGCATTCGTACTGCTTCCAGAGAGTCCGGTGTGGTTGATCAAGAAGAAGACACAGGAGGCAGAGAGAGCACTGTGGTGGCTTCGAGGAGAAGGTGTGGGAATACAGGTGAGCAGAAGGGGACAAAGATGTGAACTGTAACTTCAGCAAAGAATAAAACGATCGTGGCCGATTTAAAGTGAGTACTTTACAAATGACAGACGCTCTGAAAGCCCAAACGTGCCCTGGCTGAAATTCGCGCCAGAATTTTGTCTCAGTTACATATAATCTGCAAACAGATGGCGAAGGCATATGAGATAAGTAGATAGAGAAACGCGTAAAGTCTCCCTTTATATACAGCGTGTTTCATAAGTCCATCCGGGATTTAGAGGCTTGGCCGTGCAGTAGCAAACCCACATATAAGAGATAAAAGCACGCCAACGGATAGAGGAAATGTAAAAGTTTTTTCGTGACAGATGCGATGGCGTAGTTACCGTACCTCCTTTACCAAGAGATTTACCGGAGCTTCGGCTAAGAATTATGGATGCAGTTGCTACCATCGACGTTCATATGTTGGAACGTGTGTGGCAGGAGCTAGATTACAGGATTGACGTCTGTCGAGTCACCAAAGGGGGACATATTGAACATTTGTAAGGTATGTTCAAAACTTGGATATGTACTCTTTTCACTGACATGCTCTCATCCCCCGTGTGTGATTTGGCTCCTGAGCTACAGACCTCCGAAATCTCGGAGGGATTTATGAAACACCCTGTATATTGCCCTCGGTGTGACTGGGTTACACCCGGATAAATAATAATCGATGTTAATCGATTAGAGTCGTTAACAAGCGATGGTCATCAAAAACAAACTTTAACGGTAAGTTAAAAAAAAAGGTAAAATTCACCCTATAACCTGCCATGAAGGCCCAGAGGGGGAGTAGAGGTATAGCTGTACTCTTTCTTTAACCTTAGCGCTAGATGGGGGTGGGTGGTCAACGCCACGCCCCGGCCATTTTACCCTTGGGAATGATACGGTACCCATTGTAATCTTTAACTGCTGATTTTATATTTTTACTGAATTACTTTCAGTAACTTCTTGTTCCCATTACTGGAAGCACAACCTATAACGTACAGTCACGTACAATAATACAGATCAGCCGTATGAAGTAACATGGCAATGTCTTATTCACTAGACATATTTCTTTTCATACGAACCGACTACATTACCGTCTGAGATTTCAGATTTTGGAGGCGGTGACTATGACGACTGCTGTCTCCTGGTAAGTGACGCCGTGTAGTCTGGTATAAGTGTACACTACCGACGTTTCAGAGTACTCTGCTATCTTCATCATCAGAGTAGATGACTAGTTAAATGAAGTTATAGATGATAAAACCTAAAACCCTCCCATAAGATGCAAAATTAACAACCGTGTGTTTCCTCTATAAGAGGTTTCGACGCTTTATAATGTCGTCTTCAGGGAGACTTGTTTGGAAGACAAAGATGTCAAGTACCACTATATATGAATGTACAAACGTTTGTAATGAATGAATAATAGCGGTAGATTTATCTTTTTGAGTTTTGATGTTAGGTTTAAATTTTGAGTTAGGAATTTGGTTGAATGTTGCTGACATTGCCACTGGAGGTTATTACCTGCAGTGCAGTGAACGTTGGTTCACCGCACTTCGAAGTATGCTGAGGCGGGAATTCCTTAATTGTTTATATAAGGAGATTCCGCGAGGCAAACGTCCTCATTCACGTTTCAGAAATTTTGTAAAGACGACATTAAGCTCCTGCAAGTTACTTCGGCGATGATGATAAATACTGGTTTACGGCTGTGCGTGCAAGGTAAGTGAGCTGTATTGAATTATTTTATATTTGCTTTGAAAACGATTACTGGAACGGAGCACTTTTGGTGTATTTATACTTTGGTGACAGAATTTGAAATTCTAAATTTGTTTAGCAACGCGGCGTTAAAATTCATTAAGAGGGCAAGCAGTTAATTTAACTTTTATGTGGCAATTTAACTGTGAAGTTGTTAATTAAGTTTTATTGTAAATTTATTTATTTTGTATATAATACAGGTTATGTTATTTAAGCTTTAAATCGACTGTATTATTTTGATACGTTGACAATTACCTGTGGGGCGTATCGAGCAAAGTGTAGGCTACTGTTAGCCTACTGGTGGCAGCGAAATTAGAAATAAGGAATCCAGCGATTGCCTTATCGGTCGCTACCGATAGAACCTGCTTCAGAGAATTGTGCTGTAGGGTAGCAACACTCTGGGGTAGGCACTACACGTTTATACTAGTGTCTACTTAGTAGCCAAGTATTGTAAACTTTATGTGATAAATTTTATATGACTTCTATATTTTATCAAGTCTCCCTAAAGATGGCCTTATAATAGGTCGAAACATGCTGCAGCGGAAATAAACTGTTAATTTTCTAACTTACATGTCCGTTCTTGGATTTTTTGTGATTGACTCGACAGATAGGTTGATCAAGCAACACTACAAGCACTAATTATTCATCAACCCTCATAATAGAGGCAACAGGATCCTCTGAAACGTCCTTACACTTGTACCAGACTACACTGCGTCACATAACAGAAGACGGTAATCTTTGACTTCATTGCTTCTTATATTCGTTTTATTTCTAAAAGGATGTTAGCAATGAGCTTCCTCAACGACAAGCCAACACCAGTAAAAGTGGAACACCTGGTGATCGCACTGTACTTTACTTTATTGCAGGAGAAACAAGAGTTAGATCAACTGTTCTCAAGATACGGATCACGGAATTACGAGGGCGTCATGACAAATGCTGGAACCACACGGACCCAAAGCTGCTGTCAGTACGTCTCCAAACCTGACATCCTCAAGCCCCTGATCATCGTCAGTATTTTCTATTTAATTCAAATCATTTCCGGGACATACCTCGTAATATTCTACGCTGTTGACATCATGACGCAGGCAGAGATAGGCGATGTTTGGGGTCTTGACAGATTCCTGGCCGCAGTCGTCACGGCGGCCGCCAGACTAATCTTCGCCGTTCTCGCGTGCTTCCTGTTGAGGTGGATTGGGCGCAGACCGCTTCTATTAATAGCCGGATCACTGCAAGCGATTTCAGCGCTGTCTGTGGGTATATTCTTGTACTTAAAGAATGTTATCGTTATCACAGACTACGAATTCCCGGCATGTAAATCGATCATTATTGCAAGTATTCTAGCTTATGTAGCCACAAACACGTGTAGTTACTTTCCTATGCCAGGAACTGCAATGGAAGAGTTACTGCCGGCTAAAATTCGAAGATACATTGGTGGGTACATCCTCGCTGGTACCTACATTGGAGTCTTTGTTACAACAAAGTTCTTCCCTTGGTTATGCCATTTGCTGGAGCTGCATGGTGTGTTTGGTTTATTTGGTATCACGACCGCAATTGGAACATTTATCATGTACCTGCTGTTACCGGAAAGCAGCGGGAAATCCGTTTTGCAAATAGAAAATTATTTTTGTCAGCCAAATATCATGTGGGTGGGACGGAACATGGTACTGAGACGCAACGAAAGGAAACCTGAGACTGAATATTATCAAATGCAAGTTAGAAGTTGAAGAGACTGAAAGAGGCTTGTTATCACGGGCGTAGTTTGGAAGGGGGGAGTGGTGAGCCCGCCCCGGGCAGCGGAGACTGAGGGGCGGAAAATGGGCAGCAAAATATTTTAAATTTAAAAAAAAATCCATCTTCTGCGCTCAACAAATTTTAAATTAATGAGACAAATAAAGGGAAATTTAATAAATGTTTGTGCATTTTTTAGAGGTAGTAATTTCTGTCAGGGGTTGCCATTGTGGTTGCCCGCACCGGGCGTAAAAAGAACCTAGTTACGCCACTGCTTTTTATGAAATAATTCTGGTACAAGTCGACACGCTGCACACTGAAGTCCGATACGCTTAGTAAACAAACCGTAACTTTACGACAAAACTTCTGTGGTGTTCTATAAACAACATCGGCAAAACAACATAATTGCTTCGTATGTAAACTTCACAATGTTTCCTTTTTCCCGTTCATTTAACTTATACAGGGCATACACAAAAGAATGGTGCGGTATCAATAGTGAATTCTTTTGAAACCGCACCATTCTTTTGTGTACGCCCTGTATATCCTTACGACGTTCCTTCCTTTCGTCTTTCCTTGAAATACAAGGACATACTTTCAGAACATTCCCTATTTCACTACGAAGTAAACGTAACGTTGTCCCTATGTACGTATATAAGGGAGTGGAGGTATAGCTCCACTCATTCTTAACCTCGTTACTAGTGAGAGGGCAGCTTCACATCCCGGGCAATAAACCCCTGTGGAAAGAAGCACCCCCGCACACAATCAATACAAGACTGGGTGGGCCCCGATAGCCGGTCTGGACGTTTTTGGAAAAGTTATAAACCTACTCTCTCTGCCGGGAATGAAACGTCGGATCTTCCGGCCAGTAGCCAAGTCACTATACTAACTGAGCTATCCCGGTCACCATTTTCTTACTAGTAAGTGCATTAAGTTCTGAATCTATATGTTGGGAATATCTTGGCAACAAAAGGCAATTACACAAGGCCGTCAGAACTGACAGTTCGACACGCACTTAACATAAAGCAGAATAACAAAAAAGTAAGTCAAAATCCTTCCAAACACAACTAAACTACATTTATTACATAAAACTACATGTTTCGACCTATCTCAGGCCATCCTCAGGTTCACAGTTGGTCTTTAAAACATACTAAGGAAGAGATACACTCATATGTTATGTAAATCAGTAAAACACAATTAAAATTGTTAAAATTGTTAAAATTTGTTATTTTAAAAATTTTGACTTAATTCTTTGTTATTAACAACACAACGGGAAAACATTGTTTAAAACGTAATGTAGAATCCTGTGGCACGTCCGGTCTAGATGGAGTTTGAAGTTCCACTTGTTACCAAATATTTTGTACGTAACTCGACAACACTACAAACGAAACCCATCCTTGCGTTTCCATGGCGACCCTCAATGGTTTCGTATTGTTGACAGCTACACGTAGGTAAACAACAACACAAAGGGAATGCATTGTTGCCAATGGTTTCGTATTGTTGACAGCTACACGTAGGTAAACAACACAAAGGGAATGCATTGTTGCCAATGGTTTCGTATTGTTGACAGCTACACGTAGGTAAACAACAACACAAAGGGAATGCATTGTTGCCAATGGTTTCGTATTGTTGACAGCTACACGTAGGTAAACAACAACACAAAGGGAATGCATTGTTGCCAATGGTTTCGTATTGTTGACAGCTACACGTAGGTAAACAACAACACAAAGGGAATGCATTGTTGCCAATGGTTTCGTATTGTTGACAGCTACACGTAGGTAAACAACAACACAAAGGGAATGCATTGTTGCCAATGGTTTCGTATTGACAGCTACACGTAGGTAAACAACAACACAAAGGGAATGCATTGTTGCCAACGGTTTCGTATTGACAGCTACACGTAGGTAAACAACAACACAAAGGGAATGCATTGTTGCCAACGGTTTCGTATTGACAGCTACACGTAGGTAAACAACAACACAAAGGGAATGCATTGTTGCCAACGGTTTCGTATTGACAGCTACACGTAGGTAAACAACAACACAAAGGGAATGCATTGTTGCCAACGGTTTCGTATTGACAGCTACACGTAGGTAAACAACAACACAAAGGGAATGCATTGTTGCCAACGGTTTCGTATTGTTGACAGCTACACGTAGGTAAACAACAACACAAAGGGAATGCATTGTTGCCAACGGTTTCGTATTGACAGCTACACGTAGGTAAACAACAACACAAAGGGAATGCATTGTTGCCAACGGTTTCGTATTGACAGCTACACGTAGGTAAACAACAACACAAAGGGAATGCATTGTTGCCAACGGTTTCGTATTGACAGCTACACGTAGGTAAACAACAACACAAAGGGAATGCATTGTTGCCAATGGTTTCGTATTGTTGACAGCTACACGTAGGTAAACAACAACACAAAGGGAATGCATTGTTGCCAATGGTTTCGTATTGTTGACAGCTACACGTAGGTAAACAACAACACAAAGGGAATGCATTGTTGCCAACGGTTTCGTATTGACAGCTACACGTAGGTAAACAACAACACAAAGGGAATGCATTGTTGCCAATGGTTTCGTATTGTTGACAGCTACACATAGGTAAACAACAACACAAAGGGAATGCATTGTTGCCAATGGTTTCGTATTGTTGACAGCTACACGTAGGTAAACAACAACACAAAGGGAATGCATTGTTGCCAATGGTTTCGTATTGTTGACAGCTACACGTAGGTAAACAACACAAAGGGAATGCATTGTTGCCAATGGTTTCGTATTGTTGACAGCTACACGTAGGTAAACAACAACACAAAGGGAATGCATTGTTGCCAACGTTTTCGTATTGACAGCTACACGTAGGTAAACAACAACACAAAGGGAATGCATTGTTGCCAATGGTTTCGTATTGTTGACAGCTACACGTAGGTAAACAACAACACAAAGGGAATGCATTGTTGCCAACGGTTTCGTATTGACAGCTACACGTAGGTAAACAACAACACAAAGGGAATGCATTGTTGCCAATGGTTTCGTATTGTTGACAGCTACACGTAGGTAAACAACAACACAAAGGGAATGCATGGTTGCCAACCGTTTCGTATTGACAGCTACACGTAGGTAAACAACAACACAAAGGGAATGCATTGTTGCCAATGGTTTCGTATTGTTGACAGCTACACGTAGGTAAACAACAACACAAAGGGAATGCATTGTTGCCAACGGTTTCGTATTGACAGCTACACGTAGGTAAACAACAACACAAAGGGAATGCATTGTTGCGTTTCAACAACAACAATGGTCACGCGAAAGCGCCACAATGTTACATTACCTATGTTGTTACATAAATAATTTTAGCACTTGTTATAATCACTGTGACATTCTGGGAGGTGTGTAACTCCCATCTGGGAGACCGCTACTGTTGTCTTTAGGATAACAATGTACATCTTACTTACACTAAGAATGTTTAGTACGTCACATATAGTTTAATTCCCACTATGGGTAAGCTCACAGTCAGCTCACGGTTATTGAAAATATTTTTTGTCTGTAGTTAAATGCGTCTGTTTATACCAGACGTCGCGCTTACGTCAAGGGGCGCTCATATAGCATAGGGCCTTCTTTCAGAGGTTTCTTGGTCTGGAGGTGTGCATTCTGTAGTGGGTGACCAGTCCATTGACCATCCTGATATGACTGCCAGAGCCATCTAGCAGTCAATCAGGAGACTTCGGTGAGAAATGGCCGCTGAATTTTGCTTACGAAATATCTCTATTCATGCCCGTAAATCTACGACATGGGACCGACAAAGGAAGTTGTGTTACGGATTTTTATCACCCTTAAAAATCCATCGACCTCGGCCGGGATTGAACCCGCGAACCTTGGGTCCAGTGGCAAGCACGCTAACCACTAGTCCACCGAGGACGACGAGGGGCGCTCAAGGGGCGCGGGTATTCTTCGAAAGAATACTTGACACACAACTACAATTTACTGGTTAAGACTCAGAACACGTGTTTCTTGCAAAGTGAACTGCGCGGCTGCCGGAAGAGCCTTCAGTGTACATACTGTAAACAAGTCACTGACTGTGAGCGTACCTTGAGCTGAACGTGAGCGTACTTTGAACTGATCGTGAGCGTAACTTGAGCTGATCGTGACCGTAATTTGAGCTGAAAGTGAGCGTATCTTGAGCTGATCGTGACCGTACCAAAAGTGTGGCTCAAGCTTATGCCTACTATTTCTCTTATTTATTGCTTGTGTCGCTCTATAAAGTGCCCAGCTTCCATCTGGGGGCACCCACTCGATTCGATTTTCGATGGTAACACACGGTGTCCCCTTTTATTTATCATTTCCCTGAAAAAGGCAACTGCCATGAAATGTCTTCGAGGATGTAAATTTTCTACGCCATAAAGTTGTCGTGCTTGGAGAATCGATAAAAGAAACACCCTCTAGTTTACAGCTCACTCGCCGGGAATAATCGGCCTTGTTAGAAAATGCAATACTGTGTACCTTGTAAGCGACAGTGCTACAGGCGATTCTTGGAATTTGGGCTACAGTACAAAGTGTGGCAACCCCCTGCAAGTAAGTTCAATTCAGACTTCCTATTATTACAACAAATCCAAACAATGAGATTTCTACGTTACAGAAGTTTACAAGAAAGACAGAGGCATTTTTGGTTCGATATTTAAATAAGACAAATGCGAATTGAAGAACAAAGCCTTTGTTAGCTGTAAAGGACCCAGGTTAGCTCAATCAGCATAGTAACGAAACCTGAACATATATGGAATGACTTTAAATATGTTATAACCCTCCGGAATATGAAGTTTTCTGTTACAGATATTTGAATACTGTGCCGCTGTGGTCTGGAACGGGGACGTCCGATTTCGTTCACGGTTTATTACAGGGTTCAATATCATGTCCAATTTCGTTCACGAGATAAGCAGCTAGTTCTCAAGCCCCTTTTTTGGTATATCCGTTTTCGTTCACGGCTATTGTTCATGTTTGCATCCCCTTCAACAGCGCCGATCCCAATGGCCGCACGGTCAAGTTGTGGATCTGCGGCCGCTCTCTTGCTGGGACTGTGGCTTCGAATCCCGCCAGGGGCATGGATGTCTCTCGTCAAGAGGAGTCCTACCGAGTGCGGTGGGTGTGTCTGAGTGTGATCGTGAAGCCTCGACAATGAGGAGGCCCTGGCCCACTAGGGCTGTTGCGCCATGAAAAATATTCCCGTCAATAAAAACAATACCGAGGTGTCCAGGTATGCGGTTGCCAAATCATACTTGGTCAGCTTGAATGACGTAACCTCTGTTTGCACCCCTTTCCGCCAACATGTTTAGCCAATTAGTTTCTATTAACATGTTACCTACTTTTTTTTATTCAACCAATCAAGTTCGATTACTGTTCCTAACTGATCCCTGCTCTTACCGTCTCCACTCACAGTTTGTAGCTGTCATTGTTCTTATTCTGAGAGCGATATGCAGATAGGTAAGAGGATCAGCTGGCCCTTCACTTATTCATGCACTGCGTCGTCGGTGTTCTGACGTCACCACTTCATATCCCGATCTGGGCACCAAAGAGGTCACTGCAATCTCGTGATATTTATCTAACTGGAGATTTTGTCAGGATGATGAGAAGGGCGATACACAGTAATACAGGCTGGCTAGTGTATGCAGTGGAGAGCAAGGGCTTCACTATGATAAAATGCACGGTACATAACATATAAATTAAGGCTACATTGCTTGATAAAAAATGGTTATATTAGTACAATGTTTTAATACAGGACTTCTCATTAAATTCAGTCAACTTCATTTCAAACATGCATACGAACTTTTTTCCTCCCGAGGGGTAATGGATTGACAGTGTGCGAAATCGTATACTATACCTGCTGGCCGTCAACGAATTTGGATATGACCTTTTTCCTCCCGAAGGGTAGGCCATAAACCGTGTACGAAATTGGACGTGCCCATCTGGACGGGCGTACTGTATTATCAGTGGGCCAGACAGACGACTGTGTCAACTGTTGTTTGTATTACAAATTTCGTAAATTAATTACCAAATGTGTGTTGACATTTTTGATCACCTTGTACTTGCAGGAATCTCTACATTCTTCACGAAACGTCACCAAAATCCATTCATGGGTTGATACAACATCTTGAAACAGGCTTTCCAAATACATCTTAACATTTCTGTAATGCACGCTTTTGGCTTCTTATCGCCTCCACAGCTTAACATATCTCCACTGAAAATCCTACAAGCATCATTTGACCCTGTATAGGCACATACGTGTACAACAGGGTTCCCAAACTTTTTCGGTTCACCGCCCCCTTGGACAATATACACACCCACAGCGCCCCCCTACCTTTTTTAAAAAACATAAATGCGCTTTTTTTGTTTCCACTTTTATTTTATATTTAAAAAATCGTTTAAATAAAATTCTAACAGTTAAACTTCATGTTTTATGTGTTAATTAATAAATTAAAATTTATTATATTATTTATTATTAACAATAATTCATCTAGCAATAGTTTATTACAAAAAAATATGTGCTTGAATAAGATTCATAAATTAAAATACTAAGAAATTTAGTTCATTTTTTATTTTTAACACAAAAATTAATTTATTTCAATTTTATTACAAAAATAAATGCACTACTTGTCTACTAGCGCCCCCCTGTGATAATAACAGCGCTCCATTCCACCTCTCGTACCTATTAGCGCCCACCTCGGTAATCCCACCGCCCCCCAGGGGGCGGTACCGCCCACTTTGGGAACCACTGGTGTATAAGATATATTTATTTAGTCATTTATATATTCACTCTTTCGTTTTTTTGTATGTTTGTTTGTTTGTTTAATAAGACATCGCTCAACGTAACAGGAAATTTTAAAGCTCGCATGTTTTATCACCTTGTACAAATAAAAACGAAGTCAATGTGTCAGCTGGCACCACAAATAAGCACAGCTATTGTCATAACCTGCTGTACAACGTGTCTGATAACACCACAAGACAAAAACAGCCATTAAGTCTTGCCCTGCTGTGTGCAGAACATTAAAAAGTATGTTACGTGTCAGATAACAGCACAAAACAAAGACAACAATATATAGTCATGTTAATGTAGACACGTTTCAACGCAAGAGTAAACAAACTATTTGGTTAGACAATATTAAATAACGTTTAATTTTCAGTTATGTTCCACTGATTACTGCGGCACTGCGCTACAAGCCGGAAGGTCGCGGGTTCGATTCATTGACATAATCCTTCCTGCCGCACTATGGCCCTGGGTTCGACTCAGCCTCTAACATAAATGAGTACCAGGAATATTTCCAGGGGGGTAAAGGCGGATGATGATGATATGGCGTTGTAACAGACACAAGAAATGCATTCAGAATTTTAGACCTAAGACATGAATGGAAGCTGTCACGTAGGAGACTGGGCGTAGTTAAGATAATGATATTAAAATGAATCTTAGCGAAACAAAGTAGGAGGTTGATGACTGTATTCATCTGATTCATGACAGGGACTAGAGAAGAGCTGATATAAATGCGGTAATGAACCTTCGGTTTCTATAAGATACGGGTAGGTTCTTGACTGAGTGAAAATTGACGTCAGAAGAAGTTTGTTCGACGGTCCTACAGCATCAAGACGTTCACATTCATTCATTCTGCAGTCTGTCTTACGACAGGTCCGTAGCCTCTTCATTCTGCAGTCTGTCTTACGACAGGTCCGTAGCCTCTTCATTCTGCAGTCTGTCTTACGACAGGTCCGTAGCCTCTTCATTCTGCAGTCTGTCTTACGACAGGTCCGTAGCCTCTTCATTCTGCAGTCTGTCTTACGACAGGTCCGTAGCCTCTTCATTCTGTAGTCTGTCTTACGACAGGTCCGTAGCCTCTTCATTCTGCAGTCTGTCTTACGACAGGTCCGTAGCCTCTTCATACTGTAGTCTGTCTTAAGACAGGTCCGTAGCCTCTTCCAAAGCGAGTTCTCCACAGTGTGCGATCTAGTGCTTCCTCTTTCAATCTCCAGTATCTTTTCTTATCCTTAAGGTCATCCAGTAGCCGCTTACGTCTTCTCCCTCGTCGTCCCGTCATTTCTATCCTTCCTTCTAACTTTCCTTCAATCACATGTTTCAGAAGGCAGTTTCTACGGAAGATGTGACATTCACATTGCTTGTTTAAAAACACCGTCCATCAGACAACAAGTTTATTTCGTACCATAAAGAACTGAGCAATGATGAGGAACTTAGTCAAACGCAAGTGTTGACAGCTGTGTCGTGCCACCGCCAGCCACACTAACTTCTGTCTATCTATAGTGACAATGACGAACACACACATGTTTCAGCCTTTCATCCTGACATTCGTTCGGTACGCAAAGTCAGGTCACTTGCACATTGCGTGCGTAACTGTGTGCAGACAGACGCATTGTTCCTGCGACGCTGCGTGACAAGTAGCGAGCGAATACAGGTGGTGCTTCAGGGAAGAACGACTACTCACTGTCAAGTAAACCAGAAAAAGAAAATCCTCTTAAGCTGTCACACTTTTGGCAGCGTCAAACGAACCTGAACTCTAAGCCTCATAACTCTTTTTATTAACGTCCACTAAGATCGAGACGAAAATGAAAATCTGTAAACAGAAACAAAGAAACCGAATGTCACAACGTGAACTTCAAACTACGGTAAGCTAACAAACATACGGACCTATGTCGATCATGACTTACTTAACCCACTCATGCACGTAATCGTAGCAGGGATAGCGTAGTCGGTACGGTGATTGCCGTAGTCGGTACGGTGATTGCCGTAGTCGGTACGGTGATTGTCATAGTCGGTACGGTGATTGCCGTAGTCGGTACGGTGATTGTCATAGTCGGTACGGTGATTGCCGTAGTCGGTACGGTGATTGCCGTAGTCGGTACGGTGATTGTCATAGTCGGTACGGTGATTGCCGTAGTCGGTACGGTGATTGTCATAGTCGGTACGGTGATTGCCGTAGTCGGTACGATGATTGCCGTAGTCGGTACGGTGATTGTCATAGTCGGTACGGTGATTGCCGTAGTCGGTACGGTGATTGTCATAGTCGGTACGGTGTTTGCCATAGTCGGTACGGTGATTGTCATAGTCGGTACGGTGATTGCCGTAGTCGGTACGGTGATTGTCATAGTCGGTACGGTGATTGCCGTAGTCGGTACGGTGATTGCCGTAGTCGGTACGGTGATTGTCATAGTCGGTACGGTGATTGCCGTAGTCGGTACGGTGATTGTCATAGTCGGTACGGTGATTGCCGTAGTCGGTACGATGATTGCCGTAGTCGGTACGGTGATTGTCATAGTCGGTACGGTGATTGCCGTAGTCGGTACGGTGATTGTCATAGTCGGTACGGTGTTTGCCATAGTCGGTACGGTGATTGCGGTAGTCGGTTCGGTGATTGCATCACAGGCCGGAAGGTCCGACGTTCGAATCCCGGCAGGGTCAAGACTTTTATCACCTGTTCAAGACGTCCAACCCGGCCCTGGGGCTCACCTAGCCTAGTTGATGGGCATCGGGATTCCTTCGCGAATTTAAAACGTCTCTTCCATCTGGTGCCGAGGTTAAGAATCAGAGGAGCTATACCTCTGCGTGCTGTTCCCGGTGGCTGTGCGGTCTAAGGCGCAGGTCTGAAGCCACTTGATATCTGGGATCGCGGGTTCGAAACCCGCTGTGGGCATGGATGTTCTTCTCTTGTGTTTGTTGTGTGTTGTGTAAGTAGCGGCCTGTGCGACGAGCTGATCACTCGTACAGAGGAGTCCTACCGGATGTGGTGTGTCTAATTGTGTGTGATCTAGAAATTTAAAAAATGAAGCTGCCTAGGTTAGAGTTTGGATGTTGCACCGCAGAAAAAAAAATACCTCTCCTCCCCCCATATACCTTCATGGCTTTGACTTTTCTTAGTGAGATGCGTAATTCAACGTCAACGCACTTGCTAATGGACACTTAAAAAGCAATGAAATGTAGAACAGGTCAATTTAATACTTACTACAATAGCACAAAATTCAGGTATTTAATTTGTATATCCTCTTTCGTATTACTAACCATTACGATAAAATGTCTTAAGGACTCAAGAAAACCACGCAAACCATCAACCATCATTCAAGACAACCGAGTGCCAAAGCCTGGATCTTCCTAATACAACATCGTGGTATTTGGTAGCGTGATAGCATGTGACGTACTGTCGATCAACATTTCTCACTTTCTCTGGTACCTACCACGGACCCCCTTACAATGTCGTATTAACCCTACGAACCCCCCCCCCCCCAAACCTACACCAGTTGCTGATCCCCTAGGCACAATTCCAAGAACATTTAAATGTGGAATATTTACAACGAAGAAACGAACTTAAACTGCAAATATCTTCATTAAGTCCACGTAACATTTATCACAGAACTTAAACTGCAAATATCTTCATTAAGTCCACGTAACATTTATCACAGAACTTAAACTGCAAATATCTTCATTAAGTCCACGTAACGTTTATCACAGAACTTGAACTGCAAATATCTTCATTAAGTCCACGTAACATTTATCACAGAACTTAAACTGCAAATATCTTCATTAAGTCCACGTAACATTTATCACAGAACTTAAACTGCAAATATCTTCATTAAGTCCACGTAACATTTATCACAGAACTTAAACTGCAAATGTCTTCATTAAGTCCACGTAACGTTTAACACAGAACTTAAACTGCTAATATCTTCATTAAGTCCACGTAACTTTTATCACAGAACTTAAACTGCAAATATCTTCATTAAGTCCACGTAACGTTTATCACACAACTTAAACTGCAAATATCTTCATTACGTCAACGTAACATTTATCACAGAACTTAAACTGCAAATATCTTCATTAAGTCCACGTAAGATTTATCACAGAACTTAAACTGCAAATATCTTCATTAAGTCCACGTAACGTTTATCACAGAACTTAAACTGCAAATATCTTCATTAAGTCCACGTAACATTTATCACAGAACTTAAACTGCAAATATCTTCATTAAGTCCACGTAACGTTTATCACAGAACTTAAACTGCAAATATCTTCATTAAGTCCACGTAACGTTTATCACAGAACTTAAACTGCAAATATCTTCATTAAGTCCACGTAACATTTATCACAGAACTTAAACTGCAAATGTCTTCATTAAGTCCACGTAACGTTTATCACAGAACTTAAACTGCAAATATCTTCATTAAGTCCACGTAACGTTCATCACAGAACTTAAACTGCAAATATCTTCATTAAGTCCACGTAACATTTATCACAGAACTTAAACTGCAAATATCTTCATTAAGTCCACGTAACGTTTAACACAGAACTTAAACTGCAAATATCTTCATTAAGTCCACGTAGCATTTATCACAGAACTTAAACTGCAAATATCTTCATTAAGTTCACGTAACGTTTAACACAGAACTTAAACTGCAAATATCTTCATTAAGTCCACGTAACATTTATCACAGAACATAAACTGCAAATGTCTTCATTAAGTCCACGTAACGTTTAACACAGAACTTAAACTGCTAATATCTTCATTAAGTCCACGTAACTTTTATCACAGAACTTAAACTGCAAATACCTTCATTAAGTCCACGTAACGTTTATCACAGAACTTAAACTGCAAATATCTTCATTACGTCAACGTAACATTTATCACAGAACTTAAACTGCAAATATCTTCATTAAGTCCACGTAACGTTTATCACAGAACTTAAACTGCAAATATCTTCATTAAGTCTACGTAACGTTTATCACAGAACTTAAACTGCAAATATCTTCATTAAGTCCACGTAACATTTATCACAGTACTTAAACTGCAAATATCTTCATTAAGTCCACGTAACGTTTATCACAGAACTTAAACTGCAAATATCTTCATTAAGTCCACGTAACGTTTATCACAGAACTTAAACTGCAAATATCTTCATTAAGTCCACGTAACATTTATCACAGTACTTAAACTGCAAATATCTTCATTACGTCCACGTAACGTTTATCACAGAACTTAAACTGCAAATATCTTCATTAAGTCCACGTAACATTTATCACAGAACTTAAACTGCAAATATCTTCATTAAGTCCACGTAACGTTTATCACAGAACTTAAACTGCAAATATCTTCATTAAGTCCACGTAACATTTATCACAGAACTTAAACTGCAAATATCTTCATTAAGTCCACGTAACGTTTATCACAGAACTTAAATTGCAAATATCTTCATTAAGTCCACGTAACGTTTATCACAGAACTTAAACTGCAAATATCTTCATTAAGTCCACGTAACATTTATCACAGTACTTAAACTGCAAATATCTTCATTAAGTCCACGTAACGTTTATCACAGAACTTAAACTGCAAATATCTTCATTAAGTCCACGTAACGTTTATCACAGAACTTAAACTGCAAATGTCTTCATTAAGTCCACGTAACGTTTATCACAGAACTTAAACTGCAAATATCTTCATTAAGTCCACGTAACATTTATCACAGTACTTAAACTGCAAATATCTTCATTAAGTCCACGTAACGTTTATCACAGAACTTAAACTGCAAGTATCTTCATTAAGTCCACGTAACATTTATCATAGAACCAAAGACTTCCCTAACGGTAATCAAAATAAAACTAAGATCAGGAAAAATCTAAAAATAGAAATCCAACGTTCTGATAACCAAAATCTACACAGCTAGAGTCAAGAAACAGCGTCGTTGAATGCCTTACTGGCTAATTTACCTCGAAGTTACACAGAAGCGAAGTAATGACTGATTTTGATTACTCTGTTACAAAGACAGTTTTAGACTGAATGACGACGATCAGTATGATAAATTGGTACCAACGTTACGGACACATCTTTTACCTCCATCTGCAGGGTATTGCTGTTCTAGTCCACGTCTTCATAATGTTAATAATTACCTACGAAATTACACGACAGCACATCCCAGTAAATGCCAACCTTCACAGTCGCCGATGTGTAAAATTTCAAATCCTACAAACTTATAGAATTTTGTGGCGGAAAGAAAAAGGGGAGAATCCCGAAATAATTTTTTGAAGTTGAAGTACCTGCAAAGTAGGTTTGTTGTCTACGATAATCGGGAGAAGAGAAATGGTGAAGCACTTCACGGTCCTGAAGATGGAGGCACTACTATCCTTCGCAACTCAGGAAGTACACACCCAACGACACGGCGTCATCCAGTTAGCCTTTCTTCTTTTTATTGTATGTACGATATTCCTCTCCTCCTTCACTCTGTGTAATACTTCTTCATTTATCACACGATCGGTCCAACTGATCTTCTCCATTCTTCTCCAGCACCACATATCAAAATTTTCCAGATACTTCTGATCTACTTTCCGAAGTGTCCAAGTATACATAAGATATTCTAATAAAAATCGTAACTATGATATCCAGGACTCTGTTCTCCTGGGATATTGCGCGGCATCACTGTAGGGAGTAGTTGTCCAGTGTTTCAAGACTGCGTTGTAGCCAAATCTTCAACGGCCAATGGTCCAACGAAAGAGTATTTCTTCACTGGATCATTGATCCTTGACGAAGAGACCACAGGACGCAGACCACTATCCCGGAACAACGGAGTCCTGGAATAAGCCGCGTCAAAAGCCTCAAAACTCCACCACGATACTGTTCACCTTTATCGTTCAAAAGACATTTACACTATCTCGTTAATTACCGCCTGCCATTTTGTAATCAATAACCCTGCTGACAGCCACTCGCCCCGCGTGCTGTATAATCAGACGCCTTCTTTTACCTTCATTTCGACAGGCATTGACGACGATATGACATGGCTCTGGACAATTCCTATTGGTCGCCCACCACGTCATGACAGGATCCATGAAATTCAAGAAGCGCCTAACACACCCTCTCCAAAGTGTTTTCACAATAACCCTGCAGTCAGACATTGTAAATGCAACATCACGACGGTGACGGCAAAGCAGTCTACTGCAAATGGGTGAGTCTTACAACTGCACACACACTAACTGTTTAACTCCAGTTACGGACGGGGGTCGAACACAGGACACCAACAGAATCCAATGAGAAGCTTCTTGAACTGTGGGTAATATATATAATTGGTGCAAAATAACCGCGTGTGACCACAAGTGTTTCCTAAACGCATTGCCCATGTCTTCTCCCCCCCCCCCCCATGGCGCAACAGCCCCCAGTGGGCCAGAGTCTCCTCATTGTCGAGGCTTCACGATCACACTCAGACACACCACACTCGGTAGAACTCCTCTGGACGAGTGATCAGACCGACGCAGAGACCTCTACCTGACAACACA
Source organism: Reticulitermes speratus (assembly GCA_021186555.1). NCBI lineage: Eukaryota > Metazoa > Arthropoda > Insecta > Blattodea > Rhinotermitidae > Reticulitermes > Reticulitermes speratus. Next base: position 23,085,586 of record JAJKFL010000010.1, read on the forward strand.
CAACACTCACAACAGACAGACATCCATGCCCCGGGTGAGATTCGAACCCGCGATCCCATTAAGCGAGCGGCCGCAGACTCACGCCTTAGACCGCGCGGCAACTAGAATCGGCATTTATCGATATAGTGCTTAATAACTGCGCTTCAACGATTAAAACTTGAAACAAACGGGCTAATTCAGGGCGAATTTCATATAGTTCGTGAAGAAAGAAAGCCTACGAAGCACCTATGCAGTCATTTGTCTTTTCAAATACACTTAAATCTTCCGGGATGTTAACTATTTCATTTTCGCATGCATAACGACTTCCAGAAGCTACTGTCTGTGCACTGGCTCAGTTCGCAGGACACACACGTGCAGCAACACCCTGTAGATATTACGTGCACAAGTAAAGTTTACGTATTTCACATTCATCACGACTGAATGAAAACAGAACAGAGAAAAATGTTAATGAACAGATGTCAGACAAAACATAACTCATAATCACCTCGTAACATTTATAGTAGTCTGATTTTATTACTAGTTCGCGCATTTCTGTTACGCAGGAGTAAATGGTAAAGGTAAAGGTAAAGGTCACCCTAGAACAGGCCATAAAGGCCCAGAGGGGGAGCAGAGGTATAGCTCTACTCTTTCCTTAACCTCGGCGCTAGATGAGAGTGGGTGGTCAACGCCACGACCCGGCCGCTTTACCCCCGGGAATGACCCGATACCCACTGTACAGGAGGCTGCGTGGGCCCTAGGGCCGGTCTGGACAGCTGCGAAAAATCTTGCCCCCACGGGATTCGATCCCCGGACCGTCCAGCCCGTAGCTAGTCGCTATACCGACTGAGCTATCGCGACCCACTGTTACGCAGCAGTACAACCTACATTTGGAGCGTAGCTTTGTGTGGTGCTGAAACGTGGACACTTGGGAAAGTAGATCGGAAGTATCTGGAAAGTTTTGAAATGTGGTGCTGGAGAAGAATGGAGAAGATCAGTTGGACCGATCGTGTGAGAAATGAAGAAGTATTACACAGAGTGAAGGAGGAGAGGAATATCGTACATACAATAAAAAGAAGAAAGGCTAACTGGATTGGTCACATCTTCTTGGAGAAATCTTCAAGTGTGTTGAAATACAGGGTATACACAAAAGAATGGTGAGTTTGGACATGGAATGCTGGTTTAACCGCACCATTCTTTTGTGTATGCCCTGTACACAGTGCTTTTCTATTAAGTATTCATGAATTTAAAATATAGGACAATAAGAGAGCGAATGCACCAGAAGCGTTACTTTCTGCGGATATTTCCTAGCTTGTTTTAATTTGCGGAAACTCCAATACCTGTCTTTTTCCCACCAGTTGAAGTTCATAAAACCAAGTAACAACACAAGCCTTAGCCGTTTCTCTTCGTTCACTGTTCGTAGTGAGTTTCACACTGACATTCATTGCTTTCTGTTTTAATTTAATTTAAGGGTACTTCCTGTGTCAGGTGTACCCTTTTTAATTCAAAGGTACTTCCTGTGTCAGTTGTACCCTTTTTAATTCAAAGGTACTTCCTGTGTCAGGTGTACCCTTTTTAATTCAAAGGTACTTCCTGTGTCAGTTGTACCCTTTTTAATTCAAAGGTACTTCCTGTGTCAGTTGTACCCTTTTTAATTCAAAGGTACTTCCTGTGTCAGGTGTACCCTTTTTAATTCAAAGGTACTTCCTGTGTCAGTTGTACCCTTTTTAATTCAAAGGTACTTCCTGTGTCAGTTGTACCCTTTTTAATTCAAAGGTACTTCCTGTGTCAGGTGTACCCTTTTTAATTCAAAGGTACTTCCTGTGTCAGGTGTACCCTTTTTAATTCAAAGGTACTTCCTATGTCAGGTGTACCCTTTTTAATTCAAAGGTACTTCCTGTGTCAGGTGTACCCTTTTTAATTCAAAGGTACTTCCTGTGTCAGGTGTACCCTTTTTAATTCAAAGGTACTTCCTGTGTCAGGTGTACCCTTTTTAATTCAAAGGTACTCCCGTGTCAGTTGTACCCTTTTTAATTCAAAGGTACTTCCTGTGTCAGTTGTACCCTTTTTAATTCCAAGGTACTTCGTGTGTCAGGTGTACCCTTTTTAATTCAAAGGTACTTCCTCTGTCAGTTGTACCCTTTTTAATTCAAAGGTACTCCTTGTGTCAGTTGTACCCTTTTTAATTCCAAGGTACTTCCTGTGTCAGGTGTACCCTTTTTAATTTAATGGTACTTCCTGTGTCAGGTGTACCCTTTTTAATTTAATGGTACTTCCTGTGTCAGGTGTACCCTTTTTAATTTAATGGTACTTCCTCTGTCAGATGTACCCTTTATCCACTCCACAAATAGAACTAAGTCCCCTTCACTCGTGCTACTCCCTCTATCGGAACCCCCGTGCCTAATACAGCTCCCACAATTACGTAGTGTGTTTCTCTGCGCATGCGTTGATCTTCCGTCCAAGGGGTCGTACCAAATGTCTTTTGATTAAATTAAATACAGTCTCTACTCTGATAACGAAAAATGTGGATAAGGCTCGACTGTAAAGAACATAGCGACTGCATCAATGATCCGTTGTATCAATACCGGGGCTGGATAATTTGAAAACAGAAACACAACAGTATTTCCGGAACATATGTATACTTCAGATCAGCCCTTTATCAAGTAACAACTGTGCAAACAACTGTGCTGTTCGTGCACATGAAACAAACTGTCGTAACGTGTCATGGAACTGCAGACAACATTCAATATAAACCGACACCAACTTTACATTCTGTTCTTTGATGTACGCATCCAGAACAAGACAGCTGCTACACACAGGTAAGACACTCGTCTCAATACGTCAAGCTTGTTGCAAAACAAACGTTATTGCCTAAAACGTATTTCACAATTCGATTGCCATGTTCGTGATGTTTCAATTTCTGGCACACGCAACCGAATATAAATTACTGAATCACGAACAAAATTGATTCATACAAGAACAAATAAATAAATCCACGCGATGCAAGGTGACCGCGCAGCCTTGAGGACACTTGTCTTCCTATCTTCGGCAGATTTATCCCCGCGAACGTGGGTTCGCAACCCAATTTGTGTATGGATGTACTTTCGCTTACTTGTGAGTGTACTTTGTGTTGTAATGTGCAGACAGGTGCCTCACGACAGCCAAATATTATAAACAAATATAGAAACGCACAAAACACATTTTATGCTCAATACATCTTTCCGCCACATTGGCATTCTCCCAAGAGAAATGAACCAACCCGGAACAATGCGCCACAACTGTCGTATTCTGTGTACATTTCCTGTTTCGCAACATATCACAACTACAAAAACAGCGGTTGTGGCGCTCTTAAGACAAGAACCCAGTCATTCATTCTGCAGCCTGTCTTACGACAGGTCCGTAGCTTCTTCTAAATCGAGTTCTCCACAGGTTGCGATCTATTGCTTCCTCTTTCAATTTCCAAAGATCCCAATAAAGACTAAATTAATATACAGTGAACACCATTTTATCAACACACGGATTCAGATCCATGTGGGACTGAGGAAGAGTATACATACAGGGCATACATAAAAGAATGGTGCGGTATCAAAAGTGAATAAAAAATGTATTTCTCACCTTACACGGGCACAACATACACCGTCAGCGGCGGCAACTGTTCAAGTTTCTCATTTGGTAATTACAATCCTTCAATGTGTGCACCCTGGGTCACACGACACACATCCACACGGTAATCAAACTCATCCCAGACCCGGTGTAGCATGTCCGCTGTAATGGCCTGCAGTGCATGCGTTATCCGATCACGAATTTCATGGATGTGTTATACTTATGTTATTCTTGTGTGGTGCGTCTTTTTTAAACCGTGCACGAAACTCACGCTGCACTGTAATCACAGATCTGGACACCTCAAAACGGAGCACACAGAAAACCTTCTCCTGCTGCAACGCCATCTTTGAAACTGGCCCCGCGGCCACGCAGTAAGCATGAGAAGCGAACTGCTGGTAGCGCATGAGAAACTTGGACAGTTGCCGCCGCTGATGGTGTATGTTGTGCCCGTGTAATGTGAGACATAAATCTTTTATTCACTTTTGAAACCGCACCATTCTTTTGTGTATGCCCTGTACTATATAAATGTTTGAATGCAAAAGACGCAAGCATGAAAATAATACTATGACAGACGTACAGACTATACCTGCACAACCTTTAAACACATACATTTGTACAACATCAAACATCTGGGTTGTAGTTAATTAATATACTTAATATTTGGTTGTAATTTCCAGCACCTATTTATAGTGTATATTTGACGACGATATGTGTCTACACCAGAATACAATTTCCTTTCTGATTCATTTCTCCCTAAGGATGGCTAAAGAAAGCCAGAACATACAGGACTGTGTAATATGAAATTATTTAATGTATATTTGTTACCAAATGTGCAATTAGTTGGAATTAAATACAAAATAATATTTCTACTATATGAAATATGTGTAATATTAAACATGCCAGCTCTTTCCAAAAGGGCGTAAAGCGACAGGAATCTCGAGACTGAAATGTGACTCACTAGCCACCATAATATCACAAACCTTCTACTGAGATGCAGGTTAACTGACCCTAGACTATAGAAGCCAAATTTTATACTGTTCATATCGTGCATTGTCACTAGTCAAAACACAAAATACGCAAACCAAGAAAATGCATACTTATTATTTTTGGATATTCTAAGTTATAATATCTGTACAGTAATCCAACATGTTTCGATCCCTTCTGGGATCATCTTCAGGGATACGTGTAAAAGTAAGAGTTGCACAAACAGAACTAACAATATATGTACATGTTAAAAAGTACATATGTTGTTACTTCTGTTTGTGCAATTCATACTTTTACACAAGTCCCTGATGATGATCCCAGGAGGAGATCGAAACATGTTGGATTAGCTTACAGAGAATGTAATATAGAATATCCAAAAATAATAAGTATGCATTTTGTTGGTTTGAGTATTGTGTGTTTTGACTATACAAGCCGTAACAACAAAGCAACAACTGCACTACCTGGCTATGGAGACCAGACAGACACCAAACTGACACCTGCATATGAAGACAGACAGACACCAAAGTCTAACACCTGCATATGAAGACCAGACAGACACCAAAGTCTAACACCTGCATATGAAGACCAGACAGACACCAAAGTCTAACACCTGCATATGAAGACCAGACAGACACCAAAGTCTAACACCTGCATATGAAGACCAGACAGACACCAAAGTCTAACTCCTGCATATGAAGACCAGACAGACACCAAAGTCTAACACCTGCATATGAAGACCAGACAGACACCAAAGTCTAACACCTGCATATGAAGACCAGACAGACACCAAAGTCTAACACCTGCATATGAAGACCAGACAGACACCAAAGTCTAACACCTGCATATGAAGACCAGACAGACACCAAAGTCTAACTCCTGGATATGAAGACCAGACAGACACCAAAGTCTAACACCTGCATATGAAGACCAGACAGACACCAAAGTCTAACTCCTGGATATGAAGACCAGACAGACACCAAAGTCTAACACCTGCATATGAAGACCAGACAGACACCAAAGTCTAACACCTGCATATGAAGACCAGACAGACACCAAAGTCTAACTCCTGCATACGAAGACCAGACAGACACCAAAGTCTAACACCTGCATATGAAGACCAGACAGACACCAAAGTCTAACACCTGCATATGAAGACCAGACAGACACCAAAGTCTAACACCTGGATATGAAGACCAGACAGAAACCAAAGTCTAACTCCTGGATATGAAGACCAGACAGACACCAAAGTCTAACACCTGCATATGAAGACCAGACAGACACCAAAGTCTAACCCTGGATATGAAGACCAGACAGAAACCAAAGTCTAACTCCTGGATATGAAGACCAGACAGACACCAAAGTCTAACACCTGGATATGAAGACCAGACAGACACCAAAGTCTAACACCTGGATATGAAGACCAGACAGACACCAAACTAACACCTGCATATGAAGACCAGACAGACACCAAAGTCTAACACCTGCATATGAAGACCAGACAGACACCAAAGTCTAACACCTGGATATGAAGACCAGACAGAAACCAAAGTCTAACACCTGGATATGAAGACCAGACAGAAACCAAAGTCTAACTCCTGGATATGAAGACCAGACAGACACCAAAGTCTAACACCTGCATATGAAGACCAGACAGACACCAAAGTCTAACACCTGGATATGAAGACCAGACAGAAACCAAAGTCTAACTCCTGGATATGAAGACCAGACAGACACCAAAGTCTAACACCTGGATATGAAGACCAGACAGACACCAAAGTCTAACACCTGGATATGAAGACCAGACAGACACCAAACTAACACCTGCATATGAAGACCAGACAGACACCAAAGTCTAACACCTGCATATGAAGACCAGACAGACACCAAAGTCTAACACCTGCATATGAAGACCAGACAGACACCAAAGTCTAACACCTGCATATGAAGACCAGACAGACACCAAAGTCTAACTCCTGCATACGAAGACCAGACAGACACCAAAGTCTAACACCTGCATATGAAGACCAGACAGACACCAAAGTCTAACACCTGCATATGAAGACCAGACAGACACCAAAGTCTAACACCTGGATATGAAGACCAGACAGAAACCAAAGTCTAACTCCTGGATATGAAGACCAGACAGACACCAAAGTCTAACACCTGGATATGAAGACCAGACAGAAACCAAAGTCTAACACCTGGATATGAAGACCAGACAGAAACCAAAGTCTAACTCCTGGATATGAAGACCAGACAGACACCAAAGTCTAACACCTGGATATGAAGACCAGACAGAAACCAAAGTCTAACTCCTGGATATGAAGACCAGACAGACACCAAAGTCTAACACCTGGATATGAAGACCAGACAGACACCAAAGTCTAACTCCTGGATATGAAGACCAGACAGACACCAAAGTCTAACTCCTGGATATGAAGACCAGACAGACACCAAAGTCTAACACCTGGATATGAAGACCAGACAGAAACCAAAGTCTAACTCCTGGATATGAAGACCAGACAGACACCAAAGTCTAACACCTGGATATGAAGACCAGACAGAAACCAAAGTCTAACTCCTGGATATGAAGACCAGACAGACACCAAAGTCTAACACCTGGATATGAAGACCAGACAGACACCAAAGTCTAACACCTGGATATGAAGACCAGACAGACACCAAACTAACACCTGCATATGAAGATCAGACAGACACCAAAGTCCAACACCTGGATATGAAGACCAGACAGACACCAAACTAACCCCTGGATATGAAGTCCAGACAGAAACCAAAGTCTAACTCCTGGATATGAAGACCAGACAGACACCAAAGTCTAACACCTGGATATGAAGACCAGACAGACACCAAAGTCTAACACCTGGATATGAAGACCAGACAGACACCAAAGTCTAACACCTGCATATGAAGACCAGACAGACACCAAAGTCTAACACCTGCATATGAAGACCAGATAATAAAGTCTAACACCTGGATATGAAGACCAGACAGACACCAAAGTCTAACACCTGCATATGAAGACCAGATAATAAAGTCTAACACCTGGATATGAAGACCAGACAGACACCAAAGTCTAACACCTGCATATGAAGACCAGACAGACACCAAAGTCTAACACCTGGATATGAAGACCAGACAGACACCAAACTAACACCTGCATATGAAGATCAGACAGACACCAAAGTCCAACACCTGGATATGAAGACCAGACAGACACCAAACTAACCCCTGGATATGAAGACCAGACAGACACCAAAGTCTAACATCTGGATGTGAAGACCAGACAGACCCAAAGTCTAACACCTGGATATGAAGACCAGACACCAAACTCTTATACGCCTGACCACACTTCTAAACGAAATAACATTCTACTAAATCAAACATATTTAAACACTGCTTACAACAAAAGGTTCGCCACTGAATACGACCCAGTGCCAGTTCAATCCAGTTCACATCCTCACAACAAGCGTGTTTAACACTAACACTAATACTAACACTGATACTAATACTAATGTTAGACTACTAACTTCACTTACAGATTTATGACACAAACCTGCCTCACAGAACGCAATTTATATGGCAAGGGAAGCACCGACGGATGGCCGCACGAGGAACAGCGAGGTTAGAACTCGGCTTTCCGGTGGAGTGACTCACCAGGTATTGTTGCAAGTTCTGCACCCGCGATGCTCACATGGGGGCAGTACAGCCAGTGGCGATATCATACAGTTCATGTTCGTTTTCTTGACATGTACTGTGTACATTAGACAATTGTGTGTGTTTGGACTGCGAGGCTTATAATTAAGGCGCATGGCAGTTTATTGATTAAACATCGCACCGGTACAAAACTCCAGCTTCCTTATTAATTATATAAACCTCTGATATGGCTGAAGCTGTCAGAAAAGTTACAACAGGCAGAAACACTAATAACAAAAGGCTTGGTGCTTTCGACTTCGTTCCGACCAGTAAAGACAGACGAAAAAACAATTTTACTAACGGACTCCGCGCTGAGGAGTGGCCTTTCGATATGCAGAAATACAATTTATTTAATGACACTGACTCGGATTAAATAGCATGGATGCAGAATGCAATACAAGTACACGAATCATCATTTATTAACAATGACAATATCTACTATCACAAAACAAGCGTAAAATTGTCCCTATGTTTAACTAAACACAACGCCACAGTGGCGTATGGGGGAGTGGAAGTACACCTCCACTCATTCTTAACCTCGATACTAGATGCAGGTGAGTGGTCAGCTTCACGCCCAGGCAGCTTTGCAATCGAGGTAATAGCTCCGGTGACCATTGAGGCTGGTAATAATGAGTTAAAAACGGTAAATTCAGAGCGCATTTGTTGTGTCCTAGTAGCGTGGAGGTTGGGGAAGGCAACTGGGAAGTTCTACCAATACTTAGCCTTGGAATTAAAGACAAGGTGGGCTATCGCTTTTTGTACACCTTATAGTTTGTCACAGGTTACGCAAGAAATCAAACACCGACCGCTCCTGACCACTACAATGTCTGACACAAATTTTCCGTGTCCCGTACAACTTAATCACTACAACTTAATCACTACAACTTAATCACTGCTTCATAAAACGTTTCAAACTTAGTAATAACAGTAATATCACAGTACAGTATTTAAAGCCAACTTTATGCAGTCATTCCACATAATCATTATTTCCATCAGCTTAGCCTCCAGATGCCAATTTTTAAATCGCACTCCATGTGTCATGAGGTGTGGCTATTAAATAACGAGACTGCGCGCGCACCTCCTTATCTTAGCTGCTGATCAGCAAACTAAAACACGTTAGTTACTTCCTAGAAACTTCCTCCTTCCGCTTGCCAAACCATGCTCCGTTACGTTCACGTAGTGCTCAATAATAAAATTTTTATAAACGATTTTTTAACTTTTTCATAAAAAAAATGAGGAAAGGCATAAATTCAAGTTTCTTGTGAAATTTATGAAACCTGCCACAGTCGATTTGTTACGTCAGGCGTGTGGAGAAGACGGCAGAGGTAATTAAAGGGGTGTCACAAAATGACTAAAGGGGATGCTGTGAGGGACAGAAGGCAGTTATGGGACGCATGTAGCTTCAGGTGGGAATTACTGTGAAGGGGGTTACATGTAAATACAATAATTTTTATTAATAATATACTTTGTAAACTAGTGTGGGTATTTCATATCCAAACCTCGTATAACAATGTTTATTGTCCGAAGAATGTACACTTTTGTTCAATATTAATTTGTGAAACACAGTCGTACATGTACAATTGTACCATTGATGTAAAAAGTCAGTGTAATTTAAAATACAGAAGTCCCTGAAGATGAACCGGGATAAGGTTCGAAACATGTAGCACTGTATATATGTTATGCAGACAAATGTACAGTGTACATGTGTCTGCATAACATAATATAATTAAAACTGTACGGTACAAGTAACGTAATGTAGCACTGTATATATGTTATGCAGACAAATGTACAGTGTACATGTGTCTGCATAACATATATATAATTAAAACTGTACGGTACAATGTAACGTAATGTAGCACTGTCTTTCACAAATTAATAGTGAATAAAAGTGTACATTTGTCGGAGAATGAACATAGAAAACAAAATATACGGAATGAATAATATTAAACTCTTATAACAACTATGCATTTAATGTTTGAACGTTGTGTTTAACCGTGCCATCTTAACCAACGACCCTGCTCTGTTGTTCGCCGTGCATCTTAACCAATGACGTTGTGTTCGCCGTGCATCTTAACCAATGACGTTGTGTTCACCCTGCATCTTAACCAATGACGTTGTGTTCACCGTGCATCTTAACCAACGAATGCACAGAAAATCACGAAAATAAAATTTGCATTCATTGGTTGACAAACTAAACATTAAACTATGCATTTATCCAACACGCCTTAGTATTTAAAGAACGAATCTGGTCTACATTATTCAGTCCCTACACCTGTCAGACACACACAGTTCTGTATTACAAACACCGATCCTTAATAGTCTTATACCCCATGCAGCAGAGTCCTGACCGAATTTATGGAAACCGCAAAAAGCTAGGAGTAACGTTTCAATTGCTAAAGCCTTTCATGTTTCATCTTCATTCCTTCGTCCTAAGCAGAGTTAGAAATGTAAGCCATGTGGCACGTTCATTTTCATTCTGTAGTCTGTCTTACGACAGGTCTGTAGCCTCTTCATTCTGCAGTCTGTCTTACGACAGGTCCGTAGCCTCTTCATTCTGCAGTCTGTCTTACGACAGGTCTGTAGCCTCTTCATTCTGCAGTCTGTCTTACGACAGGTCCGTAGCCTCTTCATTCTGCAGTCTGTCTTACGACAGGTCTGTAGCCTCTTCATTCTGCAGTCTGTCTTACGACAGGTCCGTAGCCTCTTCATTCTGCAGTCTGTCTTACGACAGGTCCGTAGCCTCTTCATTCTGCAGTCTGTCTTACGACAGGTCCGTAGCCTCTTCATTCTGCAGTCTGTCTTACGACAGGTCCGTAGCCTCTTCATTCTGCAGTCTGTCTTACGACAGGTCTGTAGCCTCTTCATTCTGTAGTCTGTCTTACGACAGGTCCGTAGCCTCTTCATTCTGCAGTCTGTCTTACGACAGGTCTGTAGCCTCTTCATTCTGCAGTCTGTCTTACGACAGATCTGTAGCCTCTTCATTCTGCAGTCTGTCTTACGACAGGTCTGTAGCCTCTTCATTCTGCAGTCTGTCTTACGACAGATCCGTAGCCTCTTCATTCTGCAGTCTGTCTTACGACAGGTCTGTAGCCTCTTCATTCTGCAGTCTGTCTTACGACAGGTCCGTAGCCTCTTCATTCTGCAGTCTGTCTTACGACAGGTCTGTAGCCTCTTCATTCTGTAGTCTGTCTTACGACAGGTCCGTAGCCTCTTCATTCTGCAGTCTGTCTTACGACAGGTCTGTAGCCTCTTCATTCTGCAGTCTGTCTTACGACAGATCTGTAGCCTCTTCATTCTGCAGTCTGTCTTACGACAGGTCTGTAGCCTCTTCATTCTGCAGTCTGTCTTACGACAGATCCGTAGCCTCTTCATTCTGCAGTCTGTCTTACGACAGGTCCGTAGCCTCTTCATTCTGCAGCCTGTCTTACGACAGGTCCGTAGCCTCTTCCAAAACGAGTTCTCCATTGAGTGCGATCTAGTGCTTCCTCTTTCAATTTCCAGTATCTTCTCTTTTCTTTAAGGTCATCCAGTAGCTGCTTACGTCTTCTCCCTCGTCTTCGCGTCATTTCTATCCTTCCTTCTAACTTTCCTTCAATCACGTGTTTCAGAAGGCAGTTTCTGTGGCACAGGGACATTATTTTATCTGACATGTCCTAGCCATTTCCCGTCGGCGCGTTTGACTTATGAAATTGACGTGCAAAGAACAACGTGTCTGTTCGATGGGAAGCGTGTCTGCGAGCGGAAGAAAAGCTGTCATTTCATATCTAAAGCATTCCAATTACCGAATTTATTTATATTCGATTTAAAACACATGACGACACCTAAATTCAATCCAAATATATTTTCCACATACGGTGAGTATAGACCTACATTAACTGAAATACACTGAACTAGAGGTGTGGACCACAGCTCAAGGCAAATTGGAAAAGCAGCGAGCTCTGCGCTGCCTACTGTCACGCGAGAAGTTCTGTCAGTTGTCAGATAAAATAATGTCCTTGTACTTCGGCTACGTCAAATAATTGCACCCACATACAGGTAATTCGTGTATCTACTCTTGCAAGAAATTTCATATACTAGGCATAGGTGAACAAGTTTTCTAGGCCATGTTTCTGGCAATGCACCAATCACAGAAGGCAGGTGGCCTGACTGCAGAAGTGATTTTGCAGATCCTCAGCGTTGGTGCGGTAATGCTGTACGGGGGCACGATGGGGGTCAGCATTGGTTACTCGGCGGTATTGCTGCCCCAGCTTCAGTCAAATACTAGCTCCATACCAACTGATGAGGAAACAGGATCATGGATAGGTAGGTGTAGCCGTAAATTGTAATAAGGAAACAGGATCATGGATAGGTAGGTGTAGCCGTAAATTGTAATAAGGAAACAGGATCATGGATAGGTAGGTGTAACCGTGAATTGTAATAAGGAAACAGGATCATGGATAGGTAGGTGTAGCCGTAAATTGTAATAAGGAAACAGGATCATGGATAGGTAGGTGTAACCGTGAATTGTAATAAGGAAACAGGATCATGGATAGGTAGGTGTAGCCGTAAATTGTAATAAGGAAACAGGATCATGGATAGGTAGGTGTAGCCGTAAATTGTAATAAGGAAACAGGATCATGGATAGGTAGGTGTAACCGTGAATTGTAATAAGGAAACAGGATCATGGATAGGTAGGTGTAGCCGTAAATTGTAATAAGGAAACAGGATCATGGATAGGTAGGTGTAGCCGTAAATTGTAATAAGGAAACAGGATCATGGATAGGTAGGTGTAGCCGTAAATTGTAATAAGGAAACAGGATCATGGATAGGTAGGTGTAGCCGTAAATTGTAATAAGGAAACAGGATCATGGATAGGTAGGTGTAACCGTGAATTGTAATAAGGAAACAGGATCATGGATAGGTAGGTGTAGCCGTAAATTGTAATAAGGAAACAGGATCATGGATAGGTAGGTGTAACCGTGAATTGTAATAAGGAAACAGGACCATGGATAGGTAGGTGTAGCCGTGAATTGTAATAAGGAAACAGGATCATGGATAGGTAGGTGTAGCCGTAAATTGTAATAAGGAAACAGGATCATGGATAGGTAGGTGTAACCGTGAATTGTAATAAGGAAACAGGACCATGGATAGGTAGGTGTAGCCGTGAATTGTAATAAGGAAACAGGATCATGGATAGGTAGGTGTAGCCGTGAATTGTAATAAGGAAACAGGATCATGGATAGGTAGGTGTAGCCGTAAATTGTAATAAGGAAACAGGATTATGGATAGGTAGGTGTAGCCGTGAATTGTAATAAGGAAACAGGATTATGGATAGGTAGGTGTAGCCGTGAATTGTAATAAGGAAACAGGATCATGGATAGGTAGGTGTAGCCGTAAATTGTAATAAGGAAACAGGATTATGGATAGGTAGGTGTAGCCGTGAATTGTAATAAGGAAACAGGATCATGGATAGGTAGGTGTAGCCGTGAATTGTAATAAGGAAACAGGATCATGGATAGGTAGGTGTAGCCGTGAATTGTAATAAGGAAACAGGATCATGGATAGGTAGGTGTAGCCGTGAATTGTAATAAGGAAACAGGATCATGGATAGGTAGGTGTAGCCGTAAATTGTAATAAGGAAACAGGATTATGGATAGGTAGGTGTAGCCGTGAATTGTAATAAGGAAACAGGATTATGGATAGGTAGGTGTAGCCGTGAATTGTAATAAGGAAACAGGATCATGGATAGGTAGGTGTAGCCGTAAATTGTAATAAGGAAACAGGATTATGGATAGGTAGGTGTAGCCGTGAATTGTAATAAGGAAACAGGATCATGGATAGGTAGGTGTAGCCGTGAATTGTAATAAGGAAACAGGATCATGGATAGGTAGGTGTAACCGTGAATTGTAATAAGGAAACAGGACCATGGATAGGTAGGTGTAGCCGTAAATTGTAATAAGGAAACAGGATCATGGATAGGTAGGTGTAGCGGTGAATTGTAAGTCAAACAACATCGTTTGATTCATTACATATGCCTAGTTATAAATGAGGTAACTTATCGATACAGATATCAACAAGAATGTGACCCTAGGTGACTTTTAGTGCAGGGACAATAAGTGTGGAAAGTAAGGATATGAATTCATTTATGTCATTACGTGAAACATAGCTTTCACAAAGCTCATTTTCACGAAACTCACAATGATTCAGCACATTTTTATAGACACCTTCTGTAGGGAATATTATCCAAATAGGAAGAACACTGTAGAAAATACAGGAAAAAGTTCATTTAAGCCCTTCTGTAAGATACGGCTTTCACTGTAGTTATTGTTACAAAACCCATACCTGATCAACGGCATTATGTGGAGATCTCTTACAACGAATTTCACCTAATTCGGTCAAGAAATACGGAAAGTGCGGGTAAAAATACACTAACGCCCTTAAGTAAAGTATAACTTTCACTGAGTCGACTTTCGTAAAAATCAAATTGCTCTAAAACTTTTTTACTTTTGTAAATAACTCCTATACCGAATTTCACGAAAATCCGTCAAAAGGTTCAGTTGCTGATCCTAGGTCACAGACAGACGGACGTCGTCTCCACATAAAACGATCTTTTATTTACTTCATAAAGAACGCCTAAAACCTGTTTCGTTCACACAAACTCTGGAATGGAAGAAACAGTTCACCTCAGCAAGCCCCTCCAAACGTGATATGCCTTCATTCATAACCTCAAACTTCTCCACAGCCAGCTTGCAGTCCGGCGTCAGTCCACTCGGCACTGTGGCTGGTGGAATAGCAATGGAACGTTGGGGCAGGCGCTTCACCATGATAGCAGGACTATTTCCGCTCTTCATAGGCTATATCACCATAGCCATCTCCGAGAGTCATCTCATGGTATTAATTGGCAGATTCATCACCGGGACATCTGTCGGATTCGCAGCCGCAGCCTCGTCGGTAAGCACGAAAAGTACTCCAGTGTGACTCCATATGGGAGGATAATATTAAAATGGATCTTAAAGACGTGGGATGGGGGGCATGGACTGGATTGATATGGCTCAGGATAGGGACAGGTGGCGGGCTCTTGTGAGTGCGGTAATGAACCTTCGGGTTCCATAAAACGCGGGGAATTTCTTGACTAGCTGACAACCTGTTAGCTTCTCAAGAAGGACTCTGCTCCACGGAGTTAGTTACTTAGTTATTTTGTTAGTTAGTTAGTTAGTTAGTTAGTTAGTTAGTGTGACTCCATACGTTTTAATACTAGATCTTTTAACATCTAAGGCAAAGACGTCCCTGGTCACACCATTAAGGCATACAGGAACAGTGGATATATAGCATCACCCATTCTTAACCCGACACCAGATGGCAATGAATGGTCAACATCACGCCCCGGCCGCTTTACCCCCGGCAAAAAAAAACCGTCCACCCTGAATAAGAGGCTGGGTGGACCCCAGAGCCGGTCTGAGACGTTTTGGAGAAGAAAAGAATCTCTTGCCTCTACCAGGAATCGAACTTCGGTTCGTTCAACCCGTAGCCTAGTCACTATACTGACTGAGCTACCACCCTTCAGAGATTAAACCTTATAGCTTTAAAATATATACACCATTTGGAAACGAGACAGTTGTCAGCGGACTGACTAAACTACGAGCTAGTTGGCCTAGATTCCATTACCGAGAAGGGCAGGGATTTATTTCTCACCATGTTCTTTGGTGTTACCACCTGCAGGATCGAAGAAAAAAGAGAGGAGAGCTATTTATCGTGGTTTTCCTCAAACTCTCCACAAAACTCCGATAACAACATATTTCGCTACTCTTCGTCACATAAGCCACTGGCCGCAGCGTAATTTCTGCAGCCTTACAAAACAGCATAAAATTCAATCAATGTCTAATAACTAAATTCAAAATTTATTAAATATCAATTCAATCAAAGTCTACTAACGAAATTCAAATTTTTTTAAATAGCATAAAATTCAATCAGTCTACTAACTAAATTCAAAATTTATTAAATAGCATAAAATTCAATCAAAGTATACTAACTAAATTCAAAATTTATTAAACAGCATAAAATTCAATCAAAGTCTACTAACTAAATTGAAATCTTATTAAATAGCATAAAATTCAATCAAAGTCTACTAACGAAATTCAAATTTTCTTAAATAGCATAAAATTCAATCAAAGTCTACTAACTAAATTCAAAATTTATTAAACAGCATAAAATTCAATCAAAGTCTACTAACGAAATTCAAATTTTTTTAAATAGCATAAAATTCAATCAAAGTCTACTAACTAAATTCAAAATTTATTAAATAGCATAAAATTCAATCAAAGTCTACTAACTAAATTCAAAATTTATTAAATATCAATTCAATCAGTCTACTAACGAAATTCAAATTTTTTTAAATAGCATAAAATTCAATCAAAGTCTACTAACTAAATTCAAAATTTATTAAATAGCATAAAATTAAATCAAAGTCTACTAACTAAATTCAAAATTTATTAAACAGCATAAAATTCAATCGGTCTACTAACGAAATTCAAATTTTTTTAAATAGCATAAAATTCAATCAGTCTACTAACTAAATTCAAAATTTATTAAATAGCATAAAATTCAATCAAAGTCTACTAACTAAATTCAAAATTTATTAAATAGCATAAAATTCAATCAAAGTCTACTAACTAAATTCAAAATTTATTAAATAGCATAAAATTCAATCAAAGTCTACTAACTAAATTCAAAGCTTATTAAATAGCATAAAATTCAATCAAAGTCTACTAACTAAATTCAAAATTTATTAAACAGCATAAAATTCAATCAAAGTCTACTAACGAAATTCAAATTTTTTTAAATAGCATAAAATTCAATTAAAGTCTACTAACTAAACTCGAAATTTATTCGGCACCATTTCTCCTTCCTTAACAGTTTCCAGTCAAACACGCTGTTCGTTTCCAACAGGTTATTCTATGTGAGATATCAACACCGCGGCTACGAGGCCTCTATTCATCCAGCGCCTTCACTGCGCTCGCGGCGGGAATTCTGCTGGTGTACGCTCTGGGTTCGTATCTTCACTGGCACACAGTGGCGGGCGTGCTAGCAGTTCTGCCTTTGACATCTTTAGTCTGCTTCATCTTCGTACGCGAAACTCCTGTCTGGCTAGCGAACAGGGACTAGAGGACGAGGCAGAGGAAGCTCTGACGTGGCTCAGAGGGGACGAACATCAGGTACACGGTGTCCCTTTTAGCGTGTCCCTGAGCACCGCAGCTGTCATGGGAGGTGCTGGCGGATGCAGGCTTTCTTTAAGACAAAGCTGCCGTGTTCGGGGAAAGGATAAAAGGCACACCCTGTATGTGTAAGTCTGGTTACTGCTCAACGTAACCCTTTATCAGTAATGAATGATACTGGATACACTACGAATGGTGTCATAATTTTGAGTATGCGATCATTACGCTTCTATATACCATCCAGGTAGGTCCGTCATAATAGCAATACGAAAACAGTGACAATGAGCTCCGTGACTTAGACTCTCACGCCGTACCTTACACACGTGACTTACACTCTCACGCCGTACCTCACACAAAGCCAGGTGGGTCACCGCTGAAATCGGCTGCTTGATCCAATTTAACTAACTCTATGGAGCAGAATCCTTCTTGAGAAACTAACAGTTCCTTAACCAGTCACGAAATTCCCCGCATTTTATGGAACCCGAAAGTTCATTACCGTGTCCACAACAGCCCACCAATCAGTCATATCCTAAGCCATAAAAACCCAGTCCACGACCTCCCATCCTATTCATTTAAGATCCGTGTTAATAATATTCTGCCATCTACGTCTATGTCTTCCTAGTAGTCTCTTCTTCAGATTTCCGCATCATAACCCTGTATCATGAAACGTAAAGGTAGTCCAAAATCGGTCATCACTTGGAATGCGGGTACAGACGAAACAGCCAGTAGCCACTGATAAGTTTCGAATTGCACTAAACTAGTATTATTCACTGTGTGAGGTGAATTTCTGGAATTTTGGTGCTGGCGTGTGACCAACACGTGCATTGGATACGCCTGACAACATATCGAGAAAATTCGCAGTAAAACGCCCTACAAAATATCGATATAAGTGTCCGTGACAGGTCAGACAAAAGATCGAAAGCATTCGCTGTAAAACGCTCGACAAAATTTCGAGAAAAGTGTCCGTGACAGGACAGACAAAATACCCAGATAATTGTCCGTGAGACGCCAGACAAACTATCGATAAAATTCAATGTGAGACATCCCACAAAATATCGGGATGATTCACCGTGTGACGCCCAACAATATATCGAGATAATTATCCGTGAGGCGTTCGAAAAATGTGGCGAGAATTCATCGTGATACGCCCGACAGAATATCCAGATAATTGAACGTGACAGGCCCGACAGAATATCCAGATAATTGAACGTGACAGGCCCGACAGAATATCCAGATAATTGAACGTGACAGGCCCGACAGAATATCCAGATAATTGAACGTGACAGGCCCGACAGAATATCCAGATAATTGAACGTGACAGGCCCGACAGAATATTCCAGATAATTGAACGTGACAGGCCCGACAGAATATCCAGATAATTGAACGTGACAGGCCCGACAGAATATCCAGATAATTCACCGAGACGTTTTAACTTGTAACCTGATCTGTCTCACTAAAGGAAGAACAGATATTAGGGGTGTGTAGAAGACAGCTTTTGGAGAATGCTTGAAACCATGAACAAGGAATTGCCAAGAGGATAGAGAAAAGTGCATAATGAGGAAACTTCACGACATTACTGGGGATAACACAGGTTATTCATGCAACACCTGCGCAGATAATTTAGACGCTGTCAAATGCTGAGAGTGACAGACGAGTGAATGAGCATGGAGCACTGGTAGAATGACAGGTAAAGGTAAAGCAATCCCATTACAGGCCTTGACAGGCCCTTAGGGGTCCAGGAGGTTGAGGCTCCCAGATTTATAGACAATCGGCACATGAAGGTGGTAAGGTTGTCAGCCCTACGCACCGGCCGCCTTTACCCCCCAGGAAAGATTCCTGGTACTCATTTCTGTTAGAGGCTGAGTCGACCCCAGGGCCATAGTGCGGCCGAAACGATTATGTCAATGAAAAACTCCAGTGACACCATCGGGAATCGAACCCGCGACGTTCCGGTTTGTAGCGCAGTGCCTCAACCAACTGCGCCACCGCGTGTCCCACTGGTAGAACGATACTAAAGGTAAAGCTCACCCTAGAAGAGGCCATGAAGGACAAGAGGGGGAGTAGAGGTATAGCTCTACTCTTTCTTTAACCTCGGCACTAGATGGGGGTGGGTGGTCAAAGCCACGCTCCAGCCAGTCCGTGTGTGATATGTGGTAGACAAAAGTGGCACTGGGACAGGTTCTTCTCCTGATACTTCGATTTTCCCCTGTCAGTATCATTCGACCATTGCTCCATATCCATTTATTCCTCTACCACCGACGCTAAACAACCTCAGTAACTGGTATCGTCGTTAATAAAACACTTCTCGTACTGAACAATATCTTACTACTTTACAGGCTAAAGTGGAACTTCAAGAGTTGCTAGCCGGTATCAGAGCACAGCGAGTGGCAGAAGAAGCAAGACGAGAGGCTGCCGACGATGAACTGGTCGACAGAACACCAAATATCGTGCATCAAATTCAATTCCTGTTGTCTCCTTCAATTCTCAAACCGTTCTTCATTGCCCATATACTCAACTTGTTTCAAATTCTCACTGGTACATTTCTGGTCGTATTCTACGCGGTCGACATGATTTCCGAAACACAAAATGACGCTACAGGCCTCGACAGTTTCACGGTCGCGCAGTTAACAGCGTTTGTTCGGCTAGTATTTACATTAGTCGCGAACGCGCTGCTGTATTTTGTACGGCGACGAACGCACGCTATTGCTGCCAGTGGTGTTTGCGCATGCGCAGCACTGACGCTCAGCTGTTTCCTGTTCATCCAACTGAAGACACGACTCTCATTCCCGCCAGAAATAAATATGTGGATAACAAACACGTTAATTTTAGTATTCATTGCAGCCAACACTTGCGCATTCCTTGCAATGCCTTCTGCAATTACTTCTGAAATACTTCCTGTTAAAATACGAGGTGTTGCCTGTGGTTACATATATGCTGCTAACGATGCCCTGCAGTTTTGTGTATCGAAAATATACCCTTTGTTGAAAGACACTTTAGGAATGCATGGAGTCTTTTTAGTTTTCGGTGTAAACGCTCTTCTTTCTTCCATATTTTCTTATTTGTTCTTGCCTGAAACTCAAGGAAAGTCACTGCCTCAAATCGAAGAATATTTTCGAAATAATAATTTGTTTTGGATTAAACGAGATAAAAGACTTGAACGCCGTAATACAAGAAATGTATATCTTGAAATGAAGAATATTGACACATGGGGCAATGCCAAAACTTACAGCGAACAAGATGAGAACAGACAAACAGAAGACAAACAGAACAGAAACAGAAGAAAACTGTCGGTTACGTTCTCATGACATCATGGGGGGAAAAAAATGCGTCCTGTGACAGACCTAAATAAAATAAACTAATACATAACTAGGTTAGTCATGTACTCAGACTGTTTAAGGAACAAATAAATATGACTTAAATAATTCCGTAATAATTATTTTCACGGCCAACTACAAACAAACAAAAAATACAGAAGAAAATCCAAGATCATGGCACTGATTCTTGGGCTGCGTGCTATAGCCACGCGTGTTCGGAAGCTCCGGTCACCACCTTGTGCGTTTACCACTGTCATCACGTATACAATCACTCAGGTCACTCACACCACTTTGCCCACATTATTGTTTAGGGCAGAAATAGCGAATGAAGCTGGCATTCTGGGTTCAGAATTTTTTTCTAACTTTCCCGGCCTTGGATAATACAGTTGTAGAATTCCCCGCCATACGTCATGGGTGTATCAGTTTACAGAGTAGTTGATAAACAAACTCGATTAAAACGAAATTAACCTGAATTATATATAGATTCAGTTCGTACCGCGCAGTAAACACACTCCGTCTCAGTTATACAAACCAGTCAGTTAATGCTGTACAGTGAAATAATCGCTGTTTGTTCTGAGATCCACACAAAACACATAAATACAGTCCGTACCGCGCAGTAAACACACACCGTCTCAGTTATACAAACCAGTCAGTTAATGCTGTACAGTGAAATAATCGCTGTTTGTTCTGAGATCCACACAAAACACATAAATACAGTCCGTACCGCGCAGTAAACACACTCCGTCTCAGTTATACAAACCAGTCAGTTAATGCTGTACAGTGAAATAATCGCTGTTTGTTCTGAGATCCACACAAAACACATAAATACACTGTGTGGGCAGAACGTAGAATTTGTGAATGTTAAACCTGGTGGTACATATAGTAACCACTGGGATTTAGGTGTGTACATATAAAGATCCAGTCCGTACCGCGCAGTAAACACACTCCGTCTCAGTTATACAAACCAGTCAGTTAATGCTGTACAGTGAAATAATCGCTGTTTGTTCTGAGATCTACACAAAACACATAAATACACTGTGTGGGCAGAACGTAGAATTGTGAATGTTAAACATGGTGGTACATATAGTAACCACTGGGACTTCGCAAACTAAATTATACTTACCAGAAAGTATCTCGTCTATTTATCATCAATATTCACATATTAAATACAAATATTCGTACCCTTAATTCGTGGTCATTTTAATAAGAAGTGTAACCTGTTCCTTTACAGTGGTAATTATATGTACCACCAGCTGTAAAATCAACGATTTCTTGAATCTGCTTCCGTCCAGTGATTGAGGTTAGCTCTGTCTAAGGGACCCAACAGTAGGTGTCTCCTCCCCCTTCACCTGAGGACGGAAGCAGATCCATCTTCCGAAACGTCGTGATTTTAGATTTCCGGACGATGGACAAGGTCCAGAAACCAATTAGTTCTCAACTTCCCCTTTGGATTTAAGGCGTAAACATTTTTCTACATCAACACAACTAAGACGTTAACACATGCTGCGACCGTTCGTGTGAAGATGCTTACTGCTAGCTGTATTGGTACTGTGCTTAGCGCGGCGCCTGTGTGTTAGGCAACCCAACTACTTGTCACGTAGAATGGATTGCCAAATGAGCAAGGAGTTGCAACACTGCGCTGCTAATTCTAACAGATTTTCTCATAAAGGTAAAAGTCTACATTTCAGAAAATAAGCTTCCATATGACTTATCAGCGAATGTAAAACGTAATCGCTGGAGCTTTGAATATTTTACCAATCGGACAGTTCTGTAAGCCGTGACGTGTCATGCATGTAGATTTAGACAATTTAAACATACAGCTGGCATTACTGGCACTTATGAGTGCCAATTTGGCCGTTAAGCATTTTGCTAAAATTGTTTGAGCCTCTGCAAACCCAAAATGCATCTGAGTTTTTATTTTGGCATGATGAGTTAAAGAACAACTATCGGATTTTGTTATGTCAACTGTGCTGGTAATGTTATTAGGTCCTTTATGTTTAGATCGTGTGTTGTAATTGAGTTACACTTGTCACTTGCATGCCAGACATTATGACGTCAGAGTGACGGACCGCTTGAGTTGAAGGCTGGTAAGATGTACTTCGGTAAAATTCACCTGAATTATATTTAACGATTCAGTTCGTACCGCACAGTAAACACACTCCGTCTCAGTTATACAAACCAGTCAGTTAATGCTGTACAGTGAAATAATCGCTGTTTGTTCTGAGATCCACACAAAACACATAAATACAGTCCGTACCGCGCAGTAAACACACTCCGTCTCAGTTATACAAACCAGTCAGTTAATGCTGTACAGTGAAATAATCGCTGTTTGTTCTGAGATCCACACAAAACACATAAATACAGTCCGTACCGCGCAGTAAACACACTCCGTCTCAGTTATACAAACCAGTCAGTTAATGCTGTACAGTGAAATAATCGCTGTTTGTTCTGAGATCCACACAAAACACATAAATACAGTCCGTACCGCGCAGTAAACACACTCCGTCTCAGTTATACAAACCAGTCAGTTAATGCTGTACAGTGAAATAATCGCTGTTTGTTCTGAGATCCACACAAAACACATAAATACACTGTGTGGGCAGAACGTACAATTTGTGAATGTTAAACATGGTGGTACATATAGTAACCACTGGGCTTTAAGTGTGTACATATAAATATTCAGTCCGTACCGCGCAGTAAACACACTCCGTCTCAGTTATACAAACCAGTCAGTTAATGCTGTACAGTGAAATAATCGCTGTTTGTTCTGAGATCCACACAAAACACATAAATACACTGTGTGGGCAGAACGTAGAATTTGTGAATGTTAAACATGGCGGTACATATAGTAACCACTGGGCTTTAGGTGTGTACATATAAATATTCAGTTCGTACTGCGCAGTAAACACACTCCGTCTCAGTTATAAAAACCAATCAGTTAATGCTGTATAGGGAAATAATCGCTCTTTGTTCTGAGATCCACACAAAACATAAATACACATGTTAAACCTGGTGGTACGTATAGCAACCACTGGGCTTTAAAGGATTAAACAAATTGTTGCGACCGAGGATGAAAAGAACGGCAAATGTTGATAAACGTGTGTCGGACTTCCACGTTGGCAACACTGTCGATACAGTACAGTCAGACGCCGGGCCGAAACGTCAGAGATCGTCAAAACAAGGTAAGGTCAACGTCGAGATCCAGATTGTGTTATGTGGCTAGTGTTCCCTTCTTCTGTTCGCAGATTCTCATGAATATGAACCATTACTGAAACTGGCCTGAGGCAATTACGTGTTTTCTCGAGGTGGAGGGCATGCCAAACACGTTGTATAAAATTAATAACTGTAGCTCAGTGGAAGATTCATTTGCCAGTATATTACGTCAAGAACATTCGTCCATTGGAGAAACTCCTGTATTTGTCAACTGTACATGAAACAACACATGCGCACACAAAAAAATAAACTGGTACATTTCCTGTACTTACCAATATCCTGCACCCACGAACGTATGCTCGAAGGCTTCTTTTTGTCATCACGGAATGAGAAGAATCTGATAACTCGAAAGACGTTTGGTGGTATAACGCACACGACACACAATAATCCTTAAATGCCGAATGTTAGTATCACAGTACTGGAACACCGCTGTCACTTCAGTCCAGCAACAACGGAACAGACTCTCGCGATATTGTCATCACTCATTTACATTTTCACTTAAAATTTATCAGCAGTAATCACACGAGAGCAGCTACAAAAAGTTTTCGATAATATGACATGGCACACTGAGACGTTTCGACACAAGAGGGCATTGCATTTGGTTTTGTATTATTTCATTCATTATAACAATAAAAAAAAATTTAAAAAGTCAGGGAGGACAGGAATATCGTACATACAATAAAAAGAAGAGGCTAACTGGATTGGTCACATCTTGCGTAGAAACTGCCTTCTGAAACACGTGATTGAAGGAAAGTTAGAAGGATAGAAATGACGGGATGACGAGGAAGAAGACGTAAGCAGCTACTGGATGACCTTAAGGAAAAGAGAAGATACTGAAAATTGAAAGAGGAAGCACTAGATCGCACCCTGTGGAGAACTCGCTTTGGAAGAAGCTACGGACCTGTCGTGAGACAGACTGCAGAATGAATAAACAATAAAACCCCGTTAATGTCGCTGAATAATTTATTTTTAAATATCCTGTGCATATTGTACTATATTTACTTATTTTTGGATGTTTAAGCAAATTCCGGTAGACTGTCTTAACCCACTAATAAGTTTATAATTCCTACATAATATCTACCAAATCAGCAAAAAAAAAATAATGACATAAAATTGTCGCAATACGTTCATACAGGTCAATGAAATGTCTTTACCTCGCAAACTAAATTCCATTCAGTGAAGTTTCACAGCCGTGTAAGTATATCATATGCTTTCAACAGCCAGTGCTTTCTTTCCCTTGCAGACCTCCACAATCACTGTAATTATCGCGTCACTACCCATTCAAATACAGACCCACATGCTATTTTCAATTGCAACACATTCATTAAATAGCCTACTTATGGATTCTATGGGGTTCTTTAAGTGAGGGGCCTCGTAGCAGTCGCTACGAACGCACCGCAGTCTGAAGGCTTATTGTGCAGCCCTGTTTTTCCATTTAATGGGGAAAATCGAAGTACTCGGGGGGGAAAACCTGTCCCAGTGCCACTTTGTCCACCACAAATATCACATGGACCGTTCCAGGATCGAACCCGGGCCGGCGACTAACCGCCTGAGCCATGGCACGGCCATTCTATAATACAGTAGCTGCAAGATCGTGTGGGCCAATCGTGTCTTGTTTAACTAACCCGCCCTGCGTCTGGTCGCTTTGCATTTCTACGTTGACGTACTGGGTTTCATGAAATCGGTCAATTCAGTCTAAATTCATTATGGGGTAGATCCTACTTAGAGACTGCAAACGATTTAAAATACATAGGTACCAGCTTTATCGTGGATCACGGGGTTTTATTATTCGGAAAAAATCTAAAGACAATCTCGCTCAGATGCGTATTACTTAATGTGCGTGAATGATGCAGTGCTAAATTTTTCGTTTTGTATTCAACGTATACGGCAATGCAGATTCGACAGCTTCAATCCTGATCAAATGTTTTTCTTATTCCCTTATGCCAATTGTTTCTTAAATTGCTGCAAACGCCGTTCTGAAATTGCGAGAATGATGAAAGTGAGAGAAGACAGAAAAAATTACTGATCATTAATATCAACCTGAAAGACAAAGCTAATCGTGGACCATCTGTATCGACACGGGTCATCGAACTTCTAAACAACGCAGCTGTACTTGAGCGACAATATTATTAACTCCCGAGTTTTATATTCTAAATTCTTATACACCTGTAATAGCCTGAATAATTTATTTTCGTACAAATACTGAAATCATTAATTCAAAATGCTTGAAGTTAAATCTTGTACCCACTAGCCACGCAGCGATATTCAGGTTAGGAATAGTCCTCACATTCACAACGTATGTTTTCCTTTCTCACCCTTCATTCAAGCTTTCGATTTTTCAAATTACATGCCCTATAATTACAATAACGCATTTAACTAACCTCATTAGCTGATAAAGTGCAGTTATAGCCCGTACACCACACGAAATTCGTTGAACATGTACACACACGCATCAATTCCGAATACGTTCCCTCCAACACACACTTGGTGGGTATGTTCTAAAACCCACTAACAGTGATTCGGACATTAGCACAGAGATGTCGGAAATGTGTTGCATCATGACGTGCCTGTGCAAAATGTGAGCTCTGGATGTACACACTGCAAATAATGGAATGCATCTAACAGTACGATAGGCATGACACCTGTGAGGATCATAGTCCTAAAAAAAAGTGACAGTTTTGCTGACAAATAATTTTGGAATGAACCGCTACTTATTTGTTAATAATATGTAAATATATGAATTTTACACACACACACACATATACATATACATATATATATATATTCGTTCGTAATTACAAGATTTCGAGTTTGCATCAAAGAGTTCAACATCAGCAAGACTTGCACTCAAGTAACATTTTCTTTGAGATGATGATGATCTAACATATTTACAATTTCAAACAATACAAATTTGGATTCAGTTTTGTGTGATGTGATACCATGTTGTTGAGTGAGAGGTTTGCAACATTGTAACATTGCAAGGATCAAGCAGTCCAAGACAAAAATTCTTGTGTAATTTGATAATTAAGGCACTATGTTCTTTGAGACATCACAAACCCCTCACCCAACAACACACCAACACATCCCAGAACTCCTGAATCCCCCAGCAACAGAAGGGTGACAACCTTAAACATCACAATAAAAATTTTACTCATATGATTTAGCTGCTATCACGGCCTATGAGTCAGCATGCTGACTTGTGAGCCAAACTGCACTTTACTGCTGCATTATACATGTAGGGCTACACTGCCATTAACAACCCAGATGTTTGCAACAGCAAAGGACGCTTAATGTATTCTGCCAGACTCCATCCTCATATTTTAACATTAAAGTTCTTCACAACAGTTTCACATAACTAAAATCACTCACATTCACCACGACTTTCTCCATCGGCACACCACATTTTGTTTTGCATTGTATTGTATTTCGTCCTAGAAATCATTACAGAATGATACTGGACACGTCCAGAGAGTAGTTACAGTAAACAGATAATAATTACAGTAAAAGCAAACAAATATGTAAATCTGATATAATTACCTACATGTACAGGACCACACAAGACACTGATTAACATAGTAAACAAAAGAAAGAACTGGCAATTACAATACAGAGATATATCTTTAACCCAGTTCCTGCAAATTAGAAGTCAACTGTCATAGATTCATCTGCTGAATAAAAACTCTTTTCAAGTAGGAAGTTTTGAAGTATTTTTTTGAATTTTATTATGGACTTAACACTTTTAATTTCGCTAGGTAGTTTGTTATAAACCAGCACACCGTTGTAAGCAAAGCGTACAACATTTCGGTAGCCGACTGCTTCCATCCTCACGTGATAAAAGTACTACTAAGAAACAAATTGACCAAATGTAAGAAATAAATTATTATTTTCAAGTATCCCACATACATTGCTATGGAATTCAGTACAGTATCAGTTGTAATAACATATTTTCTGTTGAACATATTGCATATTCAGGTTAAGTCGTACTTTTTGGCATATGAAACAAACTGCATTTTTGTATGCTTCAGCTACCACCACACAACAAAAATATATACCGCTTACCATACAACTTCCACCAGTAATTTGCGCTACGCAATCAACACTCCTCTGCAGTAGTCTTCTTTACTTCCTTCTCAGTGCAACACTAATATTATTATTGTGTGCTACGTGTCTTAACTAACTAACTCCACAGACGAGAGTCCTTCTTAAGAAGCTAGCAGGTCCTCAGCTAGTCAAGAAATTCCCCGCATTTTATGGAACCTGAAGGTTCATTACCGCACTCACAACAGCCCGCCACCTGTCCCTATCCTGAGCCATATCAATCCAGTCCATACCCCCCCATCCCACTTCTTAAAGATCCATTTTAATATTATCCTCCCATCTATGCCTGGGTCTTCCAAGTGGTCTCCTTCCCTCAGGTCTCCCCACCAAAATCCTGTATGCACCTCTCCCCTCACCCATATGTGCTACATGCCCCACCCATCTCATTCTTCTTGATTTGATCAGCCGAATAATATTTGGTGATGAGTACAGATCATTAAGTTCCTCGTTATGTAGTGTGTGCTACATCTTGTCTTAACTAACTCCCCGGAGTAGTCCTAGAGCAGCTAATAGTTTCTCAGCTAGTCAAGAAATTCCCAGTATTTTATGGAACCAGAAGGTTAATTACAATGTTCACAAGAAGCCCCATCTATCCTTATCCTTAGCCAGATAAATCCAGTCCACACCCTCCCATCCTGTCTATTTATGACCCATTTTAATATTATCCACCCATCCACGCATACATCCCCAAGCAGTCGCTTTCCTTCACATTTCCCCACCAAACCTGTATGCATTCCTGTTCTACCCCACGTGCGCTACATGCCCCATGTGCGCTACATGCCCCAAACATCTCATCCTCTTTGATGAGATCACCTAAATAATATTTGGCGAGGAGTAGAGATCATGAAGCTCCTCATTATGCAGTTTTTGCCAGTCTCTTGCTACTTCTTCCCTTTGGGCCCAAATGTTATGTTTTATCCACACAAAGAAGCTATCATCTTTTACCACGACACAAAAGTTAGACGCTCTTCGAACACAGTGAATCACAAACCTTATTCTACAGAACAGTGTGTTTAAATTATTTACACGTGGTATTTATATAATGTAACTTTATCTGGACATAAAATTTGCAAAATAATGTCCCAATAAGTAAATACTGTAAACCACCTACAAACTTCCAATTTCCATAACTTCTTACATTTCAGATAATTCCATTACCATTATGCATTATCCATTTACACTGTTAGCCACATAAGAAAAAACATTTAATAAATTTGACATTGTGTATACCGTGCACCATTATGATAATATAGTACTTACATAACCAACATTTATTGCACAAAAGTATAACTAAATAAGTTTGTCACTTAACCCTACATACGCTTCTTACTTCCTACGATATGACAACCTACCACAACGGCAACAAATAAGTGTAGTGCATAGTGTTTCAGTTTTCTAACCATGGTACCAACAAAAACTCACATCACATGTTTTTAACAATACCAAAGGAACTGCACAAGTGAAAGCTTAAAAACTAGCAACCCCTGATGATGGCCCATTTTGGACCGAAACATATGTAGGGTTAAGTGACAAACTTACTTAGTTATACTTTTATGCAATAAATTTTGGTTATGTAAGTACAATATTATTTAATAAAATGTTTTAACACAGGAGACCAATCCACCAGGGTCTGATCTCCTGGAGCCCAGTGACCAAGAGACACCGGACACCGTGGCACTCACTGTAATGCTAGAACTGGAACAGCTGATTGCTGATTGAAAAAAAAAGGTCCAAGAAGAAAAATGTTTATCTTTGGCAGTGAGTGCAGTATTACTAGGCTTACACTAGGAGTGTCGCTCCATACTGTTTTCTCCAGCAGAAACCATAAAAAAAAATTGCTGAAATTCAGCATACAGGAACTGTTCACATCTGTAACTTTGACAATGATGTTCCTGAATTTTTTCGCATGTCACTGAAGTAGTCAGTCACATATTAACATCTCATAACAAAGATCATCACAAATTTAATCTCTGAATTCATACAAAATAAGTGTCACTGACTTCAAGGCTGTACCAGCATGTCTGGATAAAACACAGCAAGGCCATACAAGACGACATTACAATTCCGGCACTTCTACTTGTAAATGCGGTGGTGAGAAAACACAAAGAAAAAAAAAACATCTTGCACTAATGTTTAGCATGTGTGTAACTACAGAAACAATGAGTTACACTTCAATACAATATACAGTAAAACCCCGATTTAATGTTCCCGCATTTAGTGAAATCCCTGATTTAGTGATGATTTTTTCATGTCCTGACAATAGCTCCATATAAACAATAAACCTCCATTTAATTAAATATATTCTAATCCCCCATTAATTCATTGAATAGGGGTTTTACTGTAATAACTTATAACACAATATCTTCAAATTTAACAATCACCAACTATAATGCACCTTCAAAAAATTCTAAGACATTAGGCACTGAATACTGCCAATGACCGGCACTTTTAACTCAAATTACACATGACGGTGCTCATGCGTGCCAACCCTCAATTGATAAACATAAGACTGAAAGATCCTCATCCAAAATACAAACACAAGTGCCCCAGTGCATAATGTTCAGTGTGACCTCACCACTTTCAGCACCTCAAATCCTGTACCAAAGAATATTAAGAACAAGTGAGGCGTGGATGGAAATGTCACATTGGGAAAACTGAATTACAGAAGAGTGGTGTGTTTCTTACAGATACCGTATTTAATATTATGTGCTTTTTTTCCACCAACTGTGTATATGAAGTTTCATATTTTGCCTCTCAAACAAGCTGAGGAAACGAGATCTCGAACACTTCCTGGTTACAGACATTATCAGTATAAATACACATTTTAGGGTCAGAACAACATACGATGAATTTCAAAGTTCTACTAAAATGATATCACAAGGACAATCACATACAGTAAAACCCCAATTTAATTTTCCCGCATTTAGTAATGATTTTTTCATGTCCCGACAATAGCTCCATATAAACAATGTAACCTCCATTTAAAGAAAACCTCGATTTAGTGAAATATATTCTAATCCCTAGCAATTCATTAAATAAGGGTTTTACTGTACTCAGAACTACTTACACTGTTGAAGGTTCTCAAAGTAGAAACAACTGCCTCCATTATGCACAACTGTCACCACATGAAATAAATTAAATATATAGGCCGTAACTACGATTACATCAATAAAAAAACTTAATTTGTGACTGTGATATTTTCTTCGCAGTATACACAACACTAATACACTAAAGCTGCAGCACTGCCCAGTGTTATTCGACACTTAACACACAAAACAACAACACAAAGTGTAACACAATATACAAGTTCAAGAAGCAGAGTACATGTACATAAAACAGCACATATGATAATATGAAGATTACGAAGAATCTTGATTTCAGGCTTACGCCGTGATGTTGATGTAATCTGTGGTCTTCTGGGTAATTACACGGCGTCGTGTGGTAATTATTTTCCTCTTGGAATCTTGACCCGTGAAGATGGGACCGATACGTCATCCCGAAACGTCGGTAAATAATTACCACACGACGCTGTGTAATTACCCAGAAGACCACAGATTTCATTACGAAGAATGTTCAGTGACGTTCTGTATGTCGCAGTTACAAACTTAAATGACAACACAAAATGAAGCTGAATTATTTCACTGAAGTATCATTACTTTTCATCATAATCCCAGAGTACACTAACTCCATTTGTCTTATCTTGGCACAGTTTTTGTACTCATTGCTCAGGAAAAGTCCAACTTTTTACCTTATCCAGAGCATTTCTCCAGTGTTCCAAAATGCTTACTTGTGCAGTTAAGTCGGCAATCAAAAACCTTAGCACAGTCAGGATAGCGTGTGACAGTACTGGAGCTGTCAACTTCCTGGACAAACACAACTGTTGACAGACATCTGCTTTCCAATTTACCTGCAATTAATGTTAGGATATGGAAAGTCCCTTAACACTCGAGTATGATATAAAAGAAACGAACACAAAACAAACCACTGAAACACATAACATCATTGCTGATAATATTATGTATGATTCAACTTCACAGTGCAATTGTCCTTACCTACTGTGACCAGAATGCTGATAACTACTCATAATTTGTGCAGCCAAGCTCACTTTCATCATACTGTCAACCAGCACTCAGATGTCTGTGCATCACATTGGGCAGCATGTGATAAAGCACATTATGTTTGTCAATTTCACACAGCTTCAACATGTCCTCCCATTTAGCAGTACCAGTAACTTTATTGTAATACCACACCCAAGATTCAGTGCACTGCAGGGAATGCCCTGTCCCTCTGCCCACAGCTGAGCCCTGTGTAAAAATGAAACCAGAAAATACAGAAATTAAACTGTCATTAATATGAACTTGATTTTTTGTTCACCGTGCATTATGGTAATATATAAGTATTGGAATAGAGACCGCGTCTTCTACCGTAGCAGTACAGTGAAAAACTCAACAGTTCCCACCACAGCAGTGCAGTGCAATAAAAACCCAAAACATCGATAAAACAGTGGACAGTGCCCAACGTACTTACATACAGACATTTGGATAATGGACACGTGAGTACATACATAACCAAGTGGAAGCATCATATTTAAAAACATTCAAAATACACAATTGACATCTACCCACGATCATATTACCAACTTCAATAGTACCAATACAGTGCAACAGTGTACAAAAAATAACCCCCACGCCTAACTCAATAAACAATGGACAAGTGAAGTGAAGTGCACTTACGTGCATACTGAGCCCCTGATGATGGTCACTTTGTGACCGAAACATATGTAGGGCAATTGTAAAGTATAAATAAAACTTAATTAGTGCAATTGTTGGTTGACATATCCATTTATGTTATTAATATGGTTAATGTCCAATGTTACATTTTCAATGCAAGGTGAACACCACTGATGACACACATTATTCACAGTGTGCAATGTTGGTTACAATATATTGGACAACTGCTGATAATTTATTCTGAATTCAACATAAGAGGGTTGATAAAACCTTGGAGATGAGTGAATTTGGAATTTAGGACAAACTTCAAATTCACAATGTGAACATTAATGTATAACTAACTAACTCCATGGAGCACAGTCCTTCTTGAGAAGCTAACAGGTCCTTAGCTAGTTAAGAAATTCCCTGCTTTTTATGGAACCCGAAGGCTCATTACCACATTCACAAGAGCCAGCCACCTGTCCCTATCCTGAGCCAGATCAATCCAGTCCATGCTCCCCCCATACCACCTCTTGAAGGAAGATTAATGTATACTGTGTGCAATACACACAGTTGCTACAAGTTACTAATTATGTGATATATTTCAATATCACAAGAGAAAGTTTTGTGAACAATGAGACACGATTTGCTCGTAGCGTGAACATCAATAACCAATGATACATACGGTACTTACTGCTGAGAATTCTTACGAAACCTGAAGAATTTCAAATTGTTTTTCCTGCAGCCTTTGTAACATCCTCTGGCATAGCAGACCTTAATTCTAAAGGAGATATTATGAAACAAAATAGTAACCATACACCTTAGTCAAAGAAATTATCTCTGTTGACCAAGAATTACCTTCACCACTTGCTGTTTCAATCAGATTAATCACATTTCACCAATAAAAGTAAAGTTCTCCCTAGAACAGGCCATGAAGGCCCAGAGGGGGAGTAGAGGTATAGCTCTACTCTTTCTTTAACCTTGGCAATGCCACGCCCCGGCCACTTTACCCCAGTACCCATTGTACAGGAGGCTGGGTAGGCCCCAGGGCCGGTCTGGACGGGTGCTGAAAATCTCATTCCCACGGGGATTTAATCCCCAGACCAATACCGAAACATTATCACTAAGTACAACTTTCACACAGTTGCAATAAAGATAACATCCTCTTACGTTGTGCTAACAATACACTGAAACTGCCCTAAAAATTCTGAAATGTAAAAATTCCTGCAACAAAATCTCAAACTTACTCCACACACAATACGTTAACTTTCAAACACCGTACACGGCTCCCATCATGTCATACAGCTGGCACATACACTTGCCTTTCTCTGCCATCTATGTGGTACTAAACACAGCCACAGAGTCATGCCGGCTACTAGTAATGACATCCAAGCCGCTTTTCACGCCACAACACCATTTCCAAGTGTCCATTGAAATTTCACCGGCGTGATGTGCATCGTCATCTTCCGATATACCCTGCAAAGTTATTGAATGACGACGCAGCGATGCCCAGAAGATCCGTGCCAAAGTATATGTGAGAATGGCGGCAGTTTACCGCTGTCTTTGACTACAGAGAATTCTGGTGTATTATAAACACTAAAAAGAGCAAATAATTTGCTAAATTTGAATTAATACTTATTTCAAGATCAATATTCATCATTATTTAATTCGTTTGTATGTGTCATCAGTTTAAACAACTACAGTAAAACCCGATTTAATGTTCCCGCATTTAGTGAAATCCCAGATTTAATGATGATTTTTTCATGTCTCGACAATAGCTCCATATAAACAATAAACCTCCATTTAATGAAAACCTCGATTTAGCGAAATATATTCTAATCCCCCAGCAATTCATTAAATAGGAGTTTTACTGTAATTTGTACAAGTGCAATATTTCTAAGGAATGCGCTGCATGAATGCTGGCAACTGGCGCCTTGAAGGGTTAACCAGCCAATCAGCAAATCAGTAGGAAGGGGCAAGATGTAGAGAAGTGTTGCTGCAATGTCGTGATTGGAGGTGCGGGTCGGCGCTGTTACGAACCGACATAACGTACTACTCCTCACTGTGCGATCCCACAGAGATGGCTGTCCGTTCTTGCAAAGCCTAGACAGACAGTTTGAGTTTGAGAAAAACAATTCACTCGATGACATTTCAGGCTGTCATTGCAGTGACTATTATTAGAGTCAACATCAGTTTAACGAACTTCAGATAAAGACACTGTTGGGGCGTACTTGTACCTAACTGTGCTAAGTGACATAGATCGTTGTTTGGTTTAAAATTACCTGTTCATTTTTGCAATACACTTTGCATAAGCAATTAACAGAGCAAACAAACATGGCCTCTAAAAGTGGTGATGGAGAAAAAGGAAAAGGGTAAATTCATGTTAATACTGTGATGTTCTCCGAGTATTGGCTTTGACTTAATGGACACCTGGCATCAGCAACCCTGCTAAATCAACGATGTGATGATATGCAGTTTGTTTCACAGGTACGAGCAGTTTGGAGGAATATTCTGCCGCCATCTTCAGGTTGCTACTCTCAAAATGGAGGTGCAGGTTTTATTTGAAACGTTGGTACCTGTATCTACAGAATTGCATGGTGTCACATCCCAGAAGAATGCATCTCATCAAATTACTCAGCTTGAAGTAAACTTCGGCATGCATCGGCCAGTTCGAACGTGCAGTGTATATGCCCGTTACACCTGTTACTCACAAGGAAAAATATTTTTAGAAATGTAAACACGCTCTGCTACTGACTCGAATATTTCTTGAATTATGAGACGACAACCCAAAAGTAATTCTGATCTCAAAAACGCTAAGACTTAATGAAAATAAAAAGTGTTCCAGTTTCCTGTACAACTTCAAACAAAACGTATCTGACACGGAAATATTTAGGCAGTTACACTCAGATATTCTCTGCTTTCTGTAGCAATTCTTTGTGATATCTTAAGTTCAATACTCTGGATGAAGAGATCCACTGCCTGCTTAAGGAAGTTCAGCTGAATTAAATCATTAACAATAATTTTAACACACGTTCCAAAAGGTAAAAAAACATTTGAACAACCCAGATTACAGCATTGTTTTCCATTTGATGTGCTCGTATCTGTTTGTCGCATCAGTGATAGCAATAGAAATAAATATTTTCTTTTTCGGTTTCAACACTGGGTGTAGCGCAAAGTGAGAACTACTGGTAAATGCTTAAACAACGTGGGTCCCTTTATTTCTTTCCAATGAATAAACATA
The DNA here is from genome assembly GCA_021186555.1 of Reticulitermes speratus. Lineage (NCBI taxonomy): Eukaryota > Metazoa > Arthropoda > Insecta > Blattodea > Rhinotermitidae > Reticulitermes > Reticulitermes speratus. Next base: position 23,121,629 of record JAJKFL010000010.1, read on the forward strand.
CGTAAACCACAGAATTCTATGAATTCTCTTCAACAAAATACACAAAGGCCTATTCTTTTAGAATGGCAAACAAATTCTAACATATACCAATGAGTCTCGACATAATCAATCACAAAATACAGCCGTTCTCTAGAACTAGGCAAGACTAGACACCTTTCACTTTATTACATAAACGTGAAATTCATCACCGATGTTACCAGCAACACCAAACACTCAAGACACATGCATTTGCTCTCCTTCTGAATCTCTTTTGCAGAACTAAGTGGTCAGAAATACAACGCTCCAGAATACACATTCCTATGGTAAATAGTATTGAACAGAATATCTGTACAAATTGACCCAAGGCTACGATATGTTGTTGTAATCAAAGCACAGTTAGATTGGTCTGCGGAAGTTCTTGCCAGCGTACTTAGCACCTGCTCCAAGTTCCTCTTCTATGCGCAGGATCTGGTTGTACTTCGCCAATCGCTCAGACCGGCATGGGGCACCGGTTTTAATCTGGAAAAAAGATATTCTAGTCAGGATTATTACTTCCAATCAAATAAACACTTGTGCACATTTTTGAGGTTATGTCAAGGACTTCTGAGCACATTAAGGTTCCACCAAAAGCTACAAATTTCTTAGGCACAACAGTGAGTCAAGAAGAAAAACTCTTATTCTCCTGCTGGAAATCAAACCCCAGATCATCCAATCCATTTGCCAGTTCCTAAAATGGTAATTTTGCCCCAGGTACATACGGGAAGATGGCCGATATGAACACAATGAATGACAACCTGTCCTGTAGACAGCCCAACAACCAGGTCGGCAATGAAGGTATCTTCTGTTTCGCCCGAACGATGAGACACCATGGTACCCCAACCCTTTGATTTTGCCAGATTGTGGGCCCTGATTGATTCTGTCACGGATCCAATCTGGTTCACCTTCAGTAAGAGACAATTACAGGCCTTCTTATCAATAGCTGTCTGAATTCTTGTAGGATTTGTTACTGTCAGGTCATCACCAACAATCTGTAATAATTCCAAGCACTGTTAGCCATTACACGTCTCAACACATTTCTTTACAAACAGGTGAATTAAATGCAACATTTTAAAGCACCATTAAAATAATACTCCTATATACTCCTTTTACTTTTCTTGTGTTTAAAAATGATTCATAAACTTTTTTAAAGGTTTTTGTACATATACAGTACAAACAGTGTAACTTAACTGTTGTACGTACAAGAATTTTACTGAAACATTCAACTTAATAATATTTATAATTGTACATATCTGTAAAAAAAGCAATCCCTGGACAGGCCCTTAGGGTTCCAGGAGGCTGAGGCTCCCAGATTTCTGACAATCGGCACATGAAGGTGGTAAGGTTGTCAGCCCTATGCACCGGCCGCCTTTACCCACCAGGAAATATTCCTGGTACTCATTTCTGTTAGAGGCTGAGTCGACCCCAGGGCCATAGCGCGACCGAAAGGATTAATGTCAATGAAAAATCTAATGACACCATCAGGAAGCGAACCCGCAACCTTCCAGCTTGTAGCGCAGTGCCTCAACCAACTGCGCCACCGCGTGCCCCATCATATCTGTATCTTTCATTACGTTATGACTTATTTCACATCCTACGGTCATTGTGACTAACTTCTAACTCCACGGAAAGTGTGTAACTATGTGTGTATGTTAAGCTCCAAGCATTCTCACACTCAGCACTAGGTACGGGCACTTAGCTGTCCTGAACCCACAGTGCAGTGGCGACAATCATTACCAGTCACACTTAACCAACGCCCTTCAGCCACCCATTTAGTTTTATAACAGTGTTACCTGGATACTGGTATTAGCAGTAATGTTAGTCCAAGCTTCCCAGTGGTCCTGGTCAAACGGATCTTCAATAGACACAACTGGGAAATCCTTGATAAATTCCAAGTAGAGATTTGTCAACTCGAGTCCATCAATCCACTTGCTTTTGTCTGAGTTGGGATTCTTGAAATCCAAGTCGTACTTCCCCTCCCTAACAGACAAATTCGTACTCATGTAAGGTTTGAGGTTTTCACAGCGTGCTGCTGAGAGTTGAGACTTCTGAGACGTGACGCTGTGTCATGGGGTGAGAAGTTCCCAGTGTTTTGAAGGATCGTGTTGCCTCCATCTTGAAAATGCACTATGATCTTTTAAAACATCAGGAACCATTCAACCAACCACAACCACAGTGTCCCATCGCAGAACATCTGAATCCCCAGTTCATATTTAGTTAAAACAAAATTGCATGACGGAAATATATGTCACTGATGTTCAAATCAGTTATTTTCATTATTAAATCCTGCAGTTAGGTATTTGTTCTAAAAGTACAGTAAAACCCCAATTTCATGTTCCCGCATTTAGTGAAATCGCGGATTTAGTGATGATTTTTTCATGTCCCGACAATAGCTCCATATAAACAAATAAACCTCCATTTAATGAAAACCTCGATTTAGTGAAATATATTCTAATCTCCCAGCAATTCATTAAATAGGGGTTTTACTGTACCATTTTTATCTGAATATAACACAACGCCCCTTCAAAATCATCAGATTATAAATTAACAAAAAAAAATCTAGTCTTATGCTCGAGTAAATACGGTAGCATTATCCATATAAGTAAAACAATGAGTGGTTCTTAAATATATATTTCATTATAAGACCACTGTACTACTAGATTATTTTCACGGCTACTTACCTAAAAAACTCGGACGCTGCAACGTCCATACCAATCTCTACTTTGCCGGTATAACCCGCCTGGTCAATGGCATCTTTTATAAGCTGCAGACCCTCTTTGTTATTCTGGATGTTGGGAGCAAAACCCCCTTCATCGCCCACTGCCGTGGCATCCAAGCCAAACTTATTCTTAATTACACTCTTCAGGTGGTGATACACTTCAGACCCAATCTTCATGGCTTCAGTGAAATTGCTGGCACCTATATGACGAGATGGGAGTTCATTACACATAAAGTATTATGGTGTGGGTCTAACTTAATACAATAAACACACGATGGTCATTCTTTGCTTTTTTTAAAAAAAAGAAAAAGAAAGAAAGAAAGAAAGAAAGAAACATGGAAATAACACAGCTCTTTTGATGCCACCTTTAAATAACAAAGTTAAAAAAAAAGTTATTCATACAGAATCTCGACATTCATGGTTAACCTGAACTGCCAAAACCGTCACAATCATCAGAACCCATTTTCAATGTACAACACCTATCTGGTTCGAAAAACTCACAAAATACCGGTAATAAAAATATAAATAATCTCAAAGTTTATTTTACACCATTTGTGAGATCTCACAAAAATTTACATTTTTACCTTAAATTTTAAGTTTTTGTATAAAATAAACACCTGACAATCAGCTTCATCGAAACATGTGGTGTTTGAGAAAATAATAATAAATAAGGGTTGTGTCAGACGGAATATGCAGCGATATTTATGCAAAGTTTATATTACTAAAATACAAACACTCTTTGGAAGCAAAAACACATTCAATGATTGAAGGAGAAGTTCGTTCCAAGAAGGATGAAAGCAACTAATCACATTTAAATGATGAACGTGACGACGACAGCAGGCGAGCGGGGGCGAAGCTGACTCGCCAGCCACGTGGTCTCATCTCGATTCATCCAAAACAGTCACGGAAGGTCAAAACACTTCTATTAACCCTTCAGCGACGTCCTCTATACGTGGTATAGACCTCCGTTTCTTCACATGCTGCCGGCCTCTATACGTCGTATAGACCCTTGCATGGTTGGATTCAATCTCCTCTCACAAGCAGAGATTTAGTGCTATCGAAGTGCGAGTGGTTTCTCTTTACAGTTTAAGAACTGTGCTTTCAGGATATAATGGTATAAATTCTATATCTAGAATGTAACATTATCTATTCACGAGTAAATTGTCCTATGAAAAATGTTCACCTTATCCGCTCAAAAACGCTCACTCTCAGAGACCTTTCGCTTGTTCTCAAACTGAAATAAAGAAAGCTACGGGCTGAACAACATATATTTGTAGCTGAAGATCTTAGCTTTCTTATAGTATGAGAATGATGCAATTCATACGCGCTTGACTGCATATCTGTGGCTTCAAATAATTTCGTCACCTTCCACTCGGGCGCTACAAAGACTTGATTTGTGCTGCTCCCTTGAAGTCTAAACAGAAATCATGTGTCATTTCCATGCGTAGATCGACAGAGTATGAATCAACCTCTCATTTGGTATATCGTTCAGCGTAGTTTGTTTTGTATTTACTGGTTTTTCCCCTGCATCTTTTCACGGTCAGTGCGCTAGCTTCAGCAGTTGACTTAGGAGTGATTCTGGGGGCGTAACCATGGCAGGGAAAGGTTTGACAGACAGTGAAGTGCAAGCAATTGTGTACAAATCAGATGAAAGTTTCAGTGACAGTAGTAGTGAAGTGACAGTGTGTAAGAAGTTGATGATGAGTCTAGCAGATGCAGTCATAAATGCACAGTGTGATGAAGAGAAATCTGCACAGATGCGTCATAATTCGTGTGGAGGAGGAAATTACACATGACACCCAAAAATATTTAGTTGTGATTATGGATATAAATGGAACAGAAAAATGTATAGTTGTATTTTGAAATGTGTCGAAATGTAGTGTATTTTGCAATGATCTACATAATTTTTTGACAAAGAATCATACAAAATGTATAGAAACAATAGGATCAGAACAATACAGACGCCGAGGCAATCTTTTCCCATTTCGTTCACTTGTAAGATCATGGACACCTGTCACGGAAAATGAAATTTACACTGTTTTAGGTCTGTTTTTACTGATGGGCATTGTGCAAAAACCAACTGCGAGGTCATACTTTTCGAAAAAAAGGGTAATATCAACACCTGGATTTGCCGATGTGATTAGGAGAGAAAGATTTGAATTGATTTGTAAATTTTTGCATTTTATAGACAATGAAAGCTTACCAACATTCCAAGGACCTCCAAAATTGTTCAAAATTTATCCTGTGATATGTCATTTGAACAAAAAATTTCAAACCCTATATCTACCAAACCAAAACATTGCCATTGATGAAAGTCTGACACTCTGGAAGGGGCGTCTGTCATTTAGGCAGTACCTACCACTAAAGGCTTCAAAGTTCGGAATAAAAACTTTTGAACTGTGCGAATCAACGACAGGATATTTGTGGTGTTTTCTTGTATATACAGGAAAAAATACTGTGCTAGAATCGAGTTTGATCACGCCAGAAACCCCCAAAACAGCAGCCATTGTATTGAAACTGTTAGAACCCTTGTTAGGTCGTGGACATACACTGTGGATAGATAACTTTTACAACAGTCCAGAATTAGCACGGCAGCTAAAAGTCAAATATTCCACTGATTGTGTAGGCACACTCAAACTGAACAGGAAGAACGTGCCCAAGGAAGTAAAAGATAAGAAACTGAAGAAGGGTGAAATCATAGCGAGACATTCGGGTCCAGTCACAGTGTTAAAGTGGTGCGACAAAAGAAGTGTAACTATGGTGTCCACATACCACAGTGCAGACACGCAGAGGGTTTATAAGAGGGGAAAGGAAACAGAGAAGCCTTTGTGTGTGATTGATTATAATCACAACATGGGGGGAGTCGACTTGAAGGACCAGTTGCTCCATATGTACGTGGTTGAGAGAAAGAAGATGACGAAATGGTACCTAAAACTTTTCAAAAGGCTACTGAACTCAACAGTTCTCAATTCGATTGTTGTTTATAGACAAGTCACGGGAAGAAATATAGAGCAGCTCTCATTCAGAATACAGTTAGTGGAAGGTTTGTTTATAAAATATGCACGTGCTGCGGGCGAACAGAGTGTACCGGGGCGACACGCGTCTGATAACACAGTACCAAGGCTCACGGAAAGACATTTTCTCAGAAAAGTGGCACCCAAAACTGAAAAATCAAAACCCCAGAGGAGGTGTGTAGTGTGTTCAAAGCACGGAAAAAAGAAAACTTCAGTGTACTGCTGCCAAAACTGTGATGTGGGCCTTTGTTTAGAAGATTGCTTTGAGCTGTACCACACGAAGCTCAATTACTAAGGTAATGATAATTATTATATTGCATCTACATAGTCTTAAGACTATTCTGTTAAAATTTGAGAAAAATCGGATCTTTAGTTTGCGACTATTATTTTTTTGAAACGACAGTTGCATTTTCGTCATTAGGGATTTAAATCTCCTCCGTCCCTGGAGTATGTTGGAAATTAAATGCCCTCCGTCGCTGAGGGGTTAATGACTGATCACAAAAGGTAAAACTCCCAAACACTGAGGCACATGAACTTCTGACACTACTGCATACAGCAGAACTTGAACGTCGGCCGTGTAGCCGTTACAAGTTAGTCCTCGCTATGACTACAATATGTATAACATGTTTCTTCACGAGACATCCACAACATGTCAAAAAAATGTTCCGCCATCAGCAAGAAGATCCACATAATTACACCAGTAAAAACGGTTCCTTGCATCTGGGTAGAACCACCGCCTGCCCCGTCCCCTAGTTACCGTGACCAAATATCAACAAGTTCCTCTAAACCTCCAGCTTGCCTTGTCTTTAGTTTCACGTATTTTTGCCCTTGCATGCAACCCAAGAAGCGAAACAACAGAACTAATAAGTTCATATTGAGAGCATATAAACTTGTACAGGGTCTTTGTCTAACCACTGTCACTTATCATTTCCTTCCATTACTCTACTGTGCATGTTGGTTGGATTAGTGCGCTACATTAGTATGAAAAACAGGAAAACAGGGGCAACCTACAGCTTTCAAGAAAAACAATGATCCTATTTTTTTTATTTTTAATGGCTCGACAGCCCCTTGGGGGCCTAGGCCGCCTCATTTTTCGAGGCTTCACGATCACACTCAGACACACCACACATTCGATAGGACTCCTCTGGACGAGTGATCAGCCCATCACAGAGACCTCTACCTGACAACACACAACACTCACAAGAGACAGACATCCATGCCCCAGGCGGGATTTGAACCCACAATCCCAGTAAGCGAGCAGCCGTAGACCCACGCCTTAGACCGCGTGGCCGCTGGGATTGGCAATGATGCTATACCATAATATGTTGCCAAAATAATAAAAATTACAGAACTCTAACGCACCTCGAAGTGCATTAGCATGATGATAAGCTCACAAAAGCACTTACAGCATTAACAGGTTCTAATGCACCAGTTTTACAGAGTATCTATTCCTTTACACTCACCAGTTGGCAAAATCATGAACTCCTGCATCGCCAGCTTGTTGCCGGCATGGGAGCCGCCATTGATAACATTAAACGCCGGCACTGGCAACACCAGTTCTTTAACTCCTGCCAAATCAGCAATGTGCCTGGCAACATTCATGACATTTCATGTGTTTTAATAGTGGGAAGTGAGGACGAATATGTGATTACACAACTCAAAATATTCTGCATTCCACAATACATCTATGAGTTTAAGATAAGCCTTTTCAGTTGTTCAGATAACTGAGTAGTCATGGGATTAATGAAATTACATAACTGTTCGCTTTCATACCCTACACGCGTATAAGTAAAAATACACGAGTAAAATGTTGTTCTCAGAACTAATGGGTTTCTGGACTTTGTCCATCGTCCGTCCTTCTGTCCTCGCCTGAGGACGGAAGCAGATCCAGTTTCCGAAACGTTGTGTTATCTAGTTATTTTAGATTTCCGGACGATGGACAAAGTCCAGAAACCCATTAATTCTCAGTGTTACATACCGTCATCAGAACCTTTCAGAATTTATTAAAATGTTACTTCTTATAATTCCGACAAATATAACAAAACGTCTGTATTAAAATATTCATTATACTGAAAACTGATGAAAATGTGCCCCCAACGTACCGTACACACATCATTCACATATCAAATCTGTATCCTCACAAACATGACAATTCCTTTTTACCTTACTCACGACTATACGAAGACAGACAGACATTACTTTATCTCACAACTGTCGCTGGTCACTTCCCGTCAGCTACCTTAACTTATATAAAACTTCCATGTGCAACGAACAAGTTTCTAGATGTGACATGTGTTCACAAGCCAAAGGAAAACATTTCCCACACCTTCTTTAAACATGGTGAGTAAAAACATAACACTAAACTGCAAGACACTGAATTAAAACTGCATGTAACCTAACTCACAGCAAATTGGTGTGGTGACAAACATTGCATTGCCTGCCGTGACGCAGGAAAGGTCTGAATAAAGGGCGGGCATGAACTGTCATAAAATGACATAAAAACGACACTTCACTATTACAAACCAAGCCTAACACTGCTACAGACACGACACCCAAACCGCCAGCTCTACCCACTGTTACCCCGCTGTTACTTCTAAGCACCAAAACGTCACAAGTTACTTTGCACAAAAGATCGATAACGGTCGAAGTGCATGGGTCACCGTGGTGCCCGCCCTTCCGTATTCTACATACACAAAGAGACGGCATACTGATGATCACATGGCAATATGTTACGGTAATAAAAATTAAATTAATAATAACAGAATAAATTAAACCAAATAAACAACAGAAAAACAAAAACTCCTTTGCTTACTTGTAAAGTGGTACGCCCTTCTTAGCTGCTCCAGCTCTACACACTGCCAGCGACACCCCAAGAATCGCATTTGCGCCTAGCTTTGCCTTGTTTGGCGTACCATCGAGCTTCAGCATAAATTCATCAATCTCGGTCTGCTGAGTGGCTTCAAAATTCTAAAATTAAAATTACATTCCTATGTAGGTCATTAGCGGAAAGGAAACACAGAATGAATGAATGAGAAAGGAGCAATGGTGGAAACAGGGGGAAACTGAAGTGCTTGTAAAAAACTGGGCTGTGACATCGGGCTGGTGACCCACTGCCTGAGCCACTGCACAGCCCAAACAATTTAAAGCAGTGACTAATTCTGACTCTTGTCCTCTGATATTAAGAATCAATAAAGTCATTTCAAATAATAAGATCTTGTAAACTCCGTCAAAATTGTTTCATTACCTGTTTCAAAAGTTCTGGAACAATGATTGCGTTAACATTGTTAATTGCCTTAGAAACATCTTTTCCAACGTAATTCTTTTTGTCATTGTCCCTCAGTTCCAGAGCCTCGTGAACGCCCGTGCTTGCACCAGATGGCACTGCTGCTCTGAACGAGCCAAGGTCCGTCACCAAGTCAACCTGAAATCGGTTTCACCATATTAACCAAAACAAAAAAGTCCAAGATATGGAACCAAGTACAGTAAAATCCCGATTTAATGTTCCCGCATTTAGTGAAATCCCGGATTCAGTGACGATTTTTTCATGTCCCAACAATGGCTCCATATAAACAATGTAACCTCCATTTAATGAAAACCTCGATTCAGTGAAATATATTCTAATCCCCCAGTAATTCATTAAATAGGGGTTTTACTGTATTTCCACTGTTCTATAGATATGGGGATTGCTGAACGTTCTCCAAACACCCAAAAGGCTATTACAAATGAACATGGTGATGTAACAGTACACATATTGACGCAAACTTTGAGGTTCTCACAGCAATGTTGCTGAAGACACAGATCTTCTGGGACCTGAAGGTGTCACTGGGTGCGCATTTTGCGATGTTCTGAAGGGACTACAATCCTTCAATATGTTGGTAATCACTCGCCCAACAACACAGCTTCACATTCCAGAAGACTTGGACCTCAAACATACTCATATTATCATTAGACGAGTACTCCAGGTACACGATGCATTACCTAACTGCAAAGTAGTCACCCATAACCTAACATGGATGCCAACACTGACAGCCACTATAACGTGTCAGTTGTGAAGGTGATAACATGATGCTTAGAATATATCAACTGATCCCTGGACCCTGTGCGATATCCATGTGTAATGACTTCGGCCATCGTGGTCTGCAGATGAAAAACAGCTCCATTTCCCTAAGGGATCCTTCTGAGAAAGTTTAGCTTGACACGATGGCATACCAACAAGTCTAGGGTGGTAAGATGCCATAACAACAAGTTTCAAGATCTGTTTTACAGACAATATCCAAGCAGTGAATTCCTACAAACAGTGGACTATTCAACACGCAGTGAAGTGCCTGAAATGCAGCAGTAACAGGAAGACACATAAAAAGAAGACCCCAAGGAGCAATTTTTAAAATTACACCTCACACACTATGCTCCCATACAATTTGTATTTTTAAAACTAAAAACTCAACCCAAAGCTGCTTTAAAACTGTTTTTCTAAAATACAAACTCACAACCCAAACTCCAAAGAACACAATGTTTTAACCCAAAAGCATAACTGCTTTTGCTAAAATGCAAAAAAAAAAAAAAACTCTGTGAAGTATAGCTCTTTGTTTTAATTTCATTTGCTTGTGCCCCTGGCTGTGTTCTTGGGTACTGTGACTTCATGTTCTCTGTTGGCAACCCTGAAAACATGGTACTTGGTCAGAATTATCAAAAATAGAAGAAACATACATATTTTACTTGCACTGCCACTGCACTTGTGAGAATTATAACTGTCTCCCATATTATTATAGCCTAGAGTGAAGAAAAATTGCAGTTAAATTTTTACACTTCTTAATGTACAATGCTTACAGTTTTACCTCTATCGTAGGGTTGCCACGTGAGTCAAAAATTCTACGAGCCAAGCACTTCAGGATAGGCATATTTGTAGATAATTTACAACTAAATCTGCCGGTCACAAATCGCCTGAAAGAAAACACACAGAAAACAAAACGCATGAAAACGACATAAGTTCACAAATATCGAAGCATCTGTATCATGTCAAACACTAACTGCAATAACACTCCTCTTAAGAACAATTCTGCGGCGAACAAATATTCAATTTGCAACACAGCTAAATCTTCCATTGACGGTGCATCAGTGTGACTGCTTTATACAATTATTATAAATAAAACCACCGCACCTTAATTTATACAGACACTGTCTAAAAACTGTTCCCTTCTGCATAATTTCTGTTAAAAATGCTAAATGTAACATTCATAACTTACCCAATTTAATTACCAACTTCAAACACCGACCCACCGACTCAGATGACCTTCAACTAAGGGCGTACTGTAGGTCGTTGAATTCCGAATCTGATTGGCCAACAAGCTCGCTGACAACAGAGGAGCAGAGCGCACAAACCGGGCGCGTTTAGAAATGTCGGCTGGCGTAGTGTTTACACCTATGCTGGAGACTCGAAAACTCGCAGCGATGATAATTTTCATTAAACAAAGATGTTATTTACCTCTAATTTATTTACTTTCCGAAGTGAGACGTACATTTACTACTATTAGGAAGCTAATTATAAGCTCCACCAATCATAGTTTATGTCCCGTCAACAGAACCAGGACAAAATCATAGCATAAAGACAGCTACGATTGTGGCAAAGGTCATAGATTTGGAAATAATGCTAGCAAATTAAAACTGCATGTACGAGGAAATTAAAAGCAGATATAATTTAGGGAATTCCGGTTACCATTCGGTCCAGAATTCTGCGTCTTGTCGTTCGCTATCTATAAACATAAACATAGAGATTAAAATATCTTATACTTACTCCATGGCGCTTCGGTCTGTTGTCGAGTCATGACCTCCCTGCTAACGGAGTTTCGAGACATCTGAGTTTTCACGAGGTGAGGATGTTAGCTCCACGTCCTACCTCCAACCTGGAGGGCCAGGGTCTCTCTTTGTCTGGCACCTCGCTCAAAACCGTTCCGGCATGGAAGGCTCTACCAACAAATATGCAAATATTAAAATTTACAGAACTATAATTTGCATCTTGTGTTATACGGCCGTGAAATTTCGTTTCTCAAGTCATTGACATAGGCTTAAGGTGCTCGAAAATTGGATGCTGAAGAAGATATTTGGATTTAACAGGGTGGAAGTTAAGAGGAAGTTGGGTAATGTATAACGATGGATGGAAAAACCTGAAAGACAGACAACCACTTGAAATATTCCACCGATGGGAGGCCATCCTAAACAAAGATGGACGACGAAGCTGATGCTGCGGCTGCTAAAGATGATAACGATGACGATGATGATGATAAATCGGTTATGTTTACAGGAATATAGAAGGGGAATTATCATCTACATCAGTAACTATGAAATTCCAAGAAAGCCTCTGCCCCACGGAGTTACTTGTGTACCTAGTTGTCACAACTTTGTTACAATAACCTAAGAATCAAGTATGATGACCTTGTTGTGCCGTTGTTTGTCATTGTTTATATACGGTGAAGACATTTCTCAGTAAACTCTCATAATTGACTTTCTTTCAACACCGCCATGCGCTGTGGCGCAACACACAAGAACTTCTCGATCCGTTGTGGAATAATACGAAATGCCGTCACGAGTTTACGCAATGCTGCCCGCATTTGTGCGTCACGGGCTGATCGCCACGCAGCACGCCGCGTGTCAGTCGACAGCATCTCCACAAATGATCCACTTTTTATATGGGGTGTGTGATGACTTTTCTTCTTTTTTTTTTTTTTTTTTTTTACCAGCACCAGTCTTCAAGATAAGATTCTTCAGGGGCAACGCCCATGCTCAAATCCATTCAAGAAAATTTATGTTAACGATAAATATTTTGAAAAGTGACAATTGTGTGTTACATTGTATATCGTCACTGCACGTAAATAATAATACAAAACTATTTTTTATTTTGATTTAAGAATGAAGGGACCCGGGATAGCCGAGTGGGCAGAGCAACTCCATACGGGCTTGCCCCCACAGGGGTCCGTACCCCTGTGGGGCAAGATATTTTTCTCTTCTCGGCACGCGTCCAAACCGGCCCGGGGGCCCACCAGCCCCTTGTATAATCGGTAAGTTTACCGGTCTCTTCCGCGGTGGTAAAGCGCCGGGGCGTGGCGTTGACCACCCACCCCATATAGCGCCGAGATTATAGAAAGAGTAGAGTTATACCTCCACTCCCCCTCTGCGCCTCCAATGACATATTACGGGTCGAGATTTGCCTTTGCTTTGAGCACAGAATAAAACAGTGATGGAAAAAGGCGTTAGTGTTAAAGTTCACATAGGTTTCACGCCATACAGTACGCACAGTTAATATACGCACAGATACAGTACGCACAGTAATTACGCCAGTCACAGTACGCACAGATAATTACGCCATACAGTACGCACAGTAATTACGCCATACAGTACGCACAGTAATTACGCCATACAGTACGCACAGTAATTACGCCATACATAACAGTACGTACAGTAATTACGCCATACAGTACGCACAGTAATTACGCCATACAGTAAAATTACGCCATACAGTCGCACAGTAATTACGCCCATAACAGTACGCACAGTAAAGTTACGCCATACAGTACGCACAGTAAGTACGCCATACAGTACATACACCTACCAAACACGTTTCCTCTTACCGCTACGTAACGTCTACTAAAATTTGTTCTTTTCCATCCGTCTGTCTGTATACAGTGGGGGCACGCGGTGGCGCAGTTGGTTGAGGCACTGCGCTACAAGCCGGAAGGTCGCGGGTTCGATTCCCGATGGTGTCATTACAATTTTTCATTGACATAATCCTTCCGGCCGCAATATGGCCCCGGAGTCTACTCGACCTCTAACAGAAATGAGTACCAGGTATATTTCCTGGAGGTAAAGGCAGCCGGTGCGTAGGGCTGACAACCTTACCACGTTCATGTGCCGATTGTCTACAAATCTGGGAGACTCAACCTCCTGGAACCCTCAGGGCCTGTCCAGGCCTGTAATGGGATTGCTTTACCTTCTTGTTACCTGTCTGTATACATTTCCGCGCCTAACAAGTAAAGGAAGAAAATTTACCATTTGTATACCCCTTACTAGAGATATTTCTGAACGTATTTACTTGAGAGTCCTTCAATGAGCAGGATTCTTCATTAGGAATTATCTCTAGACACGTTCATGAATGAAATCAGCTCATTGAGTTACAGCACAGTGGGCCATGCTACGGCAATGCCAGCCGAGGTTACACGAAGGCAAACTCCAAAGACATCTTTAACTGACCGCCTGTGCTGACAACAGACCGCAGGTCATATCTTGCACACACTGTCCATTAATTATTTTTAACGAAGGATGAAGGAGAAAAGACTATTAAAAAAAACAGATCGTCCCTCAGACTAACAACAAAATCACTTCTACATCTGTGCTGCTGATAACAGAGACACCTACACGGCGGAAACAGAAAACACGAACGTCTGTGTGCATTCTCGAGGCATTTCCGGACGAGCAGTCGACTATTCAAACACAGACGAATGACGTAAGAACTTCCGTGTATTTTTTCACAATGTATTCACCGTGCATCTTGTTACTAATTAAAGGTTTTATTATTATACCAACGTATACGCTATATTTTATAATGTCATTTACCCCTACATATGTTTCGGCCTGTTACAAGCCATCTTCAGGGGGTCAAAGTACTTTAACATAGACTATACATCTATTTTACAAAGTTGGTACATCCACATAGAGTAAAACAAATGAAATTATGGTTCCCAATGGATTAAACTATAAACTTATTGGGAAATTGTTACATAAATGGTTAAAATACATATCCTTTGTTATATTTAAAAATCATTGGCAGTCTGGTCCTGTATGCAGTATCACAGAGATGTTTCGGCCAATCATGTGGCCATCTTCAGGGAGGTGCGTTACAAAGAATAATACATCGAAATGTCACAGATGTTAGTGGAACCAAAGCACAGGTTTAAAATGTTAAATTTAAAAAAGATACACGGTTTAAAATATGTGTTAAAGACTAAAATACGGATAAAAACGTTTGCTTCCACACACACACACACACACACACACACACACGCGCGTATTCTTCCTTTCAGGATGATGATTTACCACACACACATACTATTCGTTATCCATCAGCACTGCTCTACAAGCCGGAAGGTCGCGGGTTCGATTCCCGATGGTGTCATTGGAATTTTTCATTGACATAATCCTTCCGGTCGCACTATGGCCCTGGGGTCGACTCAGCCTCTAACAGAAATGAGTAACAGGGATATTTTCTGGGGGTTAAAGGCGGCCGGTTCGTAGGGCTGACAACCTTACCGCCTTCATGTGCCGATTGTCTATAAATCTGGGAGCCTCAACCTCCTGGAACCCTAAGGGTCTGTCCAGGCCTGTAATGGGATTGCTGTACCTTTACCTTTACCTTTATTTATCCGTGAGAATTAAGCACAAACATTTGTATCTGTATTTTAATCTTTAACGCATATTTTAAACCACGGATTATTTTTAAATTTTACCATTTTATATCTGTGCTTTGGTTCCAATAACATCTGTAATATTTCGATGTGTCCTTCCTTTGCAAATGCACCTCCCTGAAGATGGCCACATGAGTTGCCGAAACATGTAGCAGGTATACAGTGTGTATAATACACTTTCATACACTTATGTGCATCTGTTGGTTTTGATATCGTATCTAATATTCGTTCTATTCGATCAACTGCGGTACACCACTGTATACAGGGCATACACAAAACAATGGTGCGGTTTTAATAGTGAACACTATTAAAACCGCACCATTATTTTGTGTATGCCCTGTATCGAGTCTATATCTATGTCTATATCGGAGGTCTCAAATAGGAAGCGGACAAAACGAATAATTTTGAAAGTTTCGGCATTACCGTGGCGCTCCGAATTGCCATCACAGTGACACTTCTGTGATGTCTCACACAACCGTAGTCTGGTATGAGGGCAGAGTTCTCGTCTGCACGTTTAAAGTCCCTCTGAAAGTGTCGGTGGTACGTCTGGTCAAACCACTGCATTTAACAAGGCCTTGGTGAAGTCCAGAGGCTGCGCGCCTTCAGACAGTTCAAGTACAGTCACCCTAATTACCTCAAATAAATCGTTCCTATTACGACGTTTGCTGATGCAATTTCCCAAACACGTCCGCTGCGTAACACTGCAGACTTCTGAATAGTTTCTAGGAAGGCATAACTGGACCGTATCATTTCTAGGCGATGACGTCATTACATACGAATGATGAGGCGTTTTATCATCTTCGTGCTTTTAGAAGACATATGGTGGTCTCAAAACGCCGTAACCGCGGGCCCGCCGTAGAATTACAACACGAGGTAAAGAAACAAGCCAAAATACAGGATAAGCTCTCAGGTTTGCCCGAAGCGGGCGTCTTTTGGGTTGTGTTGTGAGCTATTTATTTTGTAACGATGTTTCGGACGAACGTTTTTCCTCCATCTTCAGAGTGAATTGCATTCCGTAGCTGTGACTTGCCATATTTCCCCAAACTTTCCTGCAGTATAACCGACATATTTTCGTCCATCGCATCGTTTCAGAGCTAACCTGGATCAATTCAGTCACCATGAAGATGGAAGCAGTTCATTTCTCAGAAATGTCGAGACAAATAACGCTCTCCACAGTGTTAAAACCCAAAAGATGACCATTTGAACAAATTCCAGGACTGTGTTTTTTGTTTGTTTGTTTCAGTATTTATCTAGTCGGTTAAGGCATTCGTTCAGAGATACGCAGTACCAGTGTGGCCTCAGAACAGAATCGTCCCCCATCGCCCGAACATTGGGTTCGTGGGTTCGAATCCCACTTCTGGCACGGATGTTTGTCTGTATTTGAGTTGTCGTGTGTGAACACAGGCCATACGATTTGTCGACACAGTCGGAGCAGTAAAGCCAATTTCAGAACTTAATTCTGAATTGGAAGAGACCAGAACTGACTGACTGACTGACTAACTAACTAACTAACTAACTAACTAACTCCATGTAGCACAGTCCTTCTTAAGAAGCTAACAGGCCCTCAGCTAGACAAGAAATTCTCCGCATTTTATGGAACCCGGAGGTTCATTACCGCATTCACAAGAGCACGCCACCTGTCTCTATCCTGAGCCAGATCAATCCAGCCCATGCCCCCATCCCACTTCTTGAAGATCAATTTTAATATTATCCTCCCATCAACGTCTAGGTATTCCAAGTGGTCTCTTTCCATCAGGTCTCCCCACCAATACCATGTATGCACCTCTCCTGTCCCCCATACGTGCCACGTGCTCCGTCCATCTCATTCTTGCAGACACAAAAGTATAATCCCTGCTCTTACTGTGCCTCCTTTGTCCCACGTAACCTCCTGTACACCCACCAAATCTAATTTGTACCTCGCTAATTCCCTTACCACTGTCATAGGTGACCTTGACCTATGACCTTGACCTATACAGGCTCCTCACGTTCCAAGTTCCAAACCTCATATCAACTTTGCACTGCTTGTCTCGCACCAAAGCACCTGTCCAAGTCCCAGGCCTTGTGAACTGCTTCGTGACATTGTTACGTTTTTACGGTGAGGAGTTGTTAGCACCTCGCCCAAACCCCAAGCTGGACGACCACCCCTTGTCGGCTGTCCTGGACTGCTTATTTAGTATATTCGCAGCTACCCTCCATTTAGAAGGCCGTTCCCCCATCCGCAGCCCGAGAACGCGCCATGCTGTAGTGACAGGGACCTGCTTATCACGGAAAGAGACCAGCACGCGTAATAAATACGGAATTAATAATATATAGTATTTGTATCGCCGGACTGCTCGCTGTAGAGCGGACGACATCGTCGCTGCATAGCGCCCGATAAAGCCTTCTGCTCTGCAGTCCTCAGAACGGAGATTGAGAAATCTCTTTTCTTTTCTTGCTTCGTTCTTTCTTTGAGACAGCGATACAGATAGTTACAGAGCTGAGTGGAGATCGTGACAGCTTAGCGTTCGCTACGAAGCAGCAGAGAGAAACGGACATCTTCTGAGTCAGCCAACAGAAATTTCACTTATAAAGACCACGATTAATCTGAATTATATTTAAATATTCAGTCCGTACCGAGCAGTAAACACACTCCGTCTCGGTTATACAAACCAGTCAGTTAATGCTGTACAGTGAAATAATCGCTGTTTGTTCTGAGATCCACACAAAACACATAAATACACTGTGTGGGCAGAATGTAGAATTTGTGAATGCTAAACGTGGTGGTACATATAGTAACCACTGGGCTTTAGGTGTGTACATATAAATATACAGCTCGTACCGCGCAGTAAACACAATCCGTCTCAGTTATACAAACCAGTCAGTTAATGTTGTACAGTGAAATAATCGCTGTTTGTTCTGAGATCCACACAAAACACATAAATACAGTCCGTACCGCGCAGTAAACACACTCCGTCTCAGTTATACAAACCAGTCAGTTAATGTTGTACAGTGAAATAATCGCTGTTTGTTCTGAGATCCACACAAAACACATAAATACAGTCCGTACCGCGCAGTAAACACACTCCGTCTCAGTTATACAAACCAGTCAGTTAATGTTGTACAGTGAAATAATCGCTGTTTGTTCTGAGATCCACACAAAACACATAAATACAGTCCGTACCGCGCAGTAAACACACTCCGTCTCAGTTATACAAACCAGTCAGTTAATGTTGTACAGTGAAATAATCGCTGTTTGTTCTGAGATCCACACAAAACACATAAATACAGTCCGTACCGCGCAGTAAACACACTCCGTCTCAGTTATACAAACCAGTCAGTTAATGCTGTACAGTGAAATAATCGCTGTTTGTTCTGAGATCCACACAAAACACATAAATACAGTCCGTACCGCGCAGTAAACACACTCCGTCTCAGTTATACAAACCAGTCAGTTAATGCTGTACAGTGAAATAATCGCTGTTTGTTCTGAGATCCACACAAAACACATAAATACAGTCCGTACCGCGCAGTAAACACACTCCGTCTCAGTTATACAAACCAGTCAGTTAATGTTGTACAGTGAAATAATCGCTGTTTGTTCTGAGATCCACACAAAACACATAAATACAGTCCGTACCGCGCAGTAAACACACTCCGTCTCAGTTATACAAACCAGTCAGTTAATGCTGTACAGTGAAATAATCGCTGTTTGTTCTGAGATCCACACAAAACACATAAATACAGTCCGTACCGCGCAGTAAACACATCCGTCTCAGTTATACAAACCAGTCAGTTAATGTTGTACAGTGAAATAATCGCTGTTTGTTCTGAGATCCACACAAAACACATAAATACAGTCCGTACCGCGCAGTAAACACACTCCGTCTCAGTTATACAAACCAGTCAGTTAATGTTGTACAGTGAAATAATCGCTGTTTGTTCTGAGATCCACACAAAACACATAAATACAGTCCGTACCGCGCAGTAAACACACTCCGTCTCAGTTATACAAACCAGTCAGTTAATGTTGTACAGTGAAATAATCGCTGTTTGTTCTGAGATCCACACAAAACACATAAATACAGTCCGTACCGCGCAGTAAACACACTCCGTCTCAGTTATACAAACCAGTCAGTTAATGCTGTACAGTGAAATAATCGCTGTTTGTTCTGAGATCCACACAAAACACATAAATACAGTCCGTACCGCGCAGTAAACACACTCCGTCTCAGTTATACAAACCAGTCAGTTAATGTTGTACAGTGAAATAATCGCTGTTTGTTCTGAGATCCACAAAAAACACATAAATACACTGTGTGGGCAGAATGTAGAATTTGTGAATGCTAAACGTGGTGGTACATATAGTAACCACTGGGCTTTAGGTGTGTACATATAAATATACAGCTCGTACCGCGCAGTAAACTCACTCCGTCTCAGTTACACAAACCAGTCAGTTAATGTTGTACAGTGAAATAATCGCTGTTTGTTCTGAGATCCACACAAAACACATAAATACAGTCCGTACCGCGCAGTAAACACACTCCGTCTCAGTTACACAAACCAGTCAGTTAATGCTGTACAGTGAAATAATCGCTGTTTGTTCTGAGATCCACACAAAACACATAAATACAGTCCGTACCGCGCAGTAAACACACTCCGTCTCAGTTATACAAACCAGTCAGTTAATGCTGTACAGTGAAATAATCGCTGTTTGTTCTGAGATCCACACAAAACACATAAATACAGTCCGTACCGCGCAGTAAACACACTCCGTCTCAGTTATACAAACCAGTCAGTTAATGCTGTACAGTGAAATAATCGCTGTTTGTTCTGAGATCCACACAAAACACATAAATACAGTCCGTACCGCGCAGTAAACACACTCCGTCTCAGTTATACAAACCAGTCAGTTAATGCTGTACAGTGAAATAATCGCTGTTTGTTCTGAGATCCACACAAAACACATAACTACAGTCCGTACCGCGCAGTAAACACACTCCGTCTCAGTTATACAAACCAGTCAGTTAATGTTGTACAGTGAAATAATCGCTGTTTGTTCTGAGATCCACACAAAACACATAAATACACTGTGTGGGCAGAACGTAGAATTTGTGAATGTTAAACCTGGTGGTACATATAGTGACCACTGGGGTTTAGAGGGTTAAAATTCAAATTGAACCATTTATTGTTGCACATTGCATTGCAACTACACACGTGAATGTACACGTGGCAGCTGCTTGCAGGCAAGAATTACGCATTTGCGAACTGTCAGCCGTCCTGCGGTCATTGAACGCCCTATGTCGTATACTCCCAAGACGCTCAATACACCACTACGTAGCAGCTACGTAGCTCCATAGTGCGCAGACTCCCAGCACCTCCTCTAAAGTAGAAGTAGGTTAGTGGCACAATTACCGTAAATTGGCACGAACCGGCTGTCGCTGGCTCTAAGGCTCAGTCCGTGCGCGCTATGGCTTACTGCGGGTAATGCCACCAACACTGGAGACATTCCTCTTTGTTACCCCGCTCGTGCGGGCCCTGAGGCCCACCTAACCCAGTTTAAATCAAAGACAAGCAATATACGTAGATACGTAATATTGAGGCGCGTTCGCGTAACCATTGTTGCCGTGGAAAAGCAATAAGTATTACATATTCTAAGTGTGTGTCTGTAGCCTTAGTTTTCCAGCATGCAAAGCGCATGCGCCGTATTATATTGTCATCTGTGACCTGTCCGGCTCTACCATATTTTTCCACATTATCTCATAAACGGCACGATTTTTGGAAAAACGTTATTGAACATAAAATGTGTTTTGATTTTCTCTACAACTTTTGTCTGAAACATTTCTCATTCCAAGAAGAATTCAGCGAGATATTATCATAAATGTACATAGGTCTTCATGTAAAGTACCGTTATTGTTGTCAGATTTTAATCAAACTTGAATTTTCTCGACAGATTTTAAAAAAATACCTAAATATTAAATTTCGTGAATATCTGTCCGGTGGGAGCCGAGTTGTTACATGCCGACCGACCGACAGACAGACAGACAGACAGACATGACGAAGCTAATAGTCGATTTTCGCAATTTTGCGAACGCGTCTAAAAATGGGAATCGTAAAATATACTCTTTGGGTGTATTTGAAATCTAAATGTGTTTTGACTGCAGGTGCTCTGAGGTAGCTCGGTCAGTGTAGAGACCAGGGAAATCGGGACAGAAAGGGGCCGAGCGTCCCCTCCAGGTAAAGCGACCGGGGTTATGAAGCTGACCACTCCCATCTAGGACCTAGGTAACGAATAAGTGTATCAATACCTCCACTTCCCCATACGTCTTCATACTGTGATGCTTAATTAAACATGTGGACAACTTCCACGCGTTTTTATTTTGGCTGGTGCATCTAAAAGGTCATAGGTTCGCCATCTTCCTTAAAATTAGGCTTAAATTCCGTTAACTCTTCAAAGCCCAGTGGTCACTATATGTACCACCAGGTTTAACATTCACAAATTCTACGTTCTGCCCACACAGTGTATTTATGTGTTTTGTGTGGATCTCAGAACAAACAGCGATTATTTCACTGTACAACATTAACTGACTGGTTTGTATAACTGAGACGGAGTGTGTTTACTGCGCGGTACGAGCTGAATATTTATATGTACACACCTAAAGCCCAGTGGTTACTATATGTACCACCAGGTTTAACATACACAAATTCTATGTTCTGCCCACACAGTGTATTTATGTGTTTTGTGTGGATCTCAGAACAAACAGCGATTATTTCACTGTACAGCATTACTGACTGGTTTGTATAACTGAGACGGAGTGTGTTTACTGCGCGGTACGGACTGAATATTTATATGTACACACCTAAAGCCCAGTGGTTACTATATGTACCACCATGTTTAACATCAACAATTCTACGTTCTGCCCACACAGTGTATTTATGTGTTTTGTGTGGATCTCAGAACAAACAGCGATTATTTCACTGTACAACATTAACTGACTGGTTTGTATAACTGAGACGGAGTGTGTTTACTGCGCGGTACGGACTGAATCATTATATTTACACACCTAAAGCCCAGTGGTTACTATATGTACCACCAGGTTTAACATACACAAATTCTACGTTCTGCCCACACAGTGTATTTATGTGTTTTGTGTGGATCTCAGAACAAACAGCGATTATTTCACTGTACAACATTAACTGACTGGTTTGTATAACTGAGACGGAGTGTGTTTACTGCGCGGTACGGACTGTATTTATGTGTTTTGTGTGGATCTCAGAACAAACAGCGATTATTTCACTGTACAACATTAACTGACTGGTTTGTATAACTGAGACGGAGTGTGTTTACTGCGCGGTACGGACTGTATTTATGTGTTTTGTGTGGATCTCAGAACAAACAGCGATTATTTCACTGTACAGCATTAACTGACTGGTTTGTATAACTGAGACGGAGTGTGTTTACTGCGCGGTACGAACTGTATTTATGTGTTTTGTGTGGATCTCAGAACAAACAGCGATTATTTCACTGTACAACATTAACTGACTGGTTTGTATAACTGAGACGGAGTGTGTTTACTGCGCGGTACGAACTGTATTTATGTGTTTTGTGTGGATCTCAGAACAAACAGCGATTATTTCACTGTACAACATTAACTGACTGGTTTGTATAACTGAGACGGAGTGTGTTTACTGCGCGGTACGGACTGTATTTATGTGTTTTGTGTGGATCTCAGAACAAACAGCGATTATTTCACTGTACAACATTAACTGACTGGTTTGTATAACTGAGACGGAGTGTGTTTACTGCGCGGTACGGACTGTATTTATGTGTTTTGTGTGGATCTCAGAACAAACAGCGATTATTTCACTGTACAACATTAACTGACTGGTTTGTATAACTGAGACGGAGTGTGTTTACTGCGCGGTACGGACTGTATTTATGTGTTTTGTGTGGATCTCAGAACAAACAGCGATTATTTCACTGTACAACATTAACTGACTGGTTTGTGTAACTGAGACGGAGTGTGTTTACTGCGCGGTACGGACTGTATTTATGTGTTTTGTGTGGATCTCAGAACAAACAGCGATTATTTCACTGTACAACATTAACTGACTGGTTTGTATAACTGAGACGCAGTGTGTTTACTGCGCGGTACGGACTGAATCATTATATTTACACACCTAAAGCCCAGTGGTCAGTATACGTATTTTGTCTTCAAACGGTCAATAACAGTCATAAAAGCTGTCTGGGGAGGAGGCCGAATTAGTGGAAGTTCAAGCGGGCAAAACACATATCACCTCTTTGCTATACAGATGTGGAACGAAGTGGTCGTGGCCTAATTTATTGCATTCCCATGCAGTTACCTAATAGACTAAGTAAAATCACGAAAATTCGCCTGCAGGGAAACCGATGTGCCTAACGTCCGGAACTTTACGGCCTCAGTCGACTTACAAAGCCGGACTTTCACCGGAACTCGAAGGCAGCTGTGACGGTGCCGAGAACTGTACCCTGAATCGCCTGTCGTACTACGCAAATCCCACATCGGCGTCATCGATTGACCTCGGGCCTTCTTAATGCTATTCATAACCAGAATTTTTTAAACGGAAATTCTATTAGAAAGTAGATGTCGTTGTCAAATTTAGATGTTTTGATTCGTGATTGGCTGACGTCAGTTGTAACAAACTACGTAGGCATGAAACCTTATGCGCCGTGATATCACGTGTTCTAACGACCGCGGGATCGTCGCAGCGAGGAGAGAGTGGCTGATCAGCACGTCCACCGTACGTGCTATTGTAACGACAGACATAGCGTTGTGTCTTCTGAAGGTCCCTTGATAACACTGCCGTGAGACACAACTACATTTGTGGTGCCGAAACACGTAGCTTTTTTTTATATTCATACCGTCCATTATTCGACCTTTAAATGTTACCGCAAGTTGTGTTAGGGGTCCGAAAGTGGACACAATTTTGGGGACGAGAGTCCGAGAATTACCGTCCATTATTCGACCTTTAAATGTTACCGCAAGTTGTGTTAGGGGTCCGAAATTGGACACAATTTTGGGGACGAGAGTCCGAGAATTACCGTCCATTATTCGACCTTTAAATGTTACCGCAAGTTGTGTTAGGGGTCCGAAATTGGACACAATTTTGGGGACGAGAGTCCGAGAATTACCGTCCATTATTCGACCTTTAAATGTTACCGCAAGTTGTGTTAGGGGTCCGAAATTGGACACAATTTTGGGGACGAGAGTCCGAGAATTACCGTCCATTATTCGACCTTTAAATGTTACCGCAAGTTGTGTTAGGGGTCCGAAATTGGACACAATTTTGGGGACGAGAGTCCGAGAATTACCGTCCATTATTCGACCTTTAAATGTTACCGCAAGTTGTGTTAGGGGTCCGAAATTGGACACAATTTTGGGGACGAGAGTCTGAGAATTAGTGGCACTTGGTAAGGGGTCAGGGGTACCGGTAGGGGTGAGAAACACTGACATAGAGAACATTCAAAGCAAGCACATTGATGTCAGTGAGTTTGCAGACAGATGTTAGATGTTTCAACACTTTGTTCGAAATGAGAGAATGAATTTAGAGCGGCCTTAATATTTGAATTGTAAAAAAGCACAATTTAATCCATACGAAGTGACAGCCGTATTATCTGAGGTTACAGTTTTAAACGGGCCTGCTGCTTGATCCAGAACGGGGTTACAATCATCTGGTGACCCGGGATTATCGAAATGTGTCAAAAAAGGGTTTCTTCCTTCGGCGGACGCAAATGTGACGTCTACAAAAACGAATATATACTGTCACAACGAAATTGGGGCCCTGTCGTGTCGCAAGCGGCTGCTTGGGGCGCCACGAATTTACTGGGGGTAAAAACAAAATTTGTCCCTGTCCACGCCACGAAGTCATATAGGAGCAGAGGAGGTATAGCTCCATCCATCCTTAATTACGGCAGTAGATGGAGGTGAGTTGTCAACTTTACGCCCCGGCCGCTTTACCTCCTGGAAAGAACTAGGGTACCCTTTGAATAGGGGGCTGGGTGGGCCCCAGAGCCGGTCTGCACTTTTGGAAAATAGAAAATGTCTTACACCTTCCGGGATTCGAACCCCGGATCGTCCAATCCATAGCCTAGTCACTATACCGGCTCCTGATTTTAGAGGGACCACTTTCTTTTGTTAAATCGAGACCTGCGAAGCAGAAGGGGTTAAGTCCAATTTTATATTCGAGATAATACGTCATTTCTCTTAGGCCAGTACGTGACTTACTGCTGTTTAATTCCGTACCCAACTGCACGGGGGCAGCACGTGGACGTACTACCATCTGCATCTGAAAGAGCCTGAAACCCCAAGAAAAATGATATATTGTCACAAATATGATAGAACTGGACTTACTCCCTTTTGCTTCTCAGGTCCAGAAATGTTTCCATCGCAGTTTCGTGCTGTTACTTGGGTCACAGTTTTGAGCAAATAGGCGTATTTTGAGCGGCCGGGGTAGTGTCATCGGCCAAGGAAGGACTTCCGACGGGTCGTCTTTCGATCACCGGCAGGGGCCAAAGCTTATCTTTTCTCCACTGTGTTCACACCGGCTGTGGGGCCCACCCAGCCTCCTACTCAATGGCTAGTGTGGGATATTGCCTCGGGGGTAAGACGGACGGGACGTGAATTTGACCACTCCTTTCCTTCTAGAACAAATGTTACAAATGAGTGGAGCTATACCTCTAATCCCTCTATATGTCTTGATGGCGTGTACACGGATAACTTTATTTTACATGCTTATAAATGTATATGAAGTCCTTTCATTTCTTGGTCTAGTTATATCACGTTGATCACAGTGCCCTCAGATACAAGCATGGTAAGCATGAGATAAAGCCAAGCTCGTACGAAGACTAGCCACATGTAATATGTGTGTATACAGCTGAAGCAAAAAGCTAAAGCAGTCCCATTTCAGGCCTAGGAAGGCCCTTAGCGCTCCAGGAGGTTGAGGCTCCAGGTTTTTAGACAATCAGCACATGAAGGTGGTAAGGTTGTCAGCCCTACGCACCGGCCGCATTTACCCTCCAGGAAATATTCCTGGTACTCATTTCTGTTAAAGGCTGAGTCGACCCCAGGGCCATAGTGCGACCGAAACGATTATGTCAATGAAAAATTCCAACGACACCATCGGGAATCGAACCGTGACGTTCCGGTTTGTAGCGCAGTGCCTCAACAACTGCGCCACCGCGACCCCATACAGCTGAAGCAGCATTGTTAAATAGCCTATGTTTCTACCAATTTCTGTTCTTGGACACGTTCTGGTATACAAGTTCTTTTCTTGTTGGGAGGCAGCCTTCTGCCTGCATATTCATGTTAAAACTCTATCAGCATGTGTTGTGTCTCGTGTGTTTGTATCTGCTCGAAAAACTTAAATGAATTTGTTTTATTTCGTCTTACGACAAATATAAGTCGAGATATCAACTGTATATACCGACATGAACAGTGGTCCTGTTGTATTTGTTACACCAACCAACTTATGCACTGGATAAAATACATTCCTGAGCTATTATAAAACTCCTACATGTTTCGGCACCGATCAGTACATAAGTTGGTTGGTGTAACAATTATAACAGTATGCACGGAATGAATAAATTGACATTTTAAAAAATTGTCTATTTTAATTTCTTCTTCTTGTTCTTGTTGTTGTTCTTCTTCTGGCACTACAGCCCCCCCCCCCCCCGGTGGACCTTAGCCTCTTACAAAATTTTCGTCCAGTTTCCAATTTTAGAACCTCTCAACAGAACAATTTTTATGGGGTGGGTTTGTCTCCAACCCCCAACCTGGAGGACCAGGGTATCCCATCTTATCTGGGTCATCACCTTTGACCTGTCTGGCTTGGGAGGCCCTACCAGTAGCTACACTACCGTCAGCGTAGCTCTCAGGAACATCTGACCAAAGAACCACCACTACGTCAAAGTAGGCACACCTTCGGGGGGGCTATTCTAATTTACATGATAGTTTTTCTTTGGTATTTTAATCTCGCCTGATGATGGCTTTTTGTACTTAAGCCGAAACATGTAGCATTAAAGTTACGTAACAATATAACACGAAACTTAGCTGTCAGTGTCTGCCTTCAACCCTCTTATCAGCCAGACGACCTCAGCCACGTAACTGTTCTTTCTGTTGTATTTATTGCTCCATTACAGATCGCAACAAATGACAAACAATTTGCGACTCAGTTTCTAGTTTCAGTGCGCCTCTCAGTTTAACCCATTCGTTTTTGTGATAATGAGTGTCAGCCGACACAATATCGAGACGTAAAAGAAATATGGCAGCAATAATTCACTAGCTGCAAGTTCTGTCAGAAATAAATTCGTCTATTTTGGAAGTGCAGAAATGACAGACGGAGGCGTCTCAGTCTCGTAGTCGCCACGAGGACTTTCGTTGTCTGCGGAGGGCTGTCTTGCGGGATGCAATGACCGGTACACTTGCACCGACATTTGGAGACCCTGACGTGTATGTAGATACGAGCACTACGGAAATCGAGATGAATTTGGGGCCAAAATCAGCTTTGCCTTAAAGTTACAAAGGCGTTTCATCTTGCAGATAAATTTAAGAGTATCTGGGAATGGGGTGCTGAGAAGGGAGCAGCAGGACGGTGGTAAAAAATACATAATGAGGAGCTTCATACTGTTTTACGCTTCGACAGGTGTTATTAAAATGGAGGAGAGTGAAAGGGCCAGGACATGTAGCACGCACAGGAGATAACAGAAATTCTTAGAGTATTTTAATCAGAAAAGGTTAACTGGGACAGATCACCTGGGGGTCTGGGAGGGTGACGTTGGAGGTAGAGTGGCTGCCTCCATCTGACTTAGGGAAGGGCTACAGGCGGAATGTTGTGAAGACTGTCAGGAACATCCGGGCAGTGCAGAACACACAGCACTGACTGACACAGTCCTGTTTTATACACGCAGTATGTAAAATACAGACACTGCAGTCAATATGTCAGACACAGACGTTTCAGTCAGTATGTCACAGATATTTCAGTCAATATGTCAGACACATGCATTTCAGTCAGTATGTCAGACACAGACATTTCAGTCCTTATGTCAGACACAGATATTTCAGTCAGTATGTCACAGATATTTCAGTCAATATGTCAGACACATGCATTTCAGTCAGTATGTCAGACACAGACATTTCAGTCCTTATGTCAGACACAGATATTTCAGTCAGTATGTCACAGATATTTCAGTCAGTATATCACACACAGGCATTTCAGTCAGTATGTCAGACGCAGACATTTCAGTCCATATGTCATACACAGACATTTCAGTCAGTATGTCACAGATATTTCAGTCAGTATGTCACACACAGGCATTTCAGTCAGTATGTCACACACAGACATTTCAGTCCATATGTCAGACACAGACATTTCAGTCAGTATGTCACATATATTTCAGTCAGTATGTCAGACAGATATTTCAGTCCATATGTCAGACACAGATATTTCAGTCCATATGTCAGACACAGACATTTCAGTCCATATGTCAGACACAGACATTTCAGTCAGTATGTCACAGATATTTCAGTCAGTATGTCACACACAGACATTTCAGTCCATATGTCAGACACAGACATTTCAGTCAGTATGTCACAGATATTTCAGTCAGTATGTCAGACAGATATTTCAGTCCATATGTCAGACACAGATATTTCAGTCAGTATGTTAGACACACACATTTCAGTTATCAATAACTTTATCATTATTTGTAACAAACCAGTGCAGTGTGCTCAGTACATTTCTGTAACAAACCAGTGCAGTGTGCTCAGTACATTTCTGTAACAAACCAGTGCACTGTGCTCAGTACATTTCTGTAACAAACCAGTGCACTGTGCTCAGTACATTTC
Source organism: Reticulitermes speratus (assembly GCA_021186555.1). Lineage (NCBI taxonomy): Eukaryota > Metazoa > Arthropoda > Insecta > Blattodea > Rhinotermitidae > Reticulitermes > Reticulitermes speratus. Next base: position 23,150,688 of record JAJKFL010000010.1, read on the forward strand.
TGTAACAAACCAGTGCACTGTGCTCAGTACATTTCTGTAACAAACCAGTGCACTGTGCTCAGTACATTTCTGTAACAAACCAGTGCAGTGTGCTCAGTACATTTCTGTAACAAACCAGTGCACTGTGCTCAGTACATTTCTGTAACAAACCAGTGCAGTGTGCTCAGTACATTTCTGTAACAAACCAGTGCAGTGTGCTCAGTACATTTCTGTAACAAACCAGTGCACTGTGCTCAGTACATTTCTGTAACAAACCAGTGCACTGTGCTCAGTACATTTCTGTAACAAACCAGTGCACTGTGCTCAGTACATTTCTGTAACAAACCAGTGCACTGTGCTCAGTACATTTCTGTAACAAACCAGTGCAGTGTGCTCAGTACATTTCTGTAACAAACCAGTGCAGTGTGCTCAGTACATTTCTGTAACAAACCAGTGCAGTGTGCTCAGTACATTTCTGTAACAAACCAGTGCAGTGTGCTCAGTACATTTCTGTAACAAACCAGTGCAGTGTGCTCAGTACATTTCTGTAACAAACCAGTGCAGTGTGCTCAGTACATTTCTGTAACAAACCAGTGCAGTGTGCTCAGTACATTTCTGTAACAAACCAGTGCAGTGTGCTCAGTACATTTCTGTAACAAACCAGTGCAGTGTGCTCAGTACATTTCTGTAACAAACCAGTGCAGTGTGCTCAGTACATTTCTGTAACAAACCAGTGCAGTGTGCTCAGTACATTTCTGTAACAAACCAGTGCAGTGTGCTCAGTACATTTCTGTAACAAACCAGTGCAGTGTGCTCAGTACATTTCTGTAACAAACCAGTGCAGTGTGCTCAGTACATTTCTGTAACAAACCAGTGCAGTGTGCTCAGTACATTTCTGTAACAAACCAGTGCAGTGTGCTCAGTACATTTCTGTAACAAACCAGTGCAGTGTGCTCAGTACATTTCTGTAACAAACCAGTGCAGTGTGCTCAGTACATTTCTGTAACAAACCAGTGCAGTGTGCTCAGTACATTTCTGTAACAAACCAGTGCAGTGTGCTCAGTACATTTCTGTAACAAACCAGTGCAGTGTGCTCAGTACATTTCTGTAACAAACCAGTGCAGTGTGCTCAGTACATTTCTGTAACAAATGCCCTTAAGAAATACAACGGATAGTCTTAAATACTTTTAACTAGTAGTTTATAAATAATTAGAAGTCATCAACAACATTGTACTCTAAACGTAATATCGTACACACTGAAACCTGAGTCGTAACGGCACTCACAAACGAAGCTCTATCGTAACCATGGAAACCACAGTCACAGCCACGCAACAATACAACAACAGTAGGATATGGACTTCAACATGTATACATGACCAGCTGCCAACAGTTTTAACTGTTTTAATAACAATAGTTTTAACAACTTTGACGACTCCAACAGATACCCACGACGTAGTACCCTACAATCACAAACTGTAGTGCCGGACTATGCACTTCGGACACGGACGGATGCTATATACATCGGAACAATTCAAGAAACTACTTGCAGAAAGTTTATATACTCGTGATTCTCAGTGTGAATATTAGCAGTGAACGGAATAACAGTTAAGTGATAGTGCCAAATGGACAGTGAACAGTGAAGTGTACTTAACAAGGCGCCCCTGATGATGGCCGAGTTACGGCCGAAACATATGTAGGGTGTAGTGAACAGAAATTACGAAAATAAAAAGTGCGTTTGTTGGTTGAAAAAACTAAAGATTGAGGGTCAAAGGTTTTCTCAGTGTTTTTGTTCCAAGAATTGTTACATCCAAAAATCTACGGGCATCAAGCTACTGACAGTACGTAACAAGGCAACACAGAGAGGTTCTGTTTCCTAACCCACACTTTATCACAGCTCCTTTACCGCACATTACAACTGACGCCATCATCGTGATTACGTCATTTCTGTACATTTCCGCCATGTGGGCGTCGCTCTACAAACATTGCGCCACTGTGTTTTAAATGCGTAATACAATTATTTATCGCCATTGTGCAAAGTAATTGATTATTTTAGAAAGTTTTAATCTCGCTATCCTGATATGCAGATGATATTTGAACTTTGATCTTCTGTCATCTTCTCTGCAGATGCCAGCAACACACAGGTCATGACCTCCTTGTTCTCCTATCCTCACTAAAATCAGCAAGATTCTTCATGCCCATGCAACGTGAGTTAATGTTCTGACTTTTACCAGTAGATGTCAGCAGGTATCTTGTAGTCATTTCTTTCGGACATACTGAGTTTCACTCTTAATACACGAAACATTGTTTAATGTCTGTATTCTGTTTTCCTAATTCCCAACAAACGTCGTACGAACCGCAACTGATGTCCGTCAGAAGCACCACAACACTTCGAAACGTCGAGACTGACTCGCCTAATGACACGGTGTCATATCCCAAAAGAAATGAGTTCGCAGTTTCAAGCTCCCCATATAGCCTATGCGATCTGTACTCATCACCAAATATTATTCGGGTGATCAAATCAAGAAGGAGGTGGGCAGGGCATATAGCACGTATGGGTGAGGGGAGAGATGGATACAGGATTTTGGTGGGGAGACCTGAGGGAAGGAGCCCACTTGGAAGACACAGGCGTAGATGGGAGGATAATATTAAAATGGATCTTCAAGAAGTGGGATGGGGGGCATGGACTGGATTGATATGGCTCAGGATAGGGACAGGTGGCGGGCTGTTGTGAGTGCGGTAATGAACCTTCAGGTTCCATAAAACGCGGGGAATTTCTTGACTAGCTGAGGAACTGTTAGCTTCTCAAGGACTGTGCTCCATGGTGTTACTTAGATTGTTAGTTAGTACAGCATAAACAGATGTGTGACATGTGTGTTGCGGTACAGCATAAACAGATGTGTGACATGTGTGTTGCGGTACAGCATAAACAGATGTGTGACATGTGTGTTGCGGTACAGCATAAACAGATGTGTGACATGTGTGTTGCGGTACAGCATAAACAGATGTGTGACATGTGTGTTGCGGTACAGCATAAACAGATGTGTGACATGTGTGTTGCGGTACAGCATAAACAGATGTGTGACATGTGTGTTGCGGTACAGCATAAACAGATGTGTGACATGTGTGTTGCGGTACAGCATAAACAGATGTGTGACATGTGTGTTGCGGTACAGCATAAACAGATGTGTGACATGTGTGTTGCGGTACAGCATCAAAAGATGTGTGACATGTGTGTTGCGGTAAAGCATAAACAGATGTGTGACATGTGTGTTGCGGTACAGCATAAAAAGATGTGTGACATGTGTGTTGCGGTACAGCATAAACAGATGTGTGACATGTATGTTGCGGTACAGCATAAACAGATGTGTGACATGTGTGTTGCGGTACAGCATAAACAGATGTGTGACATGTGTGTTGTGGTACAGCATAAACAGATGTGTGACATGTGTGTTGCGGTACAGCATCAACAGATGTGTGACATGTGTGATGCGGTACAGCATCAACAGATGTGACATGTGTGTTGCGGTACAGCATAAACAGATGTGTGACATGTGTGTTGCGGTACAGCATAAACAGATGTGTGACATGTGTGTTGCGGTACAGCATAAACAGATGTGTGACATGTGTGTTGCGGTACAGCATAAACAGATGTGTGACATGTGTGTTGCGGTACAGCATAAACAGATGTGTGACATGTGTGTTGCGGTACAGCATAAACAATTTGCAGCTCAGTGTATTACCGAGTTACGTGCAACTTGGCAATCACGAACGACGACAACCCAAATTCACCGGCATGTATTAACATAAATAGCGCAACAGTGTCCTCTGTAACTGGCAAGGCGTTCTTTGCCGCTAAGACACTGAACCAGGTACAGAGCAGCTCATGTCAGACTGGGAGTCACGTGTGAGAGCAGTAATCATATCCGTTATGTTCCGACAGAGGTCTAAGTTCAGTTACCATCTGTCTTCATGATAATAAATACACACAGGATGTTGATAAATAAATCATTTCGCCGTCATTGGCTCTTAAATTGTGTCTGTCATTCAATTATTTTACATGACATGGATATAGAATATGCAAGGACAAAACATAGATCGATCTGAATAAAACAGAATATGAGATGTGAAATGGATTGATCTGGCTCAGGAAGGGGTCCACTGGTGTGATCTTTTGAATACGTAATAGACCCGTAGCAAAGGAATTTTTGGTCACTGGTAACCGGCGAAACACTCTGCTGCATGGAGCTAGTCACGAGGAAGTGTTATACACAGAGCTGCGACATGTTTCGGCGCCAGTGCACCATCCTTAGGGAGCGCAGGCTGCCAAATATAAAACCAACCGTCAATAAAAAGCCACTGTTTGTATGGTTCCAAAATCTGTTGTAGGCTGCGTTGTTGATATGTCTATCGTATAATAGGCACAGCCTCTATGTTAAAATACATAGTTAGAACAGGATAATAATATATATATATAATAATAATAATAATAAAATATTCTACAAAAGATAAATATGGTTTTTAACAGACTATGATATACTGTAGGTGGTGGAAACCTCTAGTGTTGTGGCATTATATGTTGACATTAATACGTAAAGGTAAAGGTAAAGGTCACCCTAGAACAGGCCATGAAGGCCCAGAGGGGGAGTAGAGGTATAGCTCTACTCTTTCTTTAACCTCGGCGCTAGATGGGGGTGGGTGGTCAACGCCACGCCCCGGCCACTTTATCCCCGGGAATAACCCAGTACCCATTGTGCAGGAGGCTGGGTAGGCCACAGGGCCGGTCTGGATGCCTGCGGAAAATTTCGCCACCACAGGGATTCGATCCCCGGACCGTCGAGCTCGTAGCGAGTCGCCAGACCTTAATACGTAACTCAATCCAAAGCGGATCGGGCCCCTGTGTTGTGTGGTGTCTTGTGCCGGAGTGAGCAGCCTAACTGCACCGAAACATGTCGCAGCTTTATGTATAACAATTATATGTGAATATCAGAGTGAAATGTGATTGGTGTAATAAATTGACTGTGTTACAAATATACTGTTTAAAGTCTGCGGTCTTCTGGGGTATTACGCGGGGTCGTGTGGTAATTGTTTACCGACGTTTCGGGACAACGTATCGGTCCCATCCTCACGGGTCAAGAGTCCAAGTAGGAAAGACAGCCTGTAACGTAAATTCTGGAAAGTACGGCGGGGTAGCAATCAGTAGGTGTGATGACAGCCAATGGGGTAGAAACAGGGTGAGAGAGGGGTGGATACAAACTACAAACCCCGCATAATATACAAGGGTATAGTGTGGGTGACGTTTAAGGGCCGGGTTACGAAAACTGTATGCGCACATTCTCAGTAATTTAACTGCGGACATATCCTGGGTTCAGTCCCTGGCAGAGGGTTAGATCTTTCTGTTCAAAACCACGTGACCACCGATTGCAGTACCCATGGAGTTTCCAGTGCGGTGGATATTGAGAATTATTACATCGGGGTTAAGAAGGCCAGAAGGTGAAACTGACCACTTCGCTTTATCTAAAACTGAGTTCTGTAATGTGTGGAGCGTCACCTGGTCTATATCTGTACGCTTTAACGAGGTGGTGTTCAGACACAACGAAACATATTTTTTAAATTACCTTAAATTTTTATTTTGTTCAAAAGTCACAGCTCTTTGCTTCCTCATAAACTGGGCGAAACACAGCAGCCGGTAATGTACAATTACGATCGCTAGCAAGATCCGAATTCGATTGTCTTAGGTGTCAATCATTGCCGCTGAATGTCTCAACCGTTTAATCGCTTCCACCAAGCTGTACGCTTGTACTTACAACAGCAAACAAACTTTATTTTGATTAAAAATTTTCATTTAGGACAGAAATTTTTTGTCCGTTAATTCCGAAGTCCGTTAAATCGAGGGCCTACTGTATTAACAATTCCCAGAAGTGTCCGTGCGGTCTAAGACGTAGGTTCAACAACAATAACGGCACTTTACATAAAGACCTATGTACGTTTATGATAATATCTCGCTGAATTCTTCTTATAACGAGAAATGTTTCAGACAAAATTTGTACACAAAATCAAAACACACATTTTATGTTCAATAACTTTTTTCCTAAAATCGTACCGTTTATGAGATAATGTGGAAAAATATGGTACAGCCAGACAGGCCACAGATGACAATATAATACGGCGCATGCGCTTTGCATGCTGGATAACTAAGGCTACAGACACACACTCAGAATATGTAATACTTACTGCTTTTCCACTGCAACAATGGTTACGCGAACGCGCATCGGTGTTACGTTATAAGTACAGTGGACCCTCGAACTTCGAACGGTTTGATTTTCGAACAACTTGAAACTCGAACAAAAAATTCGAGGTTTTGAAACTCGAACAAAAACTCGAAAGTCGAACAAAGAATCACGTGGTCGTCACGTGATCGCCTTCTCTCTCTGCTTGGTCCAGATGAAAGAAGGGTAATTCACCTTCCAGTGAACAGTAATATCCCTCCTACTATTATTATTGATTGATTATTATACAATATTTTTATGTATGTACTATTATAAATAAAAATTTTCAATTATTGAAATTAAATATACTTGTTTTATCATTATGATCTTTTGAAATGGGCACTTAAAATGTTTTATATTGGGTAAATTTTGGGGATCTGGAACGGATTAATTCAATTTACATTATTTCTTATGGGGAAATTTAACTCGAAAGTCGAACAACTTGAAAGTCGAACCGTCTCCTGGAACGGATTGTGTTCGAAGTTCGAGGTTCCGCTGTACAGTCTTTTTTAAACAAAGCTTTCTGTCTCCAAACCTACAACTTCATCTCGCAATCAACGCAACACAATATAGCGAGCATTTAAACCAATTAAATAAACATAGCGGAAGGAAAAAGATGGAAAGCGAGATTTTATCAGCGTGGTGTCAGTGTGTAGACTGGCTTGTTTTATTGGCTTAGGGACAGCGCTAATGAGCTGCTGTCAGTAGTCCGGTTAATGAACTGCTGAATGCGTAAAATGTCATTTATCGCTCGATGAAACGACAGAATGCGACTCATTCATTAATGATTGCCGCTCGTCTGTAGCGTACGACGGAAATACGTAATGCGTTGACTTCGTATCTGCCAGCACACGTGCTACGCCGTCCTTATGACAGTCGCCATTCAGTTATTCGCCCGGTTCAAGTAGCCACGCGTTTCCATGCGACGTCCAGTTCGCCGCACTTCTAAAAGATAAAATTATGTCCTCGGCTTTTCATTGCGTCTTGAGATTGACTTTATGAATGGGATCGAATTTTTGTACTGCGACAGACAGCCTTGTTTGCTGGTCGTGAGAGCGGAATGAAACTCAGACTGCGGTTGTGCCGATCGTGACACTACTTCGACGGGTTATTGCCCCTTCAAAACACAGTGGTTACTATATGTACCACCATGTTTAACATTCACAATTTCTACGTTCTGCCCACACAGTGTATTTATGAATTTTGTGTGGATCTCAGAACAAACAGCGATTATTTCACTGTACAACATTAACTGACTGGTTTGTATAACTGAGACGGAGTGTGTTTACTGCGCGGTACGGACTGTATTTATGTGTTTTGTGTGGATCTCAGAACAAACAGCGATTATTTCACTGTACAACATTAACTGACTGGTTTGTATAACTGAGACGGAGTGTGTTTACTGCGCGGTACGGACTGTATTTATGTGTTCTGTGTGGATCTCAGAACAAACAGCGATTATTTCACTGTACAGCATTAACTGACTGGTTTGTATAACTGAGACGGAGTGTGTTTACTGCGCGGTACGGACTGTATTTGTGTGTTTTGTGTGGATCTCAGAACAAACAGCGATTATTTCACTGTACAACATTAACTGACTGGTTTGTATAACTGAGACGGAGTGTGTTTACTGCGCGGTACGGACTGGATACTTATATGTAGTACAAGTTGATTTCAGTTTTAGTCCATATGAGATTTGTGGTGGACAAAGTGGCACTGGGACAGGCTTGTCTCCGAGTATTCCTGTTTTCCCCTGTCAGTATCATTCCACCAATGCTCCATACTCATTCATACATCTACCACCAACGCTGTATAATGTTTTTCTCCCAGTACTTCAGTTTTCCCCTGTCAGTATCATTCCACCATTGCTCCATACTCATTTATTCATCTACCACCAACGCTGTATAATGTTTTTCTCCCACTACTTCAGTTTTCCCCTGTCAGTATCATTCCACCAATGCTCCATACTCATTTATTCATCTACCACCAACGCTGTATAATGTTTCTCTCCCAGTACTTCAGTTTTCCCCTGTCAGTATCATTCCACCATTGCTCCATACTCATTTATTCATCTACCACCAACGCTGTATAATGTTTTTCTCCCACTACTTCAGTTTTCCCCTGTCAGTATCATTCCACCATTGCTCCATACTCATTTATTCATCTACCACCAACGCTGTATAATGTTTTTCTCCCAGTACTTCAGTTTTCCCCTGTCAGTATCATTCCACCAATGCTCCATACTCATTTATTCATCTACCACCAACGCTGTATAATGTTTTTCTCCCACTACTTCAGTTTTCCCCTGTCAGTATCATTCCACCAATGCTCCATACTCATTTATTCATCTACCACCAACGCTGTATAATGTTTTTCTCCCAGTACTTCAGTTTTCCCCTGTCAGTATCATTCCACCATTGCTCCATACTCATTTATTCATCTACCACCAACGCTGTATAATGTTTTTCTCCCACTACTTCAGTTTTCCCCTGTCAGTATCATTCCACCAATGCTCCATACTCATTTATTCATCTACCACCAACGCTGTATAATGTTTCTCTCCCAGTACTTCAGTTTTCCCCTGTCAGTATCATTCCACCAATGCTCCATACTCATTCATACATCTACCACCAACGCTGTATAATGTTTCTCTCCCACTACTTCAGTTTCCCCTGTCAGTATCATTCCACCAATGCTCCATACTCATTCATACATCTACCACCAACGCTGTATAATGTTTCTCTCCCAGTACTTCAGTTTTCCCCTGTCAGTATCATTCCACCAATGCTCCATACTCATTCATACATCTACCACCAACGCTGTATAATGTTTCTCTCTCACTACTTCAGTTTCCCCTGTCAGTATCATTCCACCAATGCTCCATACTCATTCATACATCTACCACCAACGCTGTATAATGTTTCTCTCCCAGTACTTCAGTTTTCCCCTGTCAGTATCATTCCACCAATGCTCCATACTCATTTATTCATCTACCACCAACGCTGTATAATGTTTCTCTCCCAGTACTTCAGTTTCCCCTGTCAGTATCATTCCACCAATGCTCCATACTCATTCATACATCTACCACCAACGCTGTATAATGTTTCTCTCTCACTACTTCAGTTTCCCCTGTCAGTATCATTCCACCAATGCTCCATACTCATTCATACATCTACCACCAACGCTGTATAATGTTTCTCTCCCAGTACCTTAAGTTTCCCCTGTCAGTATCATTCCACCAATGCTCCATACTCGTCTTCATCAACATGTTGCTCTTACCAGAAGGACAAACGGACGAGGCCCAGGAACCTCCCAAAAACATTGGATCGAAAGTATTTCCACTTAGTCTTTAAATGACTCTGCGTGTTGTTTTGTGTGCTGGGTCATTCGCTGTGATGTTGGTACCGCTGCGTACAGTAATGCTGAAAGTTAACTTTTACGGCTGTAATTACGCAGGTTATGTCCTCTGCCACAGCAGGACGGTGTTCATTGCGCAAACGCTTTCTCGGTATTAAAATTTCGTGCAATTGCAAGGAAAATTGCTGACAGTGTTTTGATATCTGTGATGTTCCTTGAGAGATTATGCAACGGGCGTGGCACGTGTGCGTGACTCATTTGCTGTTCCTTGAACTGCTTCTTCCACTTCTCGGACTGTTTCATCACCTTACTGTTCCCATATATCCACTTAAAACGTTATCTAACTGAACTAGGGTTCTTGGAATTTCCGTGCAAAAATTATTCCACAGTTCCTTGCACTAGCGTCACCAACATTAAGCCTTAACAGTCAATTCTTAGCACTCTTCAATACTTTAACTTTTAAAATTGCCTTCATATGACGCGCCCTCTGCCCTGTACCGTAGGACGTCATCATATACAGGATCCTTATTTTATTTGACAAATATCGTGTGTCACTTCCGGCCGCCATTCCGCCAAAGATGTGGGCTGTCAAATGAGTCGGCTCCGTTAACACCGTAACTCGAGCCGGTAAGAAGTCACATAAACTGGGAGAAATGGGAGACGAACCTCTCGCAGTGTCATTCTGTCCAGCACATACAGGGCATACACAAAAGAATGGTGCGGTTTCAATAGTGAATAAACCATAATAATAACCATTCTTTTGTGTATGCCCTGTGTTTGACACAAGGTTGTCTGCGATTGACACCAGGCCTGCATGGTGACAGACGGGGGACTAACTGCGTGACAGAAGGCACGGTGCTTGTCATGCGCTGTGACATGTCAGCAACGAACTGCCTGACCCACAGCCGGAGTCCATCTTACACAGTGAGCTGCCTTGCCTCATTAAATGACACATTTAACCTGTCTTATATAATTACGTATTTAAATAAATCACTTTTTTTACTTGTTTCTAAAATGGATTTTCAAAAACTGGGGTAGGGAGGCATGGACTGGATTAACGTGGCTCAGTGGCCGTGCCATGGCTCAGGCGGTTAGTCGCCGGCCTCCCACCGCGGAGGCCCGGGTTCGATCCCAGGTCGGTCTATGTGAGGTTTTAAGTGGACAATGTGGCACTGGGACAGGGTTTCCCCCTGTCAATTTCATTCCACCGGGGCTCCATTAAAACGGAAAAGCAGAAATAACTTCTTATCTTCATCACAGGTTGCACAATAAGCCTTACGGCTGCGGTGCGTCCGTAGCATCTGCTGCGGGGGCCTTCACCACAAAAAAATGTGGCTCAGGATAGGGACAGGTGGCGAGCTCTTGTGAATGCGGTAATGAACCTTCGGGTTCCATAAAACGCGGGGAATTTCTTGACTAGCTGAGGAACTGTTAGCTTATCAGGAAGGACTCTGCTCCATGGAGTTAGTTGTTTCTGTACTTGACTTGCGAACCCAAAGTTGAATGGGTAGCATTTGCTTACGTTGGAGGTTTAATGAGCAATGATTACGGAAAGACGTTAAAGGAACTACAAGCACCCAGTTTGAGGCACTATTCCGGCATTCATCGGAAGGGACTAGGAAAAATGATGAACCCCAGCCCCCCGCATTGCAGTCATATCCGATTGTGAAGCAACTGGACGACAACGTGCGACAGTTCAGCGGACATGACAGGAACAGTTACATGTCAATGAACTTTTGTGTGAGACTGTATTCTGGAAGTAATTCTGATCGATACAGCCAATGCAGAGCAGTATGACGCAACTTACATCAATTGAACAGGGCACATAAGACTAAAACTGTGGGTCACAGCATTTCGTAACAGAGAAGAAATCAGATATTACAGACTGTTGAAAAGATATGTGTATAATACAGGGCATACACAAAAGAATGGTGCGATATCAATAGTGAATACTATTGATACCGCACCATTCTTTTGTGTATGCCCTGTATAAAGCGATTGTGAAAATACAGACTTGACCTTTGTGACACACACAGCGCTGCCTTACACTGCTGTGAGACTGGCCGAGTACCAATAAAAATGCGGTGGTTCAGACTGCGCCTACAGTTTACGTAATTATTAATCCTTTATTTAATGATGCTGTCAAATGCTGGTATCATACAGCGTCAGTAACACACAGTCACGTGTTCAATGCACTGCCAGTCCCGTAATGAAGGTCTCTACTGAGTTTCATAGCCAGAAACCAACGCGATAACGCTCACCAATCCAATTCACAAATTCATGACATAAACACACGCTATAATTATAATTTACACTTACCTTCAGCAAATTTAACATTATTTCAAAAAAGGGGTTCTATACTCCGGAAGTAGAATTTATAATTGAATATTAAAATATTATCTAATGATGTGAAGCATTTTAAATCTACACTAAAAAAAATATATTTTTAGAAAATTCTTTTTATAGTGTTGAAAAGTTTTTTCAACAAATATATTAACGGTTAGGGATTTAACATTTTATATTATTTTATTTATATTCCACTTATATATATATATCTATTGTATACTCACTGTTTATGGAAAAAATATTGTATTGATGAATGATTTGTGTTCTTTGGGAGGTGATGTTGTATACTGCTGTATATTGCACTGTTGTATTGTGTGTTGGCATGACAAATATTGTGACTGATGATATGACAAGTGCTTTAAACTTTACTGTACGTATATATATATATATATATATAAATATATATATGTCCTCAATTTAGTGTTTATATCTTTTGTATGTTGTATGACTGTTTCCATATCTGTGGATCTATGGAAGATAAAATACAAATACAAATAAGGTGTGGATGTTTTTGTAAGGTGTGGATGTTTTTGTAAGGCGTGATGTTTTGTAAAGTGTGGATGCTTTTGTAAGGTGTGGATGTTTTGTAAGGTGTGGATGTTTTTGTAAGGTGTGGATGCTTTTTTAAGGTGTGGATGTTTTTGTTATGTGTGTACGGTGTTCTAACTGTGTACTTGTATTTACTGTATGTATTTTGTTTTGTAATTGTGTATAGTTTGTTTTGTATTGTTATTTTTATGTATATTATATGTCCATTTGTATTGTGTGTACTAGTGTAAGGACTACTGCCACCGGGTGAAAACATTTGTATTGTGTGTACTAGTGTAAGGACTACTGCCACCGGGTGAAAACATTTGTATTGTGTGTACTAGTGTAAGGACTACTGCCACCGGGTGAAAACATTTGTATTGTGTGTACTAGTGTAAGGACTACTGCCACCGGGTGAAAACATTTGTATTGTGTGTACTAGTGTAAGGACTACTGCCACCGGGTGAAAACATTTGTATTGTGTGTACTAGTGTAAGGACTACTGCCACCGGGTGAAAACATTTGTATTGTGTGTACTAGTGTAAGGACTACTGCCACCGGGTGAAAACATTTGTATTGTGTGTACTAGTGTAAGGACTACTGCCACCGGGTGAAAACATTTGTATTGTGTGTACTAGTGTAAGGACTACTGCCACCGGGTGAAAACATTTGTATTGTGTGTACTAGTGTAAGGACTTCTGCCACCGGGTGAAAACATTTGTATTGTGTGTACTAGTGTAAGGACTACTGCCACCGGGTGAAAACATTTGTATTGTGTGTACTAGTGTAAGGACTACTGCCACCGGGTGAAAACATTTGTATTGTGTGTACTAGTGTAAGGACTACTGCCACCGGGTGACAACATTTGTATTGTGTGTACTAGTGTAAGGACTACTGCCACCGGGTGAAAACATTTGTATTGTGTGTACTAGTGTAAGGACTACTGCCACCGGGTGAAAACATTTGTATTGTGTGTACTAGTGTAAGGACTACTGCCACCGGGTGAAAACATTTGTATTGTGTGTACTAGTGTAAGGACTACTGCCACCGGGTGAAAACATTTGTATTGTGTGTACTAGTGTAAGGACTACTGCCACCGGGTGAAAACATTTGTATTGTGTGTACTAGTGTAAGGACTACTGCCACCGGGTGAAAACATTTGTATTGTGTGTACTAGTGTAAGGACTACTGCCACCGGGTGAAAACATTTGTATTGTGTGTACTAGTGTAAGGACTACTGCCACCGGGTGAAAACATTTGTATTGTGTGTACTAGTGTAAGGACTACTGCCACCGGGTGAAAACATTTGTATTGTGTGTACTGTGTAAGGACTACTGCCACCGGGTGAAAACATTTGTATTGTGTGTACTAGTGTAAGGACTACTGCCACCGGGTGAAAACATTTGTATTGTGTGTACTAGTGTAAGGACTACTGCCACCGGGTGAAAACATTTGTATTGTGTGTACTAGTGTAAGGACTACTGCCACCGGTGAAAACATTTGTATTGTGTACTAGTGTAAGGACTACTGCCACCGCGTGAAAACATTTGTATTGTGTGTACTAGTGTAAGGACTACTGCCACCGGGTGAAAACATTTGTATTGTGTGTACTAGTGTAAGGACTACTGCCACCGGGTGAAAACATTTGTATTGTGTGTACTAGTGTAAGGACTACTGCCACCGGGTGAAAACATTTGTATTGTGTGTACTAGTGTAAGGACTACTGCCACCGGGTGAAAACATTTGTATTGTGTGTACTTGTGTAAGGACTACTGCCACCGGGTGAAAACATTTGTATTGTGTGTACTTGTGTAAGGACTACTGCCACCGGTGAAAACATTTGTATTGTGTGTACTAGTGTAAGGACTACTGCCACCGGGTGAAAACATTTGTATTGTGTGTACTAGTGTAAGGACTACTGCCACCGGGTGAAAACATTTGTATTGTGTGTACTAGTGTAAGGACTACTGCCACCGGGTGAAAACATTTGTATTGTGTGTACTAGTGTAAGGACTACTGCCACCGGGTGAAAACATTTGTATTGTGTGTACTAGTGTAAGGACTACTGCCACCGGGTGAAAACATTTGTATGTGTGTACTAGTGTAAGGACTACTGCCACCGGGTGAAAACATTTGTATTGTGTGTACTAGTGTAAGGACTACTGCCACCGGGTGAAAACATTTGTATTGTGTGTACTAGTGTAAGGACTACTGCCACCGGGTGAAAACATTTGTATTGTGTGTACTAGTGTAAGGACTACTGCCACCGGGTGAAAACATTTGTATTGTGTGTACTAGTGTAAGGACTACTGCCACCGGGTAAAACATTTGTATTGTGTGTACTGTGTAAGGACTACTGCCACCGGGTGAAAACATTTGTATTGTGTGTACTAGTGTAAGGACTACTGCCACCGGTGAAAACATTTGTATTGTGTGTACTGTGTAAGGACTACTGCCACCGGGTGAAAACATTTGTATTGTGTGTACTAGTGTAAGGACTACTGCCACCGGGTGAAAACATTTGTATTGTGTGTACTAGTGTAAGGACTACTGCCACCGGGTGAAAACATTTGTATTGTGTGTACTAGTGTAAGGACTACTGCCACCGGGTGAAAACATTTGTATTGTGTGTACTAGTGTAAGGACTACTGCCACCGGGTGAAAACATCTGTATTGTGTGTACTAGTGTAAGGACTACTGCCACCGGGTGAAAACATTTGTATTGTGTGTACTAGTGTAAGGACTACTGCCACCGGGTGAAAACATTTGTATTGTGTGTACTAGTGTAAGGACTACTGCCACCGGGTGAAAACATTTGTATTGTGTGTACTAGTGTAAGGACTACTGCCACCGGGTGAAAACATTTGTATTGTGTGTACTAGTGTAAGGACTACTGCCACCGGGTGAAAACATTTGTATTGTGTGTACTAGTGTAAGGACTACTGCCACCGGGTGAAACCCCAATTGCAGTAAATAATAATAATAATAATAAATACACCGTTCCTGAAAACAGTCCCTACCGTCGCCCAGGCGTTCCTGCAGACACTCACGTAGCCTCGGCCTTACGGTCTGCGAGACCAAATAGTGAACTGCGCGGTGCACATGGCTCGCAGCAGGACGTGAGTCGTGTCACGTGTCGCATCGACAGACGTACGTGGACATGTCAACGTGTCTCACGAGATTAGGAACTAGGTCGCTTGCTTAAAATGTAGCCAGGAGATACGACTGACAGCAGGAGCGAGTCTCAGTTGTCATTTAGTGTTTTGTCAAAAACAATCGATGTTCTTCTAACGAGTAAAGGTGGAGATCTGTATAAATGCACAGTTCTGGTTAGTTAAAACCTTTTAGTGGTTAACACATCTGCTTCTTCTTCTTCGGTGGCACTACAGTCCAATGCGGACCTTCGCCTCCTTAATGGCCCTCTCCCAGTCCACTCTATTTTTTGACCTTTCTTTCCAGTTGTTAATTTTACACTTCTTAATATCTGTTTGTACAGAATTCCACCATCTGTTTCTTGGTCGTCCTCTTGGTCGACTTCCCTGGGATTATTATTAAATACTTGACCTACTGTTCTTTTATTCTCCATTCTGTTAACATGACCAATCCATTCCAGCCGACTTATTCTGACAAATGACAGTATAGCTAAATCTCCAAACACCTGCTTTAGTTCCTTGTTATGTCGCTTTCTCCAATTTTCATTCACTTTTATTACCCCAAATATTCTTCTCAGAATTTTTCTTTCAAAAACTGCCAGCCCTTTAGCAATATAAGCCAAACTACGAAGTACATTTTAATTAACAATAACCTTTAAACTATAAATGTTGTCAATCCGTTGTGTTGTTTATAACAGAAATCAAAACAAAATCCACCCAAACACAACTAGGTTCCATTTATTACACAGAACAATATGTTTCGACCATTTTAGGTCATCTTCAGGTTCACAACTTTTGTTTATTCAATACATCTTGAGGAAGGAATAAAAGTCCATAAAGTGCGATTAAACTTTTAAAAAATTTTAAGAAAAATTTTAAAAATTTTAATCGCATGTTATGGACTTTTATTCCTTCCTCAATATGTTGGGAATAAACTAAAATTGTGAACTTGAAGATGACCTAAAATGGTCGAAACATGTTCTCTGTAAGAATCTTTAATTACTTATCGATCTTCTAATTTTAATATCGATCTTTTATGTTTGTTTTATTAGTAACCAAAAAATAACCACTAGGTTTTAAACGGTCGCACTTGAACATTAAATTCCTTGCTCTGTTCGAGCAGTCGTCACAATCCGTCATTGGACTTAACCCTGCAACAGTTCAACCCAGCAACACAACTCCATAACATAACATTGTAACGTTTGGTTCTTGATCTTTCAGTTTTGTTTCTTACCATGTGGTTTCCGTCAAACGCAGTCTATAATAGTAACCACATAACTTGCTAGCTTAGCCCCCATACACTGTACACAGCTGCAGTCGGCACGGCGTGGTCGCTGCTAGGCTCACCTCGGAACGGCCAGGCAGCTTATAACTCTTTACAAAAACATTTACTGTGTTGCAGTACATTCATAGCTTCAGTCGCTGTGAACGTTTTTGAAACGGACAGAAAACGCTAGATGGTGCGCGCGCAGTGCTGCGCCTCGTACCAGCTTGCCCGCGCAGAGAAGTATCAACTAATATGGTCACTACCGTACTCATTTCCATGTTCAAGTGTTTTTCCTGTGACACTTGCCTGAATCAGCATTCTTCTTTATGACTCAGAAGGCTTACAACGGTACAGAATCTTTCTGAAATGTTAAGTGTAACAGCAAAGTACGTTTTTATCTGACGGTCATATAGATCAATGCAGAAATGTATAGCAGCAGTGGTCCTGCGGAACATAGGTTGGTATCCCCGGACTTTATCCACTGGAACAAGATAGGATACTTTCTGTACACAGGAGATAAAACTGCTGCTGGGATGTACCAAGGATTCTCCAGGGATATCGACACATTACACCATGCTGCAGTGTAATGACGCAATACAACGCGATGTATCAACTGCTGCGCTGTTGTACTGGGTTGCTGACCTATCTCAACTGATTAAGGCTTTGGCCTGAGAAACTGTCTGCCTGTCGAATGACCCTTTACTGCGCGTTAAATGGGGCAGCTTCCTCGTGTCCAGGTTAATGAGAGTGTCATGCCCATTTTATAAGACCAGATATCAGTGAAATGTACCTTGGTAATCCGTTCATTAAGGTAAAGCAATCCCATTACAGGCCAGGACAGCCCTTAGGGTTCCAGGAGGTTGATGCTCCTAGATTTCAAGACAATCGGCACATGAAGATGGTAAGGTTGTCAGCCCTAAGCACCGGCCGCCTTTACAACCCAAGGAAATACTCCTGGTACTCATTTCTGTTAGAGGCTGAGCCGATACCAGGGCCATAGTGCGACTGAAAGGATTATGTCAATGAAAAATTGCAATGACACCATCGGGAATCGAACCCGCAACCTTCCGGCTAGTAGAGCAGTGCCTCAACTAACTGCGCCACCACGTGATTCAACCAAAAAGATCATTACTATCTGCCCATATCGGTATATGAAGAAGTGACCGTCAGTACAAGACAGCTATACTGTGTGCTGGCAGATAGACGAACACTATCCGAAGAAACAAGACAAATGTTAGATTATTTAAGTTCTATCCGACAAATGTACACTTTTATCTTATATTATTCAATACATATACTTCGCCGATCCCAGTGGCCGCGCGGTCTAAGGCGTGGGTCTGCGGCCGCTCGCTTCTGGGATTGTGGGTTCGAATCCCACCGGGGGCATGGATGTTTGTGTTGTGTTTGTTGTGTGTTGTCAGGTAGAGGTCTCTGCGACGGGCTGATCACTCGTCTAGAGGAGTCCTACCGACTGTGGTGTGTCTGAGTGTGATCGTGCCCATGAAACCTCGACGAAACGAGGAGGCCCAGGCCCATATTGGGCTGTCGAGCCATACAAAAAAAATACATATATTTCATTGAAGATGGTCCAACATGTTTCGAACCTTATATGAGGTTCATCTTCAGGGATATTGTTTTAAATTACACCAGCCCTTCTCCAAAGGTACATGTTAGGTTGTACACTTTACAGTGTTGTCTTTGTTGTCTTGTGGTTACTATATATATATATATATATACAGGTTGTATGTTCGTATGTGGATGGTTGGGGCGGTACTAACTGTGATGTGCCAATCAACTATGTACAAGTGAACATACAACCTGTATATTATATATATAATATAATAGTAACCACAAGACAACAAAGACAACACTGTAAAGTGTACAACCTAACACGTACATTTGAAGAAGGGCTGGTGTAATTTAAAACAGATGTCCCTGAAGATGAACCTCATATAAGGTTCGAAACATGTTGGACTACTTCAATGAAATATATGTAATGAATAATAGAAAATAAAATGTACATTTGTCTGATAAACTTAGATAATCAAAAAATGTACGGTACGAATAACATAAACAGAACACATATTAGACTTATGTATTACCTTGTCATTTCCTTCGTATTAGGCCCATAACACACTACAAATAAGATTATTCTGTAGTATATCCATATACAGGGTGATTCAAAAATAAGGTAACACGGTGACGTGTTTATAATAAAGTAACCAGTAAACCTAAATTGGCACGATATGTTGTCAGTTGAAAAGTAAGTTCTGAAAGTCTGTTTGTAATAGATCGTGGTTGTGTTTCCCTGACAACTGACATGTATCTTGCCTTTACAGACTCACTGGTTACTTCATTATAACTAACTACATGTAGCACAGTCCTTCTTGAGAAGCTAACAGTTCCTCAGCTAGTCAAGAAATTCCCCGCGTTTTATGGAACCCGAAGGTTCATTACCGCACTCA
Organism: Reticulitermes speratus; assembly: GCA_021186555.1. Taxonomy (NCBI): domain Eukaryota; kingdom Metazoa; phylum Arthropoda; class Insecta; order Blattodea; family Rhinotermitidae; genus Reticulitermes; species Reticulitermes speratus. The sequence continues at coordinate 23,170,048 of JAJKFL010000010.1, forward strand.
CAACAGCCCGTCACCTGTCCCTATCCTGAGCCACATCAATCCAGTCCGTGCCCCCATCCCACTTCTTGAAGATCCATTTTAATATTATCCTCCCATCTACGCCTGGGTCTTTCAAGTGGTCTCCTTCCCTCAGGTCTCCACACCAAAATCCTGTATGCACCTCTCCCCTCCCCCATACGTGCTACATGCCCCGCCCACCTCATTCGTCTTGATTTGATCACCTGAATAATATTTGCTGATCAGTACAGATCATTAAGTTCCTCGTTATGTAGTCTTCTCCATTCCCCTGTTACCTCATCCCTCTTAGGCCCAAATATCCCCCTCAGCACCCTATTCTCGAACACCCTCAGCCTATGTTCCTCCCTCAGTGTGAGAGACCAAGTTTCAAACCCATACAAAACAACAGGCAGTTAATTTCTTTTTGAATCATGCTATATGTATCAAGCGGTACTGCCAGCTAAGAAGACGATACCGCTGAGAGCTCCTGTTATAGTTTCACGGCATACTGAACTGTACAATATACAGCCTATAGGAAACGAGAGTCTAGTTGAAGTTCAGCAAGTTGATACAAGCAGACATCATAAAGCCTTCTTACATAACGAACTGATTTGTACAGTATCCGTACAGCTGTCACACTTGTGTTCGTCTATTGCTACGTTGTTATGCTGTTATGTTGTTATTGTATGCTGTTATGTTGTTATGCTGTTATGTTTCAGTGTTGTGGAGAAGTCCTGGCTAAAATTAATTTGTCGGATGTAACCTCAAAGTTAGAGCCCAAACAGCGTAGTTTTGATATTGACCAGTTATGGACTGGAAGGTCCGAGGTTCGAAAGTCTTCTCTAAAGAGTCCAGACCCCTTGTGGGGCCCACACAGCCTCCTATTCAATGGGTACCGGGTGTAAAGCAGCCGGGGGCGTGGGGTTGATAACTCACCTCCAATTACAGCCGAGGTTAAGAATGCGTGGAGCTATACTTGCACTCCCCTATATGCCTTTATGTTTTAGTAATTAATTAAGCATAGTGACACTTCACCTTTATTACAACACATATGGCTGACGTCACGTTCACAGTGACACATTACAACACATATGGCTGACGTCACGTTCACAGTGACACATTACAACACATATGGCTGACGTCACGTTCACAGTGACACATTACAACACATATGGCTGACGTCACGTTCACAGTGACACATTACAACACATATGGCTGACGTCACGTTCACAGTGACACATTACAACACATATGGCTGACGTCACGTTCACAGTGACACATTACAACACATATGGCTGACGTCACGTTCACAGTGACACATTACAACACATATGGCTGACGTCACGTTCACAGTGACACATTACAACACATATGACTGACGTCACGTTCACAGTGACACATTACAACACATATGACTGACGTCACGTTCACAGTGACACAAGCTGGACTTGAGGCAAATATTCACTGAATGGAAAACAAAGGTAAAGGTCAAATTGCCACTGACTTCAGTCAGTGAAGACTGCGGGCACAAGGGGTGCGTGACAGTCCCCTGACAGTCCCTGACAGTCACTGACAGTCCCCCTGACAGTCACTGACAGTCCCCTGAAAGCCACTGACAGTCCCTGACAGTCCCCTGACAGTCACTGACAGTCCCCATGACAGTCACTGACAGTCCCCTGAAAGCCACTGACAGTCCCCTGACAGTCCCCTGAAAGCCACTGACAGTCCCTGACAGTCACTGACAGTCCCCCTGACAGTCACTGAGTCCCCTGACAGTCACTGACAGTCCCCCTGACAGTCACTGAGTCCCCTGACAGTCACTGACAGTCCCCCTGACAGTCACTGAGTCCCCTGACAGTCACTGACAGTCCCCCTGACAGTCACTGACAGTCCCCTGACAACCCCTGAAAGCCACTGATAACCCCTGACAGTCCCCTGACAAAATCCGACAGCCACTGGCAGTTCCCTGACAACGCCTGACAGCCACTGACAGTCCCTGAAGTCACTGACAGTCCCCCTGACGGTCCCCCTGACAGTCACTGACAGTCCCCTGACAACCCCTGAAAACCACTGACAACCCCTGACAGCCACTGACAGTCCCCTGACAACCTCTGACAGCCACTGACAGTCCTCTGACAACCCCTGACAGCCACTGATAGTCCCCTAACAACCCCTGACAGCCACTGACAGTCCCTGACAGTCACCTAACAACCCCTGACAGCCACTGACAGTCCCTGACAGTCACCTAACAACCCCTGACAGCCACTTACAGTCACGTAACAACCCCTGACAGCCACTGACAGTCCCCTAACAACTCTTGACAGTCCTCTAACAATTCCTGACAGCCACTGACAGCCACTGACAGTCCCCTGACAACCCCTGACAGTCATTGTCATCCCAGAATAGCGTCATCGCTATCTGTAATCCGCCACTGAGCCAGAAACACGAACGGTTCGTAATGGCTTTCCTGTGTACCGCCATCTTCAGCTTTCAGTTTATTCGTTTCATGTGCTCCCTTTAGTTCGTTATCTCCCCCTCCTCCTCCTGCCAAACTTTAACCTTGTTCCCACATCAAATCCATCTTCCGCGTGACCTTCCTGCGTCTCCACAACCCTTGGATTTATACTGAAGAACACGTGTTGGCGCCTGTCATTCTGTTAACGTCGGTGTAGCCATTTGTGTCTGCCGTCGTCCTTCGTGTTCTGCCATGTAACAGTGACACATGTCGCACTTGTTGATTTTGTGTAATTCCGTGTCTGCGTAACTTCACATATTTCCCTGCTCAAATAATTTAATCGTTTTTTTTTGTTTTTAAACCAATTATCACTGCAATATAGGCCTAAAAGTGGGGGAAATAAAATGAAGTACAAAATCTCAACTTCTCATTTCTTAATTGTCATTTTGATTTGTTTTAAGTCTATAATGATGCAGTTCATACGCAACCCAATCATCCTCATAACAAATTCAATTTTATTTCACACTTAGCAGCGCAATGGACGGTTTCCTTTAGCTGACATCACCATTTCTTGCTGCTGAAGACATTCACGGTCAGTCAGTGATCTGTGCAGGCCAATTTGAACATCTGTCACTTTGCGAAATTTGCGGTTCTCGCAGCGGTGTCGCTACAGACTCGCGTCTACTGGGATATGACGCCGTGTTGCTGGTTTAGTTGTTACCGATGTTTTGTAGGACGTAGTGCCTTCAATGCCAAGGGTCAAGGAGGATTCAGCGTCACATTCCATAAGACCTGAATATGGGTATTTTCTTCATGACGTCAAATAGACACGTACACGTAACTAATGTAATGTAAATGATGGAGGTCTTTCGGATCTTTAAATCTTGTAGTGTTGTATCTTGTCAGAGGAATGCAAAGGTAAAGCAAACCCATTACAGGCCTGGACAGGCCCTTAGGGTTCCAGGAGGTTGAGGCTACCAGATTTATAGACAATCGGCACATGAAGGTGGTAAGGTTGTCAGCCATACGCACCGGCCGTCTTTACCCCCCAGGAAATATTCTTGGTACTCATTTCTGTTAGAGGCTGAGTCAACACCAGGACCATAGTGCGACCGAAAGGATTATGTAAATCAAAAATTCCAATGACACCATCGGGAATCGAACCCGCGACCTTCCGGCTTGTAGCCGCAGTGCCTCAACCAACTGCGCCACCGCGTGCCCTGTCAGAGAAATGTACTGCCTGCATATCCAGGGCGTATGAATATACAGGCAGAACGATCACCGTTTGAACGACATGGCATGTGAAGACCTGGAAACTAATCAGTGGAAAATAACCACAGCAGGCGATATTGCGTGGTCACGTGGTCACGTCATTAGTGTCCGTCGTTTTAATTTTTTGCCTTCCTCCTCCAGCACGTTAATTTAACAGGAATCTGATAATCCCCTTCAGCAGAAAAATAAAATACTGGATATTATTACCTAGGGGGAAGACACCATCAACTAACTACCAGTCTGACGAGCAAAACACACCGTCAGCCAATTTGTAGCGATGAGTCACACTGCGCATGTCTGATCGGCTCCACACTGTCTCCCATCTCGAGAAACCGCTGCGAGGTGCGTTTTGTATCTTTGTTACTGCCGATCTCTACTCCTCACCAAATATTATTCAAATATTATTATATTGAATAACATTATTACTCAAATCAAAATAATGAGATGGGCGGGACATGTGGCACGTATGGGAGACAGGAGAGGTGCATACAGGATTTTGGTGGGGAGACCTGAGGGAAGGAGACCATTTGGAAGACCCAGGCGTAGATGGGAGGATAATATTAAAATAGATCAAGTGGGATGGGGAGGCATGGACTGGATTGATATGGCTCAGGATAGGGACAGGTGGCGGGCTGTTGTGAATGCGGTAATGAACCTTCGGGTTCCATAAAATTCGGGGAATTTCTTGACTAGCTGAGGAACTGTTAGCTTTTCAGGAAGGACTGTGCTGTATGGAGTTAGTTAGTTAGTTATTGCCTGTTCTCTCAAATACAACAGTGGACAGTGACAGTGACAGTGACAGTGACAGTTTCAGTTATTATCAAACAAGGTTTGACGTGTCAGTTTTGAGGAGGGTCCACTTTTGGCGTCTGTGGTTCAGGCAGTCGAAAAATTCCCTCTTGTCCTTTGAGAACGAGATAATGGAAGATTTTTCTGTCCTTAACGTCTCGCTTCTGGAGCGTGTTAGAGCGAAACAGAAAGGTTCGTGACCGCCTTCAGAGACAGACAAGTCCAGTAACATGCTGTACAATTATTTCTACTGAACGAGTAAGCAGTCGGTGGGCTTATGGCTGAGTTACAAAAACACCCAAAACAGCGCTAATTATTTCCTTACACAGACCATATTTCACGCCCCACAAAACACATTTTTGACGTAAAACGCCTTACATTTCGGTACACACAGGTGGGTCACCTCGGCGCTCGCGGTGTCAGACTTTCGCGTTACCTACGTTTCTTCACAGTGCTCCGCGCCTACTTCGACTACAGCAGTGAACGATACATAGTTTGAAAGGTAAGGAATATGCCTACACGCTGAAAAAAGAATCATCGAAAAATCTTGAAATCTGCCAAAATGGCGGCCATGTCAAATCACCTACGATCTTCACACTCTCACCATCTAACGTCTTACATTTCGGTACACACAGGTGGGTCACCTCGGCGCTGTTTTTTACAGGTTCACGATGCCGAGACTAACTAACGCACAAAAGCAAGAAAACTACCGAAAACGGAAGAAGGAGGCAGAGGAGGGTTCACAGAGGCCGAAAAATACAAACTCCAATACAGTCAACTTCTATCTTTCTTTCTTTCCTTCTTTCTTTCGCCCTTCCCTCACTCGAGCAGCTAAAACATTTTAACACCCGCAAAAAAAGATCGCCAACATTCAACTTGTCGGCGTCACGTTTTACGTACAGTTTGCGGTTCAGTCGTAGCTTGAAACACCGAAGAATTTTTATTTTCCCTGAAGAATGTCGCCAAAACTCCGTTAAAACTTTAAATGAGCCAAAATACGTTGCTAATTATACGGTGCGTATTACCACGTGTACCGTCTTGCGAGCTGGGTATTTAATTCAGGATAAAGTGGAAATTTAAATGGTTGAAATAAAAACATTTAAATTTCCACTTTATCCTGGTAATTAAAAGCCCAGCTCGTCTTCTAGTCACGACCCTGATGCACGCTGCAGCACTCAGCATTAGACATGTAGGCACAAACAAAAGGACTTACAGAAAGTCTAGCACGTAACTGGCAGGTGTCAAATTGCGGGGCCTCAGGACATCCTGCAACAACATCGTGTGTCATTAACCACCATTCCAGAGGAGTGACGCATTTTACCACATGCGCAGGCTGCGGACGGACACCGCGAACTGCGAACTGCCCCCGGAGTGTAGCAACAGACTGCCAGTGACGTACCTACTGCTCAGAGATCGCGATGGCATAGCGCTTCACACCAAAAGCGAAAACGCCATTTCATTTACGACCGTTAAAGAAACGTATAGCCGACGCAGCGCCGATGTTCATGAAGCTGGTACCCGAAACACAGCATTACGTGCAGATGTCGTATACCGAATTTCACCCACATCGGATAAAAATGTGGACACTGTGGTCAGAAATTGATAATAATAATAATAATAATAACCATGGCTGAACAGCCCTATATGGGCTCGGGCCTCCTCTTGCCTCCTCTTTTCGAGGTTACTAAGTCGTGCGCATTCGTGGCAGTTGGTGACTGGTCAAGTGGCCGCGCTACTGTTTCTATCGATCCTGATGTGACCGCCAGAGCCATCTGGCAGGCAGTCAGGAGACTTGAGTGAGAAATGGAGGCAATTTGGCTTACGCAACATTTTTATTATGCCCGTAAGGTTCTTTTACACGCCGTAAATCTACGACATGGGACCGACGGCTTTACTTCCCCTCCAAAGGAAGTGGTGCTACGGATTTTTATCACCCTTAAAAATCCATCGGTCGGATCGAACCCGCGAACCTTGGGACCAGTGTCGAGCACGCTAACCACTAGTCCACCGAAGTCGACGGTCAGAAATTGATACACACGTAAATTGTTGCTGTCACGTAATCTACGTGACGATATTCGGGCTTGCTAGACAACTTGCTGTAAAGAACTCCTCGGCCGAATTTCATCAAAATCCGACAAATGGTTTAGTTACACAGACGCACAGCTAGACGTCGTCGCCACAAAGTCGTTCTTCGTTGACTTAGTAAAGAACGCCTGTAAGATAAAGCGATACATTCCACGTGGATTTACGATTCTGATACGCGTAAGTTTATAATAAAATCACACGCGTACGGAGTTTTGCAAGCTTCGTGCAAATCGCAACTCGGTGTGCGCTCTTCAGAAGCGAAAAAGTCTAAACAAACTCCCGACTTTGGCGGGTCGTTTATCTGCAGACTACATAGGGTAAAGTAGGGATGCATAAATCTTCCAAAAATTTTAGGAGCTACCTTGAAGTTCTGGGCGCCAGGAGGGCGACAACAACCAGACATTAGGCGGCTCCATACAAAATTCAGCAGCCCGGACGACCTGGCGCCAGGGCTACTAAAAGCAAATTTCAAATCATCTTTTGAAAACAAATGAGCCAATATACTTAGTTATAACGACAATAATTCAAATTTAAATATTCAGGAAAGGAAACCAAACCGACTTGCGTTACGCAGTTCTCTTTCTGCAAGGTGTATTTGAAGACCTTAACGGCTTTCCTGTCGTGGACAAGAGGCTGATACGCCTTTAGGGTCCTGACCGCTCTTCGGAAAGGTTATCACATTTCATTCAATCATTCATTCATTCTGCAGTCTGTCTTACGACAGGTCCGTAGCCTCTTCATTCTGCAGTCTGTCTTACGACAGGTCCGTAGCCTCTTCATTCTGCAGTCTGTCTTACGACAGGTCCGTAGCCTCTTCCAAAGCGAGTTCCACACAGTGCGATCTAGTGCTTCCTCTTTCAATATCCAGTATCTTCTCTTTTCCTTAAAGTCATCCAGTAGCTGCTTACGTCTTCTCCCTCGTCTTCCCGTCATTTCTATCCTTCCTTCTAACTTTCCTTCAATCACGTGTTTCAGAAGGCAGTTTCTACGCAAGATGTGACCAATCCAGTTAGCCTTTCTTCTTTTTATTGTATGTACGATATTCCTCACCTCCTTCACTCTGTGTAATACTTCTTCATTTCTCACACGATCGGTCCAACTGATCTTCTCCATTCTTCTCCAGCACCACATATCAAAACTTTCCAGATACTTCCGATCCACTTTCCCAAGTGTCCACGTTTCAGCACCACACAAAGCTAAGCTCCAAATGTAGCACTTTACTAGTTTCTTCCTTAAATTTAAGTCCAGTTTGCTAGCGAAAAGATTCTTCTTCTTGTTGAATGCTGCTTTTGCCATGGCAATTCTGTATTCAATTTCACGTGTACACCTTGCATCATTTGTTATCGTGCTACACAAATAATTGAAATATTCCACATTCTCCAAATGCTTTTGATCTGTCACAATCTGTACTGGAGATGGTTGCCTTCAGATTCTCATTACCTTAGCTTTTCCGCACTTATTTCCATTCCATAGCGTCTTCCAATTTCAGTTAGTCTATCAGTAGGCTAACGCCCTGTGGCGCCCCTTGTTCCCTTTATTACACTCATTTGTTCCAAACTAACTAACTAACTTCATGTAGCACAGTCCTTCTTGAGAAGCTAACAGTTCCTCAGCTAGTCAAGAAATTCCCCGCGTTTTATGGAACCCGAAGGTTCATTACCGTACTCACAACAGCACGCCACCTGTCCCTATCCTGAGCATTTGTTAGTGGGTCCCTGTCACCACGGCATGGGGCGTCCTCGGGTTGCGGATGGAGGAACGGGCTCGGAATATGGAGGGTAGCTGCGAATATGCAGTTGCGGACAGCCGACAAGGGGTGGTCCTCCAGCTTGGGGGTTGGGCGAGGTGCTAACAACTCCTCACCGTAAAAAATTACCATGTTACGAAACACTGTACAGAGCCTCGGACCTGGAATGATTTGTTCCAAAGCTTTACGAAAATGTGAAAACTGAATGAAGTTGTTATACAGCGTGCCAGATGTGCCGAAATGCCTAAGAAACTCGTTCAGAATGCCGTCAGTTCCACGGACGTGACATTACGCCCTTTCTTGTATGTTGTATTACTGGGACGACAGCGCCTTCTGACAGGACTTCCACTACTTAGCCTCCACCCGCAGTCACTGGCAGTTACGATCGGTGGGCAATGCAAAAGCTATTAAAAGACATTTGTTAGCAGAAGTTCCTGAAATAATTTGTAATGAAAAAAAAACAATATGTAGAACGTGAGGTTCTGGAGTTCATTCAAATTTTGTAACCAAAATTAACGTACATTTGGCACTTGACGACGTGCTAACACACGTCATGTGCTGTCACATGTAACTTGTTCATTGTTCCGTCTTTACTTCTGCCCAAGACGGAGGAACGAATGCACAAAATGCACTGGAATACTGAAACTAGTGCAATTAGTGTATCTTTGTCCTGTTGTTACTTTAGGCTAGCTAACTCCGTAGGGACTCAGGATAGGGACAGGTGGCGGGCTGTTGTGAATGCGGTAATGAACCATCCGGTTCCATACAACGCGGGGAATTGCTTGACTAGCTAAGGACCTGTTAGCTTCTCAACAAGGACTCTGCTCCATGGAGTTAGTTACTTAGTTGGTGTTAGTTAACTCCATAGGGCAGAATACTTCTTCATAAATCAGTAGTTCCCCATCTAGTCAAGAACCATTTGTCCCTATCCTCAGCCAGATTAATCCAGCCCACGGCCCCCCCCCCCCCATTCTGTTTCTTGAAGCTCCACTTTACTATTTTCATACCATCTACGCCTAGGGTTTCCAAGTGGTCTCTTTCCCTCAGTTTCCCCACCAAAATCCTGTACGTATTTCTCCTCTCCCAAATACGCGCCAAATGTCTCCCCATCTCAGGCTTTTTTATTTGATCACCCGTAGTCGGTATAGCGACTCGCTACGAGATGGACGGTCCGGGGATCGAATCCCGGTCGGAGCGAGATTTTCAGCACCCGTCCAGAACAGCCCTGGGGTCTACCCAGCCTCCTGTACAATGGGTACCGGGTCATTCCCGGGGGTAAAGCGGCCGGGGCGTGGCGTTGACCACCCAATCCATCTAGCGCCGAAGTTAAACAAAAGAGTACAGCTATACCTCTACTCCCCCTCTGGACCTTCATGGCCTGTTCTAGGTTGATTTTTACAAATCGTGATGCTCCTCATTATACAGTTTTCTCCTGTTACTTCCTCCCTCATAGACCCAAGTATCTTCCTCTATTAGTTCTGTAGGCTTGTGCGAATAAGGTAATGAACCTTCCGGTTCCATAACAGAGAAATAATTTCTTTATTAGCTCTTCGATTCCCAATAACGACTTTGCTCTTCTAGGTTCTCACAGCTCACATGTTGGCCAGCGTTTGGCACTACGTAAGTACGCCTTATTTGTGCTTATTTTCTGCTGAACACATATTTGGATAAATGACGTCAACATGAACTAATAATAGATGTGGCTGATTAGTTTAGCTGGCCTTCTATTAGTTATTATAACTGCTGAGTAGCAACTGCATTCATTAACCTGCAGCCTGTATCAGTGCCAGTATGGCTTACAGCGATTAAATTTGTTTATGTAGCACCAGGTTTAACATTCACAAATTCTACGTTCTGCCCACACAGTGTATTTATGTGTTTTGTGTGGATCTCAGAACAAACAGCGATTATTTCACTGTACAGCATTAACTGACTGGTTTGTATAACTGAGACAGAGTGTGTTTACTGCGCGGTACGGACTGTATTTATGTGTTTTGTGTGGATCTCAGAACAAACAGCGATTATTTCACTGTACAGCATTAACTGACTGGTTTGTATAACTGAGACGGAGTGTGTTTACTGCGCGGTACGGACTGTATTTATGTGTTTTGTGTGGATCTCAGAACAAACAGCGATTATTTCACTGTACAACATTAACTGACTGGTTTGTATAACTGAGACGGAGTGTGTTTACTGCGCGGTACGGACTGTATTTATGTGTTTTGTGTGGATCTCAGAACAAACAGCGATTATTTCACTGTACAGCATTAACTGACTGGTTTGTATAACTGAGACGGAGTGTGTTTACTGCGCGGTACGAGCTGTATATTTATATGTAAACACCTAAAGCCCAGTGGTTACTATATGTACCGCCATGTTTAACATTCACAAATTCTACGTTCTGCCAACAAAGTGTATTTATGTGTTTTGTGTGGATCTCAGAACAAACAGCGATTATTTCACTATACAACATTAACTGACTGGTTTGTATAACCGAGGCGGAGTGTGTTTACTGCGCGGTACGGGTTGGATCTTTAAGAATAATGCGGGTTAAACCACGTCTTCAAAGGTTTACATTGTCACATTTACGTGTGACTGCAGTCCTTTCCACAACATACAGCAGTGACATCTCTCATTGCCCGTCGCAGCTTCCAAGTGTTAACAAAGCCTGCAGGCATCATTGCGAGATATCAGGTGCTCACAGCGGTGTTGCTGAAGATGCAAGTCTTCTGCAATATTACACGCTGTGTCATTCGTTGAGTGTTTTCCGACGTTTCGGAGGATTGTATGCCTTTCACCATCTTCGACAGCTTGACCCTGAAGATGACGGCACTACGATCCTTCGGAACGTCGAGAATTATTCGCTCAACGACACAGTGTGACATCCAAAAACACTCGAATCTTCAGCACTTTAGGCAATGTATAGTATAAGATTGCTGCGCGTTCGCGTAATGTTTATACTTCCTCGGCAATTTTTGCGTGTTTTATCCCGTTGTGTGCCAATAATATGAATAAAGAAATAACTATCTCAACACAACTATATTTATTAGACAATAAAGTCTACGTATCTAATTGAGCAACATGTTTCGATCTAAATTAGATCATCGTAAACTTTAAAAAACTTATCGAGGAAGATAATTTACAATTAATGACAAATTCCATTAACAAATCGAATTTAACTTGTAAATATTTAATGTAATGCCTACAATTAGCAAGTATTTTTTTATTTTCTATTACTTTATTTTCCACGATAAGTCGGTCCCTGTCACCACGATAAGTCGGTCCCTGTCACCACGATAAGTCGGTCCTGTCACCACGATAAGTCGGTCCCTGTCACCACGATAAGTCGGTCCCTGTCACCACGATAAGTCGGTCCCTGTCACCACGATAAGTCGGTCCTGTCACACGATAAGTCGGTCCCTGTCACCACGATAAGTCGGTCCCTGTCACCACGATAAGTCGGTCCCTGTCACCACGGCGCGTCCTCAGGTTGCGGATGGAGGAACGGCCTGCGGATATGGAGAGTAGCTGCGAATATGCAGTCGCGGACAGCTGACAAGGGGTGGTCCTCCAGCTTGGGGGTTGGGCGAGGTGCTAACAACTCCTCACCGTAAAAAATCACCATGTTACTAAACACTATACAGAGCCTCGGACCTGGACTGATTCTTTGCTGACGACCTGTTGGCTTCTCAAGAAGGACTCTGCTCCATGGAGTTAGTTAGTTAGTTTGTTAGTTATTACTTTATTTTGCTTTCTTTTAATTCGTTCTACCGTCTTAAAAAATTATGAATGGGAAGTTATTAATTGCATATTATCTTCTTAAACATGTTTTTAAAGTTTTTTAAGAGCCTGAAGATGACCTTATTTAGGTCGAAACATGTTGCTCAATTAGACAGACAGACAGACAGACCCTTTGTCTAATAAAGACAGTTGTGTTGACACTGACAGTGATGCTCACCACCTCAGCTGTCCTAACAGCCTGATACCGTTTCACTCCAAAACGCACTTTTAAGGCTATTTAATTTCGCTGGCTACAGTAAAACGTACTTCATGTACAGTGCCCGATATTTGTGCCCGATTTTAACCACATTTACATTTTTCTCGGCATATTTTCATAAACTCCCCCCCAATATGAAATTTTACTGAAATACGTTCAGTAGGAGCCGTGCCGATGCCGTAGGACAGACAGACCGGAAGACATGACGAAGCTAATAGGCGCTTTTTGCGACTATGCGAACGAGTGTATATATATATATATATATATATATATAACTCCTTCATGAGAGGATTCTGCAGTGCAACTTGGCACTGACCCCCCCCCCCCCCCCCCCCAAAAGGCCCTGACTGATGGGTACAATCGGGTGGGAATCTCAGCTGGGCGAGAAGAAGAAGAAAAACAAAGTAGAACTGGCTTTAAGGAGCGGAATTGGGGCTCGTCACTTCCTGACCAATTACAGAAGAGATTTCAGAACCACCTGACTGGCGGTCACGTGACGGTTAGTCCCAGCAGCACACAACCTTCGTTTTTGTAAAATCTATAAACTAATTCTTTGTGGCGCTAAACATCGTAACAGAGTCTAAGCTGTCCAAGACTGACGAATTCGTGCTTTGTGACATTTGAGGTTCTCAAAGCGGTGTTGCTGAAGATTCGTATGTTCTGGGACGTGACGCCGTGTCGATTTCTTTATTTAACGATATATCTTCAACTACAATACGTTATATGGAGTGTGACAAGGAGGCGTCTGTTTTGATGTACTATGGAGCGACTGAGGAGAAACATAAAAACTTTACTCAGGAAAGCCAACATTCTGAAAAAAAAAATATATAATCGAAATCCGTGACGTGAGAAACACGAAGCAGGCATGGCAATCAGTCGGCCGCGCTCGGAACGGCCCCAATAGTGGCGAAACGTAACGCGTGTATATCTAGACCAGCTTGCAGTGATTTTGTTAGTAACTGACTAACTAACTAACTAACTCCATGTAGCACAGTCCTTCTTGAGAAGCTAACAGGTCGTCAGCTGGTCAACAAATTCCCCGCGTTTTATGTAACCCGAAGGTTCATTACCGCACTCACAAGAGCCCGTAACCTGTCCCTATCCTGAGCCATATCAATCCAGTCCATGCCCCCCCATCCCACTTCTTAAAGATCCTTTCTAACATCCTCCCTTCTACGCCTGGGTCTTCCAAGTGGTCTCCTTCCCTCAGGTCTCCCCACCAAAGTCCTGTATGCACCTCTCCCCTCACCCATACGTGCTACATGCCCCGCCCACCTCATTCTTCTTGATTTGATCACCTGAATAATATTTGGTGATCAGTACAGATCGTTAAGTTCCTCGTTATGTAGTCTTACTGCGCTTTCAAGTTTGGTGAAATTATATTGGACACAGAGTGAGTGTCGTGTGTTAGTCGTACAGATATGTACGGTGGCATGTCATAGAGATAAGGACAGCATCTCACAGCTTTTTTTCTTAGAAATTTCCTCATTTCACTATATTTCTCAATCATACTCTCTACCATCTAATTAGTGACGTAATTGTTACGTCAGTAGAGGCCATTGCCTTCATACGAGCAGTTCTTTTGGCATTTCAACACAAAGGCAGCACAGTTACGTAGGGGTCCTTTTTTTTTACATGGTGAAGCGCCCCGCAGCAGATGCTACGGACGCACCGCAGCCTTGAGGCTTTTTGTGCAACCCTGTGATGAAGGTGAGCAGTTTTCTTTACCAATTTTTACAAGTAATGGAGCACCAGTGGAATGAAATTGACAGGGGAAAACCGACAACTCGGAGAAAAACCTGTCCTAGTGCCACTTTGTCCACCACAAACCCCACATGGACTGACCCGGGATCGAACCCGGGCCTCCGCAGTGAGAGGCCGGCGACTAACCGCCTGAGCCATGGCACGTCCTAGGGGTCCTTATGCACGACACGAAGGGGCCAAGGGGAGTACAAGCTCCACTCATCTCTAAACTTGGCCTGGACAGAGGGGATAAACCTTCGCGCCCTGGCCGCTTTACCCCCGGAACCCATTGAATACGAGGCTTGTTTGTTCCCACACGTTTTGGAGAAAAGAAAAATCTACTTTCTCTGCCGGGAAGCGAATCCCGGACCGTCCAGACCGAGCAGACATTACTGAGACATTCCGGCTCCTTCGTAGGTGTCGACTGCACACCAGCCACCACTGATAAAAATGAGGGTGGTCAAGGGACCCAGGGTCGTAACTAGGACCGACTGCTTGGAGCTGAATTGCAGCAAGGGACCCAGGGTCGTAACTAGGACCGACTGCTTGGAGCTGAATTGCAGCAAGGGACCCAGGGTCGTAACTAGGACCGACTGCTTGGAGCTGAATTGCAGTAAGGGACCCAGGGTCGTAACTAGGACCGACTGCTTGGAGCTGAATTGCAGCAAGGGACCCAGGGTCGTAACTAGGACCGACTGCTTGGAGCTGAATTGCAGCAAGGGACCCAGGGTCGTAACTAGGACCGACTGCTTGGAGCTGAATTGCAGCAAGGGACCCAGGGTCGTAACTAGGACCGACTGCTTGGAGCTGAATTGCAGCAAGGGACCCAGGGTCGTAACTAGGACCGACTGCTTGGAGCTGAATTGCAGCAAGGGACCCAGGGTCGTAACTAGGACCGACTGCTTGGAGCTGAATTGCAGTAAGGGACCCAGGGTCGTAACTAGGACCGACTGCTTGGAGCTGAATTGCAGTAAGGGACCCAGGGTCGTAACTAGGACCGACTGCTTGGAGCTGAATTGCAGTAAGGGACCCAGGGTCGTAACTAGGACCGACTGCTTGGAGCTGAATTGCAGCAAGGGACCCAGGGTCGTAACTAGGACCGACTGCTTGGAGCTGAATTGCAGCAAGGGACCCAGGGTCGTAACTAGGACCGACTGCTTGGAGCTGAATTGCAGTAAGGGACCCAGGGTCGTAACTAGGACCGACTGCTTGGAGCTGAATTGCAGCAAGGGACCCAGGGTCGTAACTAGGACCGACTGCTTGGAGCTGAATTGCAGCAAGGGACCCAGGGTCGTTACTAGGACCGACTGCTTGGAGCTGAATTGCAGCAAGGGACCCAGGGTCGTAACTAGGACCGACTGCTTGGAGCTGAATTGCAGCAAGGGACCCAGGGTCGTAACTAGGACCGACTGCTTGGAGCTGAATTGCAGCAAGGGACCCAGGGTCGTAACTAGGACCGACTGCTTGGAGCTGAATTGCAGCAAGGGACCCAGGGTCGTAACTAGGACCGACTGCTTGGAGCTGAATTGCAGTAAGGGACCCAGGGTCGTAACTAGGACCGACTGCTTGGAGCTGAATTGCAGCAAGGGACCCAGGGTCGTAACTAGGACCGACTGCTTGGAGCTGAATTGCAGCAAGGGACCCAGGGTCGTAACTAGGACCGACTGCTTGGAGCTGAATTGCAGCAAGGGACCCAGGGTCGTAACTAGGACCGACTGCTTGGAGCTGAATTGCAGTAAGGGACCCAGGGTCGTAACTAGGACCGACTGCTTGGAGCTGAATTGCAGCAAGGGACCCAGGGTCGTAACTAGGACCGACTGTTTGGAGCTGAATTGCAGCAAGGGACTCAGGGTCGTAACTAGGACCGACTGCTTGGAGCTGAATTGCAGCAAGGGACCCAGGGTCGTAACTAGGACCGACTGCTTGGAGCTGAATTGCAGCAAGGGACCCAGGGTCGTAACTAGGACCGACTGCTTGGAGCTGAATTGCAGCAAGGGACCCAGGGTCGTAACTAGGACCGACTGCTTGGAGCTGAATTGCAGCAAGGGACCCAGGGTCGTAACTAGGACCGACTGCTTGGAGCTGAATTGCAGCAAGGGACCCAGGGTCGTAACTAGGACCGACTGCTTGGAGCTGAATTGCAGCAAGGGACCCAGGGTCGTAACTAGGACCGACTGCTTGGAGCTGAATTGCAGCAAGGGACCCAGGGTCGTAACTAGGACCGACTGCTTGGAGCTGAATTGCAGCAAGGGACCCAGGGTCGTAACTAGGACCGACTGCTTGGAGCTGAATTGCAGCAAGGGACCCAGGGTCGTAACTAGGACCGACTGCTTGGAGCTGAATTGCAGCAAGGGACCCAGGGTCGTAACTAGGACCGACTGCTTGGAGCTGAATTGCAGCAAGGGACCCAGGGTCGTAACTAGGACCGACTGCTTGGAGCTGAATTGCAGCAAGGGACCCAGGGTCGTAACTAGGACCGACTGCTTGGAGCTGAATTGCAGCAAGGGACCCAGGGTCGTAACTAGGACCGACTGCTTGGAGCTGAATTGCAGCAAGGGACCCAGGGTCGTAACTAGGACCGACTGCTTGGAGCTGAATTGCAGTAAGGGACCCAGGGTCGTAACTAGGACCGACTGCTTGGAGCTGAATTGCAGCAAGGGACCCAGGGTCGTAACTAGGACCGACTGCTTGGAGCTGAATTGCAGCAAGGGACCCAGGGTCGTAACTAGGACCGACTGCTTGGAGCTGAATTGCAGTAAGGGACCCAGGGTCGTAACTAGGACCGACTGCTTGGAGCTGAATTGCAGCAAGGGACCCAGGGTCGTAACTAGGACCGACTGCTTGGAGCTGAATTGCAGCAAGGGACCCAGGGTCGTAACTAGGACCGACTGCTTGGAGCTGAATTGCAGCAAGGGACCCAGGGTCGTAACTAGGACCGACTGCTTGGAGCTGAATTGCAGCAAGGGACCCAGGGTCGTAACTAGGACCGACTGCTTGGAGCTGAATTGCAGCAAGGGACCCAGGGTCGTAACTAGGACCGACTGCTTGGAGCTGAATTGCAGCAAGGGACCCAGGGTCGTAACTAGGACCGACTGCTTGGAGCTGAATTGCAGCAAGGGACCCAGGGTCGTAACTAGGACCGACTGCTTGGAGCTGAATTGCAGTAAGGGACCCAGGGTCGTAACTAGGACCGACTGCTTGGAGCTGAATTGCAGCAAGGGACCCAGGGTCGTAACTAGGACCGACTGCTTGGAGCTGAATTGCAGCAAGGGACCCAGGGTCGTAACTAGGACCGACTGCTTGGAGCTGAATTGCAGCAAGGGACCCAGGGTCGTAACTAGGACCGACTGCTTGGAGCTGAATTGCAGCAAGGGACCCAGGGTCGTAACTAGGACCGACTGCTTGGAGCTGAATTGCAGCAAGGGACCCAGGGTCGTAACTAGGACCGACTGCTTGGAGCTGAATTGCAGCAAGGGACCCAGGGTCGTAACTAGGACCGACTGCTTGGAGCTGAATTGCAGCAAGGGACCCAGGGTCGTAACTAGGACCGACTGCTTGGAGCTGAATTGCAGCAAGGGACCCAGGGTCGTAACTAGGACCGACTGCTTGGAGCTGAATTGCAGCAAGGGACCCAGGGTCGTAACTAGGACCGACTGCTTGGAGCTGAATTGCAGTAAGGGACCCAGGGTCGTAACTAGGACCGACTGCTTGGAGCTGAATTGCAGCAAGGGACCCAGGGTCGTAACTAGGACCGACTGCTTGGAGCTGAATTGCAGCAAGGGACCCAGGGTCGTAACTAGGACCGACTGCTTGGAGCTGAATTGCAGTAAGGGACCCAGGGTCGTAACTAGGACCGACTGCTTGGAGCTGAATTGCAGAAAGTTGGGGGCTGTCATGGTTAGTGCAGGAAGACACCACAGGCCACGTGGCAGTCGTGTAGGCAGCATTAATGAAAGGAAATGGAACATAAACTTGATATTAAACTTAAATATATATACATAAATAATAAACATAAAAATTGAACGTGAATATAACAATAATCTGCACATATGTGTTAAATACCAGTTCATATCTTACTATGTGGCTGTGATATGCAGCAGTCTTAGTACTAACAGAACGTTCGTCAGTGTGGTGTGCATATTTTGTATAGCATCAAAATAACTAGGAAAGGCACACAGAATTTTGGTGTCTGTGGGCCCCAGAGTATTTTAACACTTTGAACACAGGATGACCTCGAATAAGAACCGTGGAATTTCGATTTACCGTTAATGCTAAAGTGCGTAATCTGTCAAAATAATTTGTTGATTGTGACGACTGCGTCCATGTAAGTCGTATATAGAACTTGAGTTCGTACCTCACAGAAAACACAACTTTTGCGATCGGTTTTTACTGTGAATGAGAATTATGCTAAATGCGTACATTCACTGTTAGTTAGTGTTACAGCAGGCAGTACACTAACTAACTAACTAACTAACTCCATGTAGCACAGTCCTTCTTGAGAAGCTAACAGGTCGTCAGCTGGTCAAGAAATTCCCCATGTTTTATGGAACCCGAAGGTTCATTACCGCACTCACAAGAGCCGGCCACCTGTCCCTATCCTGAGCCATATCAATCCAGTCCATGCCCCCATCCCACTTCTTAAAGATCCTTTCTAACATCCTCCTTCTACGCCTGGGTCTTCCAAGTGGTCTCCTTCCCTCAGGTCTCCCCACCAAAATCGTGTATGCACCTCTCCCCTCACCCATACGTGCTACATACCCCGCCCACCTCAATCTTCTTGATTTGATCACCCAAATAATATTTGGTGATCAGTACAGATCATAAAGTTCCTCGTTATGTAGTCTTCTCCACTCCCCCGTTACCTCGTCCCACTTAGACCCAAATATCCCCCTCAGCACACTATTCAGATCAGTACAGATCATAAAGTTCCTCGTTATGTAGTCTTCTCCACTCCCCCGTTACCTCGTCCCTCTTAGACCCAAATATCCTCCTCAGCACACTATTCAGATCAGTACAGATCATAAAGTTCCTCGTTATGTAGTCTTCTCCACTCCCCTGTTACCCCGTCCCTCTTAGACCCAAATATCCCCCTCAGCACACTATTCAGATCAGTACAGATCGTTAAGCTCCTCGTTATGTAGTCTTCTCCACTCCCCTGTTACCCCGTCCCTCTTAGACCCAAATATCCCCCTCAGCACACTATTCAGATCAGTACAGATCGTTAAGCTCCTCGTTATGTAGTCTTCTCCACTCCCCTGTTACCCCGTCCCTCTTAGACCCAAATATCCCCCTCAGCACACTATTCAGATCAGTACAGATCGTTAAGCTCCTCGTTATGTAGTCTTCTCCACTCCCCTGTTACCCCGTCCCTCTTAGACCCAAATATCCCCCTCAGCACACTATTCAGATCAGTACAGATCGTTAAGCTCCTCGTTATGTAGTCTTCTCCACTCCCCTGTTACCCCGTCCCTCTTAGACCCAAATATCCCCCTCAGCACACTATTCAGTTCAGTACAGATCGTTAAGCTCCTCGTTATGTAGTCTTCTCCACTCCCCTGTTACCTCGTCCCTCTTAGACCCAAATATCCCCCTCAGCACACTATTCAGATCAGTACAGATCGTTAAGCTCCTCGTTATGTAGTCTTCTCCACTCCCCTGTTACCCCGTCCCTCTTAGACCCAAATATCCCCCTCAGCACACTATTCAGATCAGTACAGATCGTTAAGCTCCTCGTTATGTAGTCTTCTCCACTCCCCTGTTACCTCGTCCCTCTTAGACCCAAATATCCCCCTCAGCACACTATTCAGATCAGTACAGATCGTTAAGCTCCTCGTTATGTAGTCTTCTCCACTCCCCCGTTACCTCGTCCCACTTAGACCCAAATATCCCCCTCAGCACACTATTCAGATCAGTACAGATCATAAAGTTCCTCCTTATGTAGTCTTCTCAACTCCCCTGTTACCCCGTCCCTCTCAGACCCAAATATCCCCCTCAGCACACTATTCAGATCAGTACAGATCGTTAAGCTCCTCGTTATGTAGTCTTCTCCACTCCCCTGTTACCCCGTCCCTCTTAGACCCAAACATCCCCCTCAGCACACTATTCAGATCAGTACAGATCGTTAAGCTCCTCGTTATGTAGTCTTCTCCACTCCCCTGTTACCTCGTCCCTCTTAGACCCAAATATCCCCCTCAGCACACTATTCAGATCAGTACAGATCGTTAAGCTCCTCGTTATGTAGTCTTCTCCACTCCCCTGTTACCCCGTCCCTCTTAGACCCAAATATCCCCCTCAGCACACTATTCAGTTCAGTACAGATCGTTAAGCTCCTCGTTATGTAGTCTTCTCCACTCCCCTGTTACCTCGTCCCTCTTAGACCCAAATATCCCCCTCAGCACACTATTCAGATCAGTACAGATCGTTAAGCTCCTCGTTATGTAGTCTTCTCCACTCCCCTGTTACCCCGTCCCTCTTAGACCCAAATATCCCCCTCAGCACACTATTCAGATCAGTACAGATCGTTAAGCTCCTCGTTATGTAGTCTTCTCCACTCCCCTGTTACCTCGTCCCTCTTAGACCCAAATATCCCCCTCAGCACACTATTCAGATCAGTACAGATCGTTAAGTTCCTCGTTATGTAGTCTTCTCCACTCCCCTGTTACCCCGTCCCTCTTAGACCCAAATATCCCCCTCAGCACACTATTCAGATCAGTACAGATCATAAAGTTCCTCGTTATGTAGTCTTCTCCAGTCCCCTGTTACCCCGTCCCTCTTAGACCCCAATATCCCCCTCAGCACCCTATTCTCGAACACCCTCAGCCTATGTTCCTCCCTCAGTGTGGTGCAACTTTCTGACGCTAGCAGTCGCATTAGGTAACCCCGCCTGTACAGCCACCTGACACACCTGCTAGCCCAATATTAGACAGCAGGCCTGCGCTGGAGATTTTGGTATATCGGAACTGGACTACAGGAAGACTCCTGCAGTTCGTGTCGCCACGTTCCGTCCGTTATTTACCTTCCATATGCTGCCAACTCTCAGTATCAGTTAACTACCTCCAAGAGCCCTCTTGCGAAGCTGATAGTTCCACAGACAGTCAAGAAATACCCCGCATTTTATGCAACCCAGAAGGTTCATTACCGCATTCACAACAACCACCCATCTGTCCCTACCCTGAGCCAGATCAATCCAGTACACGCCGTTTCATCAGATTTCAATAATATCTATTTAAATATTACCCTACCATCTAAGCCTAGGTCTTCCAAGTGGTCTCTTTCCTTCAGTATTTCCCCACCAAAACCTTCTATGCGTTTTCTTCTCTCCCCAGTACGTGCCACTTTCCCCGCCCATCATATGTAACAAGGTATAGTCTACTTTTATGTAAAAAGTCTTCTTCAGCCTCCGTTGCAGTAGAGAAATGGCTTCGAAAGTTAAAGGTAAAGGTCTCCCTAGAACAGGCCATGAAGGCCCAGAGGGGGAGTAGAGGTATAGCTCTACTCTTTCTTTAATCCAGACACTAGACGGGGGTGGGTGGTCAACTCCAAGCCCCGGCCGCTTTATCCCCGGGAAAGAGACCCGGTACACATTGTACAGGAGGCTGGGTGGGCCCCAGGGCCGGTCTGGACGGTTGCGATAAATCTCGCCTCCACCGGGATTCGATCCCTGGACCGTCCAGCCCGTAGCGATGGCTTCGAAAGGTACGAATCTTTTACAGCACGTGCGTCCAGCCATTTTGTGGCAAACGATCACACCGCCATTTTGTGCTTGTTCGCGGAATGCACGTCTAAGAACAAGGATCACAATAAGTGCTATACTGTGTAGTAAGTGTAAGTGTGTGTAAGTGTGTGTAAGTGTTTGTAAGTGCTATACTGTGTAGTAAGTGTAAGTGTGTGTAAGTGTTTGTAAGTGCTATACTGTGTAGTAAGTGTGTGTGTAAGTGTGTGTAAGTGCTATACTGTGTAGTAATGTGTGTGTAAGTGTGTGTAAGTGTGTGTAAGTGCTATACGTGTAGTAAGTGTGTGGTAAGTGTGTGTAAGTGCTATACTGTGTAGTAAGTGGTGTGTAAGTGTGTGTAAGTCTATACTGTGTAGTAAGTGTGTGTGTAAGTGTGTGTAAGTGCTATACTGTGTAGTAAGTGTGGTGTAAGTGTGTGTAAGTGCCATACTGTGTAGTAAGTGTGTGTGTAAGTGTGTGTAAGTGTGTGTAAGTGCCATACTGTGTAGTAAGTGTGTGTGTAAGTGTGTGTAAGTGTGTGTAAGTGCTATACTGTGTAGTAAGTGTGTGTGTAAGTGTGTGTAAGTGCTATACTGTGTAGTAAGTGTGTGTGTAAGTGTGGTGTAAGTGCTATACTGTGTAGTAAGTGTGTGTGTAAGTGTGTGTAAGTGTGTGTAAGTGTGTGTAAGTGCTATACTGTGTAGTAAGTGTGTGTGTAAGTGTGTGTAAGTGCTATACTGTGTAGTAAGTGTAAGTGTGTGTAAGTGCTATACTGTGTAGTAAGTGTGTGTGTAAGTGTGTGTAAGTGCTATACTGTGTAGTAAGTGTGTGTGTAAGTGTGTGTAAGTGCTATACTGTGTAGTAAGTGTGTGGTAAGTGTGTGTAAGTGTGTGTAAGTGTGTGTAAGTGCTATACTGTGTAGTAAGTGTGTGTGTAAGTGTGTAAGTGCTATACTGTGTAGTAAGTGTAAGTGTGTGTAAGTGCTATACTGTGTAGTAAGTGTGTGTGTAAGTGTGTGTAAGTGCTATACTGTGTAGTAAGTGTAAGTGTGTGTAAGTGCTATACTGTGTAGTAAGTGTGTGTGTAAGTGTGTGTAAGTGCTATACACATCCGCCTAAATTACTGTGTAGTTTTTGTACTGTGTACAGAACTTACATCGCCGATCCCAGTGGCCGCGCGGTCTAAGGCGTGGGTCTGCGGCCGCTCGCTTGCTGGGATTGTGGGTTTGAATCCCGCCTACGGCATGGATGTCTGTCTCTTGTAAGTGTTGTCAGGTAGAGGTCTCTGCGTCGGGCTGATCACTCGTCCAGAGGAGTCCTACCGAGTGTGGTGTGTCTAAAAAGTGTCATCGTGAAGCCTCGAAAAATGAGGCGGCCTAGGCCCACTAGGGGCTGTTGCGCCATGTAAAAAAAAATACGTAAGTAACAAATGTGGCCGCGGGTCCGAGACTGTTGTCTGAGTCAGTTGGTAGCACCGTTGTTAGTTCTGCAAAACAACACAGAGCATCAGACGCTCCGACATTCACCTGTGCTTAAAAAGGCATTGATACGGACGATCAGTGTTCTGGAGGTAACGAACACTTCGTGCATTTGATGTACAAAGTTTTCATTATATGACGCTGCCTTAATCCGTACTTAGGGCCGTACTAATGCAACCTGCTCGCTTATATATATATATGTCCACAGGGTCATGATTCGAAACCCCCGTAGGCAAATGGAATACAATAAAATCCACCCGGGCCGACAGCAGCGTCGGGTGGTTAAATAGCACCGTCGTTTCAGAGATCGACTGTGTCTCTCGAAACGTCGGTTGATTTGAACCAACTGACGTTGCTGTCAGCCTGAGTGAGCTGTATTGAATTCTGTCGCCCTAAAACTGCTAAAGCTAGGAACAATACGAGATAGTTACTGACCTAAGTGCTGCAGTACGTCAGGAAGTGATTCTGCTTTTGTGCTGACTGAATTTATTTACTGTCAGCAATATACAGGCTAGTAACGGGAGTCAGCAGTTGAAACTGCTGTCACAGGAATATACAGATAAATAATGAGATAAATAAATAAATAAGGCTGGAGCTATGGTTTCGTATTTTCCTAGTATCGTTATTAACAGTGGATGCCATTGTCAGTTTTGTTTAAAGCTAACCCAGCGTTAACACAAATTACGCTGTCCTTCTTATACGTAAATTCCACAGAAACAAAAACATATTTGCTTTCTGCGAAGCAGTGATACAACACGTTACGTGAATTTGCGTGGCCCTGTAAAGGAGCGCGCCTTTTGTCTTGTCCTTGGGCAAGGCAGCTTTACCGCATACAAAGACCTCAACCACTCGGACATGCAGTGGTTGCAGCTAAGATCAGTGACACGATAAAAGGGACATTATGTACTTTCGGGTTTTATAAAGGGTGGACATTTTTATGTATAACTGCTCCGTTATTAGCAATACAAAATGGGCTCTGCTTCAGTTCAGGGGCGCACTCAACGGAGGGGGGTGGCTGACGGGCTACAGCCCCCCCCTCTAGACCCCTCAAAACCGGAATTTAAAAATAAATACATATTTTGTAGATATTATGATATCAAAAGTTTTACGTGATTTACCCTTCAGCTGAAATTAGCCACTGAAATCAGCTGATGACTAATACATTAGAATTTTGAAAACTAAACTAATAAAATTTAAAAAAACAACAAGATAGGACACTGTGATTGAGTAATGGAACATGTAGTTATATTTGTATGTATATAAATGTAGTTGCAAACAGTTATGTTGTAGTTACGACATGATTTTTATAACATAACTTTTAAAATTAAACATAAACTATATATAGCCTCAGGTCAAATTCTGGGCGCGTACCCGCTCCAGTTAGTTAATTAGTTACGCTGTTACCACCGTTACGCCCCAGGTCCCACTAATCAACATATATGAACTGCAATTCTTAGGGCTCCACAGCTTCCACCATCTTTGCCTAGTGTACCACGTGACTCACAGACATACTGTATGCAGTTGTCTAGTCCAGCGGTATTCAACCTTTTTTGTTCGCGTACCCCCACATATAATTTCTCTTCAACTTTGTACCCCCAAAGCTGTTGGTGCACAATTCAAGTTATACACAGTCTATAATCTACATCTAAAATAAATTAAATAAATTACATCCAAAATAATGTATTAAATAATAAGTTTTAAATGAGAAAAAGGAGAGTCAAGCTATTAAATAACAAATATATTATTGTCTATCATACAAAAATTAATAAAGGAACAAAGGTATTTTAGCAAAGCAAAATTATATGCACTATGTGGGATAAAGTGAAAGTAGCCGCCCAGATAAGAATCGCATAAAGGAGAAAGAGAGAGAAAACGGCGCTCCCAAATCGCATGTCCTTACGTCCGGTCGCTTGTGGCTAACCCTAAATCTGGCCCTGATTATTCAGTGTTTATCATGAAATAATATTTATTTTTTTAAATTTTACGTACCCCCTAAGATGTCTTCGCGTACCCCCGGGGGGTACGCGTACCCCAGGTTGATTACCACTGGTCTACTCCACCGCTATTTTGCCTCTAATCGGCCATATGCGATCTAATGCAGGAAGGGTTATAGGCTTATGACATGGTTACAATTATTACCACCAGATGGAGACTCGGCATAGTTAAATGTGTGTCGTAGCCTTTACGTTTTTAGAATGGAATTTATCGAAGACAAAAAATAATTTAGTCTTTGTTTTGTCACAAAAAAACAGGTTAGGTTACTTCTTATTCTTTACGTGGTTTATTCAAGGATGCACGTAGAATACTGCCTAATACCAGCGTACTGCGGTAAAGGTAAGTTTGTGCCTGTGCGAGAAAGCATTATTTTACTCGACAACTACCGTCTGTCACTTCCGGCCGCTATGCCGCAGCTCGAGTAAGTGATCGGTTGAGTGGATGACGTCAGAATGATAAGCGAGCCGACAGGAAGTGGCAAGCGATAGTTGTCAGATAAAACAATAAAGCTATAGGTACCTGTAGTAGCTAAATTCGGATTGTTTTGAGAAATGAACAAGACAGGCAAGTACGTATAACGTAACTTTGAGGTGCGTTCGCGTAACCATTGTTCCCATGCAAAAGCAATAAGTATTACATATTGTGAGTGTGTCTGTAGCCTTAGTTATCCAGCATGCAAAGCGCATGCGTCGTATTATATTGTCATCTGTGGTCTGTCTGGCTCTACCATATTTTTCCACATTATCTCATAAACGGTACGATTTTTGGAAAAAAGTTATTGAACATAAAATGTGTGTTTTGATTTTCTCTACAACTTTTGTCTGAAACATTTCTCATTCTGAGAAGAATTCAGCGAGATATTGTCATAAATGTACATAGGTCTTCGTGTAAAGTACCGTTATTGTTGTCGGATTTTAATGATACTTTGATTTTCTCCACAGATTTTCGAAAAGTACTCAAAATATCAAATTTCATGAAAATCCGTCCAGTGGGAGCCGAGTTGTTCCATGCGGGCGGACGGACGGACATGAAGCAAATAGTCGCTTTTCGCAACTTGCGAACGCGCCTAAAGACGAGAATATCAGCTAGCGTAGTAACGTAACAACACACTACGACACACAGCAGAGAGCAGTTACTGACGTCGAACACGCGACGTACACAAACCTCTGCTAAGTTCTTCGTCAGCCAAAATCTGACAAGTGCCGTATAGCAACCGGCTACAGCCACACAGTTTCGAAACTAATCTACGTACAACCAGCGTCACGCTACCGCTTTTGATTTTTATTGACACAACTGCGTCATTCGACGGTCACTCGTTATTAGCTAACTTCTGGCAGCCTGAAGAACTTTGCAGCATGACTTCGGGCTTCCGCCGCGGCGTATATGAGATCTTCCCTCTTATAGGAAGTTACGCAGCGTAGACTGGTAGTTATTACCGACGTTTCGGGACAACTTAACATCCCGGAAGATATCAGCCTTGCAGCAGTTACCCGTTTTGAGTCAACGGATCGGATAGTTATTGTGTTGGTCTGGCTTTACCGGTCATTGTAGAAGCCTGTATCCTAAATGTAGCCTATAACTGTTCTTATCATAATGGTCAGACGCTGCTGGAAGACGCATCTTGCGACAGATCTGTGTACGTTAATACAAGACACTGTCTGTGTGTCTGTAGAAGACAACTCGCACGAAAACAGACATAGCAGCAGGAGCTTGTGGAAGTAACGTTAGGATGATAGGAGCCACGGGTTTCTATCCCATAGAATGATGGGTTAAAATGTAAGTCAAGTAAAATGGGTCAAGATGTGCCTCATTTGAGAGGCGTTCCCCTAGCGAACGGAATACGGCATACCAAAACACGATACGTCATCGTCAAGGACTGACAGGACAGTAAAGGATTCAGCAAACGATTAGTTCCAGTTGAACATTTACTGGAATTGCTTCGCTGCAAAAATATATTTTTAAGCATATTAAATAGGCTTACGCGGATCCCAGTGGCCGCGCGTTCTAAGGCGTGGGTCTGCGGCCGTTCGCTTGCTGGGATTGCGGGTTCGAGTCCCCTCGGAGGCGTGTATGTTTGTCTGTTGTGAGTGTTGTGTGTTGTCAGGTAGAGGTCCTTGCGACGGGCTGATCACTCGTCCAGAGGAGTCTTACTCAGTGTGGCGTGTCTAAAAATGTGTGATCAAGTGCAAAAATGACCCTCGACACCTACAATGAGCAGGTGGAAGAGATCAGAATAAGAAATAAAGAAAGAAATGCGCTTAATACCACTTATGCAGTTACTGAAATGCTTAATTTCTTTCAGTCTATTTTTTCTGCGACCTACGGGCTGGACTGTTTCGGGTTCGAATGCCGACAGAGGTAAATACATTTTTCGGTTTTCAAAAAGCAGTCCAGACCGGGTACCCAGGCGTAGATGGGAGGATAATATTAAAATGGATCTACAAGAAGTGGGATGGGGGGCATGGATTGGATTGATATGGCTCAGGATAGGGACAGGTAGCGGGCTGTTGTGAATGCGGTAATGAACCTTCGGGTTCCATAAAACGCTGGGAATTTCTTGACTAGCTGACGAACTGTTAGCTTCTCAAGAAGGACTCTGCTCCATGGAGTTGGTTAGTTAGTTAGTTAGTTAGTCCAGACCGGCTCTACAACACAGGTAGCCTCCTATTCAATGGCAATCACGGGCTTTGTCCCCGGGTATAAAGCGGCCGGGGCGTGAGGCTGACCACTCACCTCCATCCACTACCGAGTTTAACTTCAGGACTTGTACAGCGAAAACGTTTCGTCTTCTAGTAACATGCCGTTATCTTTCTAGGAGTTGGCAGCCTGAGGACCGAACATGGTCCGCGATATGACGATGTATTTTCTCAGTAATGATGTCGATGACCCCAACCGAAGGCTGTTCAATTAGTCAGTCTGTCGTCCTACACCTCCGTCTCATCTTACTCTTCCTGCCATTCCACATCCATCACAGCCCGCCCTGTAGTTAGAAACCTGAGCTACGCCAACCGAAGTGCTGGCATTAGCAGGCGACATGTGCTACACAGACTGTCTGCTTTTGTCAGATGGGGCAACAGCCCCTTGGGGGTCTAGGCCGCCTCATTATCGAGGCTTCACGATCACACTTTAGACACACAACACTCGGTAGGACTCCTCTGGACGAGGAATCAGCCCGTCGCAGAGACATCTACCTGACAACACACAACACTCACAACAGACAGACATCCATGTCCCCGGCGGGATTCGAACCCGCAGTCCCAGCAAGCGAACGGCCTTAGACCCACACCTTAGACCGCACGGCCACTGGGATCGGCAACAGACCGTCGTGTGCTAATTAAATCGCAGTATTCAGAACAACACACGTCGAAGCTTATTTTCCGTTGGAAGTTTACGGCACATTTAAGAGAGACATAAGAGAAGAAGCAGAGGGGGGGAGGGGGGATGTTGCGAGAGGCACTACACATATTACTATCTTTTAGGCGGGGGAGGGATGGAACATAAAATTTACTGCTCTGAAGGTTCCCAGGCAGTGCCCGCTTGTCCTTCTGCTAAAGATAGGCTGGAAACAAGGTAAAGCGTTGAGAAGTGGACTGTTGTGATTTGGGGCTGAGTTTTGTGTTTGGATTATCCTGAACTGTATTTAAATATACAGTCCGTACCGCGCAGTAAACACACTCCGTCTCAGTTATACAAACCAGTCAGTTAATGTTGTACAGTGAAATAATCGCTGTTTGTTCTGAGATCCACACAAAACACATAAATACAGTCCGTACCGCGCAGTAAACACACTACGTCTCAGTTATACAAACCAGTCAGTTAATGTTGTACAGTGAAATAATCGCTGTTTGTTCTGAGATCCACACAAAACACATAAATACAGTCCGTACCGCGCAGTAAACACACTCCGTCTCAGTTATACAAACCAGTCAGTTAATGCTGTACAGTGAAATAATCGCTGTTTGTTCTGAGATCCACACAAAACACATAAATACAGTCCGTACCGCGCAGTAAACACACTCCGTCTCAGTTATACAAACCAGTCAGTTAATGTTGTACAGTGAAATAATCGCTGTTTGTTCTGAGATCCACACAAAACACATAAATACAGTCCGTACCGCGCAGTAAACACACTCCGTCTCAGTTATACAAACCAGTCAGTTAATGCTGTACAGTGAAATAATCGCTGTTTGTTCTGAGATCCACACAAAAACACATAAATACAGTCCGTACCGCGCAGTAAACACACTCCGTCTCAGTTATACAAACCAGTCAGTTAATGTTGTACAGTGAAATAATCGCTGTTTGTTCTGAGATCCACACAAAACACATAAATACAGTCCGTACCGCGCAGTAAACACACTCCGTCTCAGTTATACAAACCAGTCAGTTAATGCTGTACAGTGAAATAATCGCTGTTTGTTCTGAGATCCACACAAAACACATAAATACAGTCCGTACCGCGCAGTAAACACACTCCGTCTCAGTTATACAAACCAGTCAGTTAATGTTGTACAGTGAAATAATCGCTGTTTGTTCTGAGATCCACACAAAACACATAAATACAGTCCGTACCGCGCAGTAAACACACTCCGTCTCAGTTATACAAACCAGTCAGTTAATGCTGTACAGTGAAATAATCGCTGTTTGTTCTGAGATCCACACAAAACACATAAATACAGTCCGTACCGCGCAGTAAACACACTCCGTCTCAGTTATACAAACCAGTCAGTTAATGTTGTACAGTGAAATAATCGCTGTTTGTTCTGAGATCCACACAAAACACATAAATACAGTCCGTACCGCGCAGTAAACACACTCCGTCTCAGTTATACAAACCAGTCAGTTAATGTTGTACAGTGAAATAATCGCTGTTTGTTCTGAGATCCACACAAAACACATAAATACAGTCCGTACCGCGCAGTAAACACACACCGTCTCAGTTATACAAACCAGTCAGTTAATGCTGTACAGTGAAATAATCGCTGTTTGTTCTGAGATCCACACAAAACACATAAATACAGTCCGTACCGCGCAGTAAACACACTCCGTCTCAGTTATACAAACCAGTCAGTTAATGTTGTACAGTGAAATAATCGCTGTTTGTTCTGAGATCCACACAAAACACATAAATACAGTCCGTACCGCGCAGTAAACACACTCCGTCTCAGTTATACAAACCAGTCAGTTAATGTTGTACAGTGAAATAATCGCTGTTTGTTCTGAGATCCACACAAAACACATAAATACAGTCCGTACCGCGCAGTAAACACACTCCGTCTCAGTTATACAAACCAGTCAGTTAATGTTGTACATTGAAATAATCGCTGTTTGTTCTGAGATCCACACAAAACACATAAATACAGTCCGTACCGCGCAGTAAACACACTCCGTCTCAGTTATACAAACCAGTCAGTTAATGTTGTACAGTGAAATAATCGCTGTTTGTTCTGAGATCCACACAAAACACATAAATACAGTCCGTACCGCGCAGTAAACACACTCCGTCTCAGTTATACAAACCAGTCAGTTAATGTTGTACATTGAAATAATCGCTGTTTGTTCTGAGATCCACACAAAACACATAAATACAGTCCGTACCGCGCAGTAAACACACTCCGTCTCAGTTATACAAACCAGTCAGTTAATGTTGTACAGTGAAATAATCGCTGTTTGTTCTGAGATCCACACAAAACACATAAATACAGTCCGTACCGCGCAGTAAACACACTCCGTCTCAGTTATACAAACCAGTCAGTTAATGTTGTACATTGAAATAATCGCTGTTTGTTCTGAGATCCACACAAAACACATAAATACAGTCCGTACCGCGCAGTAAACACACTCCGTCTCAGTTATACAAACCAGTCAGTTAATGTTGTACAGTGAAATAATCGCTGTTTGTTCTGAGATCCACACAAAACACATAAATACAGTCCGTACCGCGCAGTAAACACACTCCGTCTCAGTTATACAAACCAGTCAGTTAATGTTGTACATTGAAATAATCGCTGTTTGTCCTGAGATCCACACAAAACACATAAATACAGTCCGTACCGCGCAGTAAACACACTCCGTCTCAGTTATACAAACCAGTCAGTTAATGTTGTACAGTGAAATAATCGCTGTTTGTTCTGAGAACCAGGAAATACACATAAATACACTGTGTGGGTAGTACGCAGAATTTGTGAATGTTAAACCAGGTGGTATATATAGTAACCACTGGGCTTTAAAGGGTTAATGTATCTGTGTGTAACAGCCCCTGTTTGTGACCGTCACTCCAGGCAACAAGCAGTACGCAATCAGACACGTTCAAACGTTGACCAGTTTATGATGGCCCAGGCTGGCGCCTAACATTGGCGGTCGTGAAGGGCTTGGAGTGCTACACGTCTGTGGATGTTAGAGAGTGCGCTGTGCGGCTAGCTGACAATTCAGAACTACTTCTGAAACGCTCACCTAATTTAAATCACCGTGTCTAATCTCTTTTTTAATTGTTTCTAACAAATCCCACGTATTTTATTACACATTTTAAATTCCTAATGCAGTATTCAACAGCCGATTTCGGCTGAAGGGCAAGTCAACTAAATGTTTGATATAATCGTGTCTAAAAAATCTATTTTAAAATTTCTGTTGGGGGGAGGCTGCAGCCCGGCAGACACCCCCATCCTAATTTGGGTGCGCCCTTGGCTTCATCCTAGAATATGGGACCGATATAATGTACCGAAACGTCGGTAACGTAATACCAACCTGCACTACATAACATCCCAGAACGTCAAAGGCCTCAACTACACCGTGGCTGAAACCTGAAGTGTCGCATCTAGATTGCCTAGTAAGGTACTTTGACGTAACATAATAGGCCCTGGGAATAGCACAAGGACCTTTTGTCTAGCGAAAATAGACGTTGTTGTTGTTGTTGTTTCGGTGTTACACTGCAAAGGGGGACGGAGCTATTGAAGTTAGGTAAAAGGCAAAGATAATGTTCTCCCTAGAACAGGCCAAGAAGGCCCAGAGGGGGAGTAGAGGTATAGCTCTACTCTTTCTTTAACCTCAGCGCCAGATGAGGGTGGGTGGTCAACGCCACGCCCCGGCCGCTTTACCCCCGGGAATGACCCGGTACACATTGTACAGGAGGCTGGGTAGGCCCCAGGGCCGGTCTGGACGGGTGCTGAAAATCTCGCCCCCACCGGGATTCGATCCCCGGACCGTCCATCCCGTAGCGAGTCGCTATACCGACTGAGCTATCCCGGCCGGTATTGAAGTTAGAAGTTTCCTAAATTTGCTGCTTTTCCTGTCAGTATTATTTCCTCCCCATGTCTCTCACCCCCACAGCAGTCTACTACACAAAACCCTCAGAATATCTGTTCTTTTGACTGACACTTCTAAGTCTATTTGGAAGCTGAACACGAGGAGGAGAAATATTGAATTTTTGACTGAAGAAAGAAACTTTTGTTTGAAAAGTGGTCGATTTTGAAGGTCCAAGTACATATAGTATCTTGACACGTCGACATTTTGTGTTTCGTCTACTGACGTGGAGGGCCGTTACAAGTCCTGGTCTAACAATTTCTGTGGAATTCATCCTGTTGTGGTACACAAATGTTAACAAGGCCATGGAATATACATACGTACGACATAACGAGCTCTGACGGTAGGTAATTCGAATAGAATGCATGGCAATGAATGTTTATCTGTAGCTACAAATTTGGTTCTACTGAAAATTAAAATTTTTCTGGAATATGACGCATTATCGATTGGTAAATAAATACCGACATCTCGTAATAGAGGATGTTACATAAAGAGGGATTATACAATTTGTAGACCTGTTGTTAGGATGGGACCTGTATGGAGGTAAAGGTAAAGGTCACCCTATAACAGGCCATGAAGGTCCAGAGGGGGAGTAGAGGTATAGCTATACTATTTATTTAACCCTGGCGCTAGATGAGGGGTGGGTGGTCAACGCCACGCGCCGGCCGCTTTACCCCCGGGAATGACACGGTACCCATTGTACAGGAGGCTGCGTGGGCCCCAGGGCCGGTCTGGACGGGTGCGGAAAATCTCGACACCACCGGGATTCGATCCCCGGACCGTCCAGCCCGTAGCGTGTCACTATACTGACTGAGCTATCCCGGCTACGAAAACAAAACTTTTACTCAAAACCTCATGGAGCACAGTACAGAGACCTGAGGTTTAGATTAGAGGATAATATTAATATGAATTAGAGAAAAATCGATTGTGGTGTTGCGAGTGGTTGAAATGGTTCAGGGTAGGATCTAACGACGTGCTAGCCGTGGGGTTACCAGAAGCGTAAGGACTGAGCTGCAAGCTGTACAAACTTACTGGCCAAGAACGTTAGTTGCTCAGCTCGTAGTCTGAGACAGGCCACAAAAACAGCCGTGGCTCAGGTACTTACCTTGAAGCTTTACAAGTTGCAGCCATCAATAACAATAGACACGCCAAGGAAGACAGACACGTGGGGACAGATGTTCAGGTGTTCAGGTGTTCAGGTAAAATAGGTGGAGAGCGGCCAACAGCAGGCAGGGTGATATAACAGGGTTTTGAGTGTTGCATCAGCCTCTGTGGGGTTTGGTACGGTCAGCAGACGGAAATAATTATATGATAGACTGCAGACTAGAATGCAGGGTTGTGTTCTGCGTACGTCTTCATAAATAGGTCGTCGTAGTGTGGACCACGACGCTCTGCGTGCTGCTATTGCATCAGCCGGCGCAGCTGTTGAAAGACATTACACAACTGTACTACAACTGACGTCGAGACATGCTTGTACAGTTTCGGTCCCCCTGCATAAAGATCAGACAATTTAAAACAAACATGAATATAATTCAACCCTCTTCCAGCTCCACGATCTGAAGACGTGGGTGGGGGTAAAACTCACCCTAGAACAGGCCATGAAGGCCCAGAGGGGGAGTAGATGTATAGTTCTACTCTTTCTTTAACCTCGGCACTAGATGGGGGTGGGTGGTCAACTGCACGCCCCGGCCTCTTTACCCCCGGGAAATAGACCCGGTACCCATTGTGTAGGAGGCTGTGTGGGTCCCAGGGCCGGTCTGGACGGGTGCTGAAAATCTCGCCCCCAACGGGATTCGATCCCCGGACCGTCCAGCCCGTGGCGAGTCGCTATACTGACTGAGCTATCTAAGCTATCTGAGCTGACTAAGCACAAGTAGTCGCTATACTGACTGAGCTATCTAAGCTATCCGAGCTGACTAAGCACAAGTAGTCGCTATACCGACTGAGCTATCTAAGCTATCTGAGCTGACTAAGCACAAGTAGTCGCTATACCGACTGAGCTATCTAAGCTATCTGAGCTGACTAAGCACAAGTAGTCGCTATACCGACTGAGCTATCTAAGCTATCTGAGCTGACTAAGCACAAGTAGTCGCTATACCGACTGAGCTATCTAAGCTATCTGAGCTGACTAAGCACAAGTAGTCGCTATACAGACTGAGCTATCTAAGCTATCTGAGCTGACTAAGCACAAGTAGTCGCTATACTGACTGAGCTATCTAAGCTATCTGAGCTGACTAAGCACAAGTAGTCGCTATACCGACTGAGCTATCTAAGCTATCTGAGCTGACTAAGCACAAGTAGTCGCTATACCGACTGAGCTATCTAAGCTATCCGAGCTGACTAAGCACAAGTAGTCGCTATACCGACTGAGCTATCTAAGCTATCTGAGCTGACTAAGCACAAGTAGTCGCTATACTGACTACTTGTGCTTTTCTGAACGTTACTGCTTAATATAATGTGTCTGCGTCAACGACAGGACCGTCTGCTGGGACTAGGTTGGGTCTTAGAGAGGCAGGAAGTGGCATGACGAAGCATAAACGGTCATTACGATAACCTTCATAATGTGGGTCCTTTATCGACTGATAGCAGGGTTTAAAAAAAAAAGAAGAAGATAAAGCGGCCGCGATGCACAGTTCGCAGGGGGACGTAAAAAAATATACAGAATTTTAGTCAGAAAATATTTGGAGAAGAAATTAATTGGGAGACCGTGGCGTAGATGGGAAATATGGTGTGTACGGAGGAGAAGAGAAATACATACAGAGTTTTGGTGGGGCAACTTGAAGGAAAGGAGCACTTGGCAGACCTAGGCGTAGATGTGATGATGATATTAAAATCGCTCTTAAAGAAATAGGTTGGGGTGGCGTGGACTGGATTAATCTGGCTAAGGTTGAAGAAAACTCTTGAGGTTGTTGTGAACACGGTAATGAACTGTTGGATTTCATGAAATTTGGAGAATTTCTTGATTTTCTGAGAAACTATCAGCTTATCTATAAGGACTCTGCTTTTTGCAGTTATTTGGGCGTAGGCGAGATAGTAATGTTACTGTGAATGTTAGGAATATGTTGTGTAAGATTTTGGACTGGATTTAAATGGCTTAAGGTTAGGTCAATTTAGGAACTGCAGTGAAGAAGGCAATGAAATTTCTGGAACCATAAATTCCAGGGAATTCAATTACATTTGTAAAAATGTCAGCTTCTGGAAAAGGCCTGTGTCCCATTTTTGAATAGTTTCCCCCCATCTGTCAAAGCATATTTTGAAAGTCATGTCAACGCACTGATGACCATTTTCCATTAGAAGTAACCAGAAATATACAGGGTGATTCAGAAGGAAACGTCACTATTTTCGGAGGTGATAGTATCAGTCATCGTTAGAAAAAAAAGTTCGTATGAACATGTATCTAATTCTGAATTGTTACCGACATAGAGCTGTTTGTATCTCCAGACCTAACTTTTTTGTGAGGGTGGATGAAGAACGAAGTTTACAAAACAAAGGTGGACACACAGACGAATTGCTGGCTAGCATTTTGGATGTTGCTGCCTGCATAAAGAAACGTGAAGATCAACTGAGACGAACAGCACGTGATCTTAGCACACGTGTTGCAAAGTGCACTGAGGTTGACGGTGGGATTTTGGAACATTTATTGTGAAATGTAACAAATTTGTCATTTATGTGTAACAAAGTTGTCATTTAAACATTACATTAAAATTAACTTAACAGTGAATAATTTCTCTTTCTTTATCACCATTCACAATGGTCTTGTATTTGTAGATTCATACAACTCTATCTCGGTAACTATTCAAAATTAGACACATTTTCATACGAATTTTTTTTTTTCACAATCACCGACACTATTACGTTCCAAAATATTTCCCTTTCCTCCTGAATCACCCTGTAAGTGTCTGAATTGTTGACAGCTAGGCCTATTTGTATTTATACCTATTACGAGATAAGCCAGAACACTGACTGCTCAATCACTGAGCACTGTCATGCAAGTGGCGACACTGTGTCGAACTGAACCACTATCACATGGATCTCAAGACGTCTGCATTAAAAATGTATGAGAATATTTTAAAACTGACAGATAAGCACATCTTACGCTCACATTATGAACGGACTTCATACTCTATGCATGAAATTACACCAGCACTTTCACATTTGTTCAGTTCCTTTAAACATGCAGTAACAAATCTTTAAAATAATCTGTCCAAAGCAATTTGTTTATTCAAAAGAGTAGCTACATGTTTCAGTCAAAATTGAACATCATCGGGCTATGTTACAATGTTTAAAAGGTAGTAAAAATGTAATATATGTAAATTCGTCATTATGGTTTTACACTCTTTGGGATCTCAGCAGTTCAAAATTATTACAATGATAAAATTGTAAAATTGTTTGGCCAATCGGTAATTAAAT
This sequence comes from Reticulitermes speratus, assembly GCA_021186555.1. Classification (NCBI taxonomy): domain Eukaryota; kingdom Metazoa; phylum Arthropoda; class Insecta; order Blattodea; family Rhinotermitidae; genus Reticulitermes; species Reticulitermes speratus. The sequence continues at coordinate 23,207,025 of JAJKFL010000010.1, forward strand.
TGCGGTTTTTAGAGTTTCCACAAGTTTTTGGCCAGATGTATATTTTAGCATTAAATTTCTTAAAACCAGCAGGTAAAATTGCTGGAATATGATTTATGATTTCATCTACCCTCACTATTATGCTATTATGCTAAACAAATGTTTTCACCCGGTGGCAGTAGTCCTTACACTAGTACACACAATACAAATGTTTTCACCCGGTGGCAGTAGTCCTTACACTAGTACACACAATACAAATGTTTTCACCCGGTGGCAGTAGTCCTTACACTAGTACACACAATACAAATGTTTTCACCCGGTGGCAGTAGTCCTTACACTAGTACACACAATACAAATGTTTTCACCCGGTGGCAGTAGTCCTTACACTAGTACACACAATACAAATGTTTTCACCCGGTGGCAGTAGTCCTTACACTAGTACACACAATACAAATGTTTTCACCCGGTGGCAGTAGTCCTTACACTAGTACACACAATACAAATGTTTTCACCCGGTGGCAGTAGTCCTTACACTAGTACACAAATATACAAATGTTTTCACTCGGTGGCAGTAGTCCTTACACTAGTAACACACAATACAAATGTTTTTCACCGGTGGCAGTAGTCCTTACACTAGTACCAACAATTACTAAATGTTTTAACCACAGGAAATGTGGCAGTAGTCCTTACACTAGTACACACAATACAAATGTTTTCACCCGGTGGCAGTAGTCCTTACACTAGTACACACAATACAAATGTTTTCACCCGGTGGCAGTAGTCCTTACACAGTACACACAATACAAATGTTTTCACCCGGTGGCAGTAGTCCTTACACTAGTACACACAATACAAATGTTTTCACCCGGTGGCAGTAGTCCTTACACTAGTACACACAATACAAATGTTTTCACCCGGTGGCAGTAGTCCTTACACTAGTACACACAATACAAATGTTTTCACCCGGTGGCAGTAGTCCTTACACTAGTACACACAATACAAATGTTTTCACCCGGTGGCAGTAGTCCTTACACTAGTACACACAATACAAATGTTTTCACCCGGTGGCAGTAGTCCTTACACAGTACACACAATACAAATGTTTTCACCCGGTGGCAGTAGTCCTTACACTAGTACACACAATACAAATGGACATATTATATACATAAACGTAACAATACAAAACAAACTATACACAATTACAAAACAAATTACATACAGTAAATACAAGTACACACATTAGAACACCGTACACACATTACAAAAACATCCACACCTTAACAAAAACATCCACGCCTTACAAAGCCACCCACACACATTACAAAAACACCCACACACTAAATAATACAAAAACAACAAAACACACATATGTAGGGGCAAGAAATCACTGGAAGAAAGTTTAGTGCATTTTTTGGATTGAAATAAAATTAATTAACTAGGTATTACAGTCGCAAGGATCTTCACTCCCTGCGCTTTCGTAAATGTGTTTTTGTGCAATGGACTCTATTTGTAACCTAGACATATGAACTTTGTTGTGAGACACAAATCCCGGTTTTGTAACAGAATTAGAGACTTCATCCACTTACTATCTCTCTCTCTCTCTCTCTCTCTCAACACTGACTGCAATGAAAATATTAAGTTGAGTGTCAAATTTAAACTTTCCTCATCTTTCAGTCCAAACTTAACAACATTATTGCTTAGACTCTGTAAGAAGTCTTAGAGTAACTCAACATTCTATGGAAGTGAATGATTTTCTTCACGCTCCGGCCGCTTTATCCGGTAACGCAGTGGGTTCCAATATTATCGTAGGTCTCCAGACGACTTCCGTTTGTCCGGACGGCACTGTATTTGTTGCAAAAGGCATGTTTAAGTTTTAATTTCCCTCACCTAGAACTTGTGTAGCTAATTACAGTATCTGTGTTTATACATAATCTAGGTCACTGAGCACCATAGATCAGAAAACCATTGACTAAGAACAGCTCGATCTAACGTGTCCACCAGATTACGTGCTTCCTTACCTGAAGACAGAATCCCAGCCGGCTATCGAAACGTAATGCTTAATTAAAACAATTAAACAATGGACAAAGTAAAAAAAAAAAAGATTTTGTCAGTGAATCACTTAGCTCTTTTCTGTAAATTAAGCTTATTATTGTCATTAAGACATAACCCTGACGTAGGCAATAAGGTAAGTAAAAAATAAAAATACTAAAACAGAATTACCAATTGGAAGACCCAGACGTAGATGGGATGATAATATTAAAATGGATCTTTAAAAAGTGGGATGGGGGCGCATGGACTGGATTGATATGGCGCAGGATAGGGACAGATGGCGGGCTGTTGTGAGTGCGGTAATGAACCTTCGGGTTCCATAAAACGCGGGGAATTTCTTGACTAGCTGAGGAACTGTTAGCTTGTCAAGAAGGACTGTGCTACATGGAGTTAGTTTGTAGAAGAACATACATAAATGTGAGCCTGATTTTACACAAGTTTCTCCTGCTAAGATACGATTGTGTGGGATGAAAATTCAGTTTATTAAAGACGATTATGGCGACCCATAAGTTAAGAACCCCTGGCTTAAACCTTGCCAATCTTTGTGTTACGATTACATGAAACTTATCGATTTTTATATATCGACACTATATACGACGAAGAGTGTACTTATCACATATTACGAATTAGCATATTTCTTTTATACATTGCATCGCTCACAGCCATCACCTTGTCTAGATCTACCTACTTATACGCCCAGTTTATCTGTTCTGATATACGGACAAAAATTACAATAGTTGGCTCCAAAAGGACAACGACATATGGCAGACCGAATCGGGTATCGAACTGTCATACTAGGACTGAGGGAAGGGGAGGTTGCAAAAATATGGTCAGTATATGTACCATTTATTATTATTATTATTAGTTTAGCTTCCAGGCAAATTTGATTCTTGATTGATTGATTACTTATTGAAATCTGTGGGCTTCTGGGTAATTATACGGCGTCGTGTGGTAATTATTTACCGACGTTTCGAGACAACGTATCGGTCCCATCCTCACGGGTCAAGATTCCATGTAGGAATCTTGACCCGTGAGGATGGGACCGATACGTTGTCCCGAAACGTCGGTAAATGATTACCACACGACGCCGTGTAATTACCCAGAAGCCCACAGATTTCATCAACATCGCGGCGGAAGCCTGAAATCATGATTGATTATTGATTTGATGATTTTCTTCAATTGCTTACGTTATATAGCATCTCAATAAAATTTTAACGGATAATTACGGCTAACGACGTTAAAGGGATGGGCAAATAAGGAGTTAATTTCAACCAGGTTAGACAACATCCCATCTACCACTATGTCTCCCAAATTATTATTCCCTTAAAGTTTTCCCCACTAAAATTTTACGTGTATTTCTCATTTCCGTATCCACGCTGCTTTACCGCTCAGAGACGCGTCAGATGAAGTTCCGATGTTGTAGCTTCTTGCATGTGTTATTGAATTTGAATTTGAATTTGAAGTTTAGACCTGAATAACGCGACAGACTAGCGTGCGAACGTCTGCGGAAACAGCGGGTTGAGGTGAACTTTGACATGTCTCAGAATGGAATACAGTTTTCTGTTTTATTGTAGGGAACCGCTGCTTCATAAAAGTACCGTAGAGCTGGATTAGTGTCATCTCATTTTGACAGTAAGCCACTACAATAGCTGGCGTGCGTGTTCATTCTCAGAACTCATTAGCAGTAGGAAGGGAAAAACACAAAGGATTACTTCCTAGCGCAAAAACTACTTCAACTGTAGAATTTAACAAGCAGGTAGGACTACAGAAAGGGGCAACAGAGTTAGGCATAATTCCACATTACGTATTCTTAAAAAAGCGAAAAACAACTTCTTGTGTGAAGAACACGTCCGTCCGTCTGTCTGGGAATTAGTATCAGGGACAAGACCGTCTGTCACATTTTCATAAAATTCGGTATAGGAATTCTTTACAAAAACTCGAAAAAAAAAACAACTGCGATTTTCGTGAAAAGCGACTGACATACTTTACTGAAGAGCGTAAATTAATTTCTACTAGTACGTTCCATATTTCTTGGCTGATATCGGTAATTTTCGGTATAGAATGTCTCCACTTAGAGGGGTTAAATACTGTGAGGTTCGCGAAAATCGATGAAGTGAGAGATTGCGTATGGGCGTGAATGATCTTTCGCCCGTATTTTCTACACTTTTCTTTGACGTGAAAGAAATTCGGTAAAAGGCGACTTTCATGTAAATGTATTAGGTAACTGTGAATTTCATGAAAATCTCTGCAAGCAAGATACTTTCCTTGCAGTGGTACATGAAGTTTTGCCCGCATTTTTCATGCGATTCGGAAACAATTCGGTACAAAAGATGTCCACAGACGTTTATTAACTTTCATAGAGTTTCGTGAAAATCTCTGCAGTGAAACACGTACTTTCCTTGCAGTGGTACAAGAAGTTTTGCCCTCATTTTTCATCCGATTCGAAAAAAAAAATCGGTACAAAAGATGTCCACAGACATTTATTAATTTTCATGGAGTTTCGTGAAAATCGCTACAGCGAAAGACGTACTTTACTTGCAGTGGTAACTCAAGTTTTTCCCCCGCATTTTTCATCCGATTCGGAAACAAATCGGTAGAAAAGATGTCCACAGACAATTATTAATTTTCATGGAGTTTCGTGAAAATCGGCGCAGTGAAAATCATACTTTACATAGAGTCGTAATGAGCATCTAGAACTTCCTTTCCTTGTTCCTGTTTTCAACTGCGTCTCGATAATTCATACACCGTAATATTCATCTCGCATGCTGCACAGAGCAGGCTGATAGCTTGTCCATTCGTCAATCAATATGCAAGTTTTTGTGATATAACAATCTTCTCACCAAGTGAATTGATCGTTCGGTTGTTGTTGACACCGCAGTGTTTTGCTGTAAGACAGAATGACGTTGGTAGATGATAAGACAAAGACAAATAGTTATGTTTGTCTTGTAGTATTTATGGGGAAATAAGCATTTATTCTTGTATTTCTCAGTACTTGTCAACGAAATATATAAACCACGGTTTAGTATCTTTTTCAAAGAAATCATTATGAAATAAAAGAAATGCCAGTAATGGAGATTCAAAATTAGGCCAAACCACAGGGACTGTGAAGTTGGAAATATTTACATCAATTTATACTTTATTGTGGCACCTAATTTTCTATTTATATTTGCGAGTTTTCGTAACTTCTGCAGTCACGGCTGCCGCCTGTAAGTAGTAACAGTTTGCACAGCACTTTGGGGATGTTCTAGGTGGTTCCTCGTTTCAGCACCTAACACCATCTTGTTTGTGAGCAGGACGTCAAGAGATAGAACTGCAACTAACACTGCTGTATCAGATTCAACGCCCCTAAAGCTTTAAAGGCGAAAATTAACCTGAAGTCTATTTAAAGATTCAGTCCGTACCGCGCAGTAAACACATTCCTTCTCAGTTATACAAACCAGTCAGTTAATGCTGTACAGTGAAATAATCGCTGTTTGTTCTGAGATCCACACAAAACACATAAATACAGTCCGTACCGCGCAGTAAACACACTCCGTCTCAGTTATACAAACCAGTCAGTTAATGCTGTACAGTGAAATAATCGCTGTTTGTTCTGAGATCCACACAAAACACATAAATACAGTCCGTACCGCGCAGTAAACACACTCCGTCTCAGTTATACAAACCAGTCAGTTAATGTTGTACAGTGAAATATTCGCTGTTTGTTCTGAGAGCCACACAAAACACATAAATACAGTCCGTACCGCGCAGTAAACACACTCCGTCTCAGTTATACAAACCAGTCAGTTAATGTTGTACAGTGAAATAATCGTTGTTTGTTCTGAGATCCACACAAAACACATAAATACAGTCCGTACCGCGCAGTAAACACACTCCGTCTCAGTTATACAAACCAGTCAGTTAATGTTGTACAGTGAAATAATCGCTGTTTGTTCTGAGATCCACACAAAACACATAAATACAGTCCGTACCGCGCAGTAAACACACTCCGTCTCAGTTATACAAACCAGTCAGTTAATGCTGTACAGTGAAATAATCGCTGTTTGTTCTGAGATCCACACAAAACACATAAATACAGTCCGTACCGCGCAGTAAACACACTCCGTCTCAGTTATACAAACCAGTCAGTTAATGCTGTACAGTGAAATAATCGCTGTTTGTTCTGAGATCCACACAAAACACATAAATACAGTCCGTACCGCGCAGTAAACACACTCCGTCTCAGTTATACAAACCAGTCAGTTAATGCAGTACAGTGAAATAATCGCTGTTTGTTCTGAGATCCACAAAAAACACATAAATACAGTCCGTACCGCGCAGTAAACACACTCCGTCTCAGTTATACAAACCAGTCAGTTAATGCTGTACAGTGAAATAATCGCTGTTTGTTCTGAGATCCACACAAAACACATAAATACAGTCCGTACCGCGCAGTAAACACACTCCGTCTCAGTTATACAAACCAGTCAGTTAATGCTGTACAGTGAAATAATCGCTGTTTGTTCTGAGATCCACACAAAACACATAAATACACTGTGTGGGCAGAACGTAGAATTGTGAATGTTAAACTTGGTGGTACATATAGTAACCACTGGGCTTTAGAGTGATTCATTACAGCGGCAACTCGTTCGTCTTCCGTTCTTAGGCTTATGACTTACTGTAATGCGTGTAATTAGACTCTACACTCTACACTCTACACTCTAGACCTCCTACTTCTGCTCACTACAGCGTTCTCAAAACACAAATTTTACATCTGGTCAAGCTAAAGTTCTCCCTACAACAGGCTATGAAGGCCCAGAGGGGGAGTAGAGGTATAGCTGTACTCTTTTCTTAAGCTCGGCGCTAGATGGGGGTGGGTGGTCAACGCCACGCCCCGGCCGCTTTACCCCAGGGAAAGAGACCCGGTACCCATTGTATAGGAGGCTGGGTGGGCCCTAGGGCCGGTCTGTATGAGTGCAGAAAATCTCACCCCCACCGACATTCGATCCCCGGACCGTCCAGCCGATAGCAAGTTGCTATACCGACTGAGCTATCCCGGCCCATTTACATCTGGTCCAGGTGAAGTTGTCCCTGTGCACTTTATGAAGTCACAATAGGTGAGTGGAGGTGTAGCTCCACTCATTCTTAACCTCAGCACTACATTGAGGTGAGTGGCGAGCATCTCGCCTCGGCACACTTAAGCGTTCCCGTTACCTATTGGACAAAAGGCAGGGTGGGCCCCATAGCGGCTCTGGTCTTTAATTGTAGAGGAAACAAAATGCTGCCCCTACCGGGAGTAGAACTCCGGGTTGTCTGTGGCTGTCGCTGTTCCGTGAGGTGTGTAAAGCTGGCGTAAGTTGCTGTGCCGAACGTCACAACTACAGGCCATAGTTCACCAAACAGTCTAATTCACGTGATGGTCTATCACAGATGTGCATCCAGAATTTTTCGCTAGGCGGTGCTTGACCCTGCAGCTATATATAATTTATGTTTGATTTTAAAATTCGGTATAAAAATCATGTCGTAAGTACAACATAACATTGAAATCTGCGGTCTTCTGGGGTATTACGCGGCGTCGTGTGGTAATTTTTTTACCGACGTTTCGGGAAAACGTATCGGTCCCATCCTCACGTTTCAAGAATCCGAGTAGGAAAGAAAGCCAGCCTATAACGTATATTCTGGAAAGTGCGGCGGGGTAGCAATCAGTGTGATGTGATGACAGCCAATGGGGTGAGAGAGGGGTGGATACAAACAGCGTATAGCTGCTGGGGGTACCGAGAGTGCAAACAGCTAAGACAGCTGGAAAAACAATATGGAATAGAGTAACAGTAAAGGAGGAAAATATACTGATAAAGCTAGATAAATAAAATACAGATAAACCAACAATTACCACACGAACGCCGCGTAACACCCCAGAAGACCGCAGAATTAATCAACATGGCGGCGGAAGCCTGACATCAACATAACACTGCCTGCAACTACATCTATATACACACAAATATAACTACATGTTGCATCACTCAATCACAGTGTCCTATCTTGTTGTTTTTTTAAAATTTAATTAGTTTAGTTTTCAAAATTCTAATGTACAGTCATCAGCTGATTTCAGTGGCTAATTTCAGCTGAACGGTAAATCACGTAAAACTTTTGATATCATAATATCTACAAAATATGCATTTTTTTTTAATTTCGGTTTTGGGGGGTTTGGGGGGGCTGCAGCCCGGCAAACCCCCCCTCCCCCTTGGGTGCGCCTATCATATACGTTCACTTCTTACTGTACGAGATGTATGTGATTATGCAGGTAAAGGTAAAGGTAAAGCAATCCCATTACAGGCCTGGACAGGCCTTTAGGGTTCCAGGAGGTTGAGGCTCCCAGAATTCTATACAATCGGCACATGAAGGTGGTAAGGTTGTCAGCCATACGCACCGGCCGCCTTTACCCCCCAGGAAATATTCCTGGTACTAATTTCTGTTAGAGGTTGAGTCGACCCCAGGGCATTAGTGCGACCGAAAGGATTATGTCAATGAAAAATTCCAATGACACCATCGGAAATCGAACCCGCGACCTTCCGTCTTGTGCCTCAACCAACTGCGCCACCGCGTGCCCCATGACTATGCAGCAGTTAAGACAAATATAAGGCATGTGTTTGCGGTGTCTTGCCCAACACCGTCCGAAGGTACGCACCGTTCAAGCAGCTGACCACGACCTCTGCAGCGGTTTCCCACGAACTGTTGTACATGCAGTAAACACACATCGTACTACAGTTAAGCAGAACCCTAACCATAAACATTTCCGAACTGCAGGTGACAAACTGCTGTTTATAAGACACGGTGACTGTTTATTGCTGATTGTAGACATAGTCCCCTTATTTCCTGTAATTTAGACATGTTGTGCTTAGAAATAACTATTTAACAAACTCCTCATTATATAGCATCCTTGAATAATCCACGGACATTTTAGTTTGCCAAGCACTGTCCTGTTTTTATCATGTGCTCTACTGTTGGCCATTTTATTTTATTCCTATCTATACGGTATCTCTACATGATTCATTTTAATACTATCTTCCCATCTATGCCTATGTCTCTAATGTTGTTTTCTTCCTTCTGATTTGCCGAGCCGATGTGACGTAACCGTATTGGTCTTCCGCGCGTGTTGTGTATACAGCGCGTGTCTCCTTCCCCTTAATTCAGATTTAGCTATATGAAATACTGTATAATGAATCTTCGTTTATATAATGACACCGTTCCACATACACTGCATAAAATGTCAAGGTTGATTTGCTGGACTCATGTTTTGTGTTCGGAAGGTCAGCACAACATTTCACGTTTGCGATATATAGGGTCATTATTTTATTTGACAATTATCGGTTGCCACTTCCAGCCTGCTCCTTTATCATATTAACGTATCGAACTCAGCCGACCGCCCACACGTGCCGTTGAGTAGGAGCGGGAAATGGCAGACAGTAGTTGTCAGATAAAATAACGACTATGGTATCATCAATTTATACCATAAATATGCTTGGCCACTTCATGTCAGATCTCCAGTCGTATTAAATAGCCAACTTAGCTGATCGCCCACATGCGCGGCGGGAATATAGGCGGGAATTGACAAAAGATGTTTCTCAAACAAAATAAGGGCCCTGTATAATCCTAATAATTGAAGAGTCGTTAAATTATACACTTAATGAAGAATAAACTGAAATGGACTAGGACCTCCAGTCAGAGACATCTGTCACAACACGTTCAGAATTCCACGCTGCTTTCTGTTTTGTGGCCAAAATATTCCGGGAATGCCGCCCGATCGTCCGTATTACGTCTGTTCCTCGCGGCCATGTTTGCCCATTTTGCTAGAGTGAGACGCTACAGCACTTAGTGTCGTCTCAGATCAGATGGTGGCAATCAATGAAAATATCCGTGACAACCAAAGTTCGTAACTACAGTGTGCTTAAAGGTTTAAATTATACATTGGGATTCTCAGTACAAGTTTTCGGGATATTTCTCGATACTACAAGCGGGTTAGCAGCAAGCATCACGTCCCGGCCGTTTCACCCCCGGAAAAGCGCCCCCCGGTAGCCATTAAATAGGAGGTTGCGTGGGCCCCACAGCCGGTCTGAACCCTCTGGAGAAACAAAAATTCCGTTCCCGTCTCGTGAACCGAGCTCCGATTCCTCGGTCCTCAAACCCACAGGTTCTGGTGTTAACTCCTTAAAATGAAGCTTTTTTTGCCACCGTCATGATGGGTAACCGTTGGGAGAAGTTGTGAGGAGTCGCAGTGATCGTTGTGAGGTAAAGCAATGTTGAACTGCAGCGCTAAATACTGGTAACTGAGACGTGTTGTACATTTGGTAATTAAAGTGGATCTTACCGAAATTGTGTGTGGCAATATGGACTGACATGAGGCGGCTTACGGTGCAGTCCAATGGCGGGCTTTTGTGCACGTGGCAATGAACGTTCGAGTTTCATAAACGGCACAGAATTTCCTGACCAGACGAATGACTTCCAGCTTCTGCTCGATGAGGTTATTTCGATAACCGTTCATGAAACTAATGATGGTAACTACAAAGTTATCATATCAACTGATACTAATGATGGTAACTACAAAGTTATCACATCAACTGATACTAATGATGGTAACTACAAAGTTATATCAACTGATACTAATGATGGTAACTACAAAGTTATATCAACTGATACTAATGGTGTTAACTACAAAGTTATCATATCAACTTATACTAATGATGGTAACTACAAAGTTATATCAACTGATACTAATGGTGTTAACTACAAAGTTATCATATCAACTGATACTAATGGTGTTAACTACAAAGTTATCATATCAACTGATACTAATGGTGTTAACTACAAAGTTATATCAACAGATACTAATGGTGTTAACTACAAAGTTATCATATCAACTGATACTAATGGTGTTAACTACAAAGTTATCATATCAACTGATACTAATGGTGTTAACTACAAAGTTATATCAACAGATACTAATGGTGTTAACTACAAAGTTATCATATCAACTGATACTAATGGTGTTAACTACAAAGTTATATCAACTGATACTAATGGTGTTAACTACAAAGTTATCATATCAACTTATACTAATGATGGTAACTACAAAGTTATATCAACTGATACTAATGGTGTTAACTACAAAGTTATCATATCAACTGATACTAATGGTGTTAACTACAAAGTTATCATATCAACTGATACTAATGGTGTTAACTACAAAGTTATATCAACTGATACTAATGGTGTTAACTACAAAGTTATCATATCAACTGATACTAATGGTGTTAACTACAAAGTTATATCAACTGATACTAATGGTGTTAACTACAAAGTTATCATATCAACTGATACTAATGGTGTTAACTACAAAGTTATCATATCAACTGATACTAATGGTGTTAACTACATAGTTATCATATCAACTGATACTAATGGTGTTAACTACATAGTTATCATATCAAATGATACTAATGGTGTTAACTACAAAGTTATATCAACTGATACTAATGGTGTTAACTACAAAGTTATATCAACTGATACTAATGGTGTTAACTACATAGTTATCATATCAACTGATACTAATGGTGTTAACTACATAGATATCAATATAACTGATATTAATGGTGTTAATTACAAAGTTATCATGTCAACTGATACTAATGGTGTTAACTACATAGTTATCATATCAACTGATACTAATGGTGTTAACTACATAGATATCATATCAACTGATACTAATGGTGTTAATTACATAGATATCATATAAACTGATACTAATGGTGTTAATTACATAGATATCATATAAACTGATACTAATGGTGTTAATTACATAGATATATAAACTGATACTAATGGTGTTAACTACATAGATATCATATAAACTGATACTAATGGTGTTAATTACAAAGTTATCATGTCAACTGATACTAATGGTGTTAATTACAAAGTTATCATGTCGACTGATACTAATGGTGTTAACTACATAGTTATCATATCAACTGATACTAATGGTGTTAATTACAAAGTTATCATATCAACTGATACTGATTGTAGCTGCGAAGTTTTAATATCAACTGATACTAAGGATGGTAACTACAAAGTTGTCACTTCAACTGCATAAGAAGATATATCACGGTAGACGTGCTAAGTTTTAATATCATTTAGTAAATGTCCAGCCTGTTTCGATTAATACAGATCATCATCAGGGAGATATTTACGGTTCAACAAGCAACATGGGTTAAGGCTTACACTAGAGTACACACAGTGGTAACCGGCTAAAATACGTACAAACATAATTCGCATAAAATATGGCGCCGATACATAGTTTTAGTTTAAGAACATTTTTTGTCTCGCCCTATTCTTGTTTATCTCGGAGATTTAAACGTCGTCAATTTGTTTATGGTAATTTTGTACTTATTGCAGTTGAAGTGTCGAACACTCAAAATACGTTGGTGCGTGTCTCCTAGACTGCATTGATCGAGACATGTTGGAGATACATGAAATGTTATTAAAGTGCTACATAATGACTCAGTTTAAGAACGTCGTATCAACTGTTGAACTTTTAACAGAACCAACACCCTCACATCTGCGTCATAATCTCTAACTAACTAACTCCATGGAGAAGAGTCCTTCTTGAGAAGCTAACAGTTCCTCAGCTAGTCAAGAAATTCCCCGCGTTTTATGGAACCCGAAGGTTCATTACCGCACTCACAACAGCCCGCCACCTGTCCCTATCCTGAGCCATATAAATCCAGTCCATGCCCCCCATCCCACTTCTTGAAGATTCATTTTAATATTATCCTCCCATCTACGCCTGGGTCTTCCAAGTGGTCTCCTTCCCTCAGGTCTCCCCACCAAAACCCTTTATGCACCTCTCCCCTCACCCATACGTGCTACATGTCCCGCCCACCTCATTCTTCTCGACTTGATCACCCGAACAATATTTGGTGATGAGTACAGATCATTAAGTTCCTCGTTATGTAGTCTTCTCCACTCCCCCGTTACCCCGTCCCTCTTAGGCCCAAATATCCCCCTCAGCACCCTATTCTCGAACACCCTCAGCCTATGTTCCTCCCTCAGTGTGAGAGAGACCAAGTCTCACACCCATACAAAACAACAGGCAAAATTATAGTTGTGTATATCTTAATGTTTGTATTTTTGGATAGCAAACTGCGTCATAAACTGTACAAGTGTCTAAAACAGCACTGACGCAGTAGTTAATGTACTGTTAACACTATTATGCAGCAACCAGTGTTAACAGTGTTTGCTTTAGAGCAACAACAGAGCAGCATGCACGGTAGTAGTAACAACTTCCCAATTCTCATCACCCCCCTCCAGTTTCTCAGTAATTCATCGTGACGACTGCAGCGCGCCAAGGCTTCCTTAGCATGCGCTTCTCAGTAATGCCCAAGTCATCCCCTCTCCAACCTTTGACCACCACGCCGCCAGCTCCCTCCCATATTTCCCCCCCTATCGCTTATATATACTGTCTACAGATGGTTGTACAACATACGGACAAGAAAGACGTCAGAGGGTGCGTTTCAGGTTTGTGAGGACCCACTTCGTCGCGTTTTGTTCCTGTAACATTTACGTGTTCCAAATTGCGAGTAAAGTTGCGGTACTGACAGCTGATTGTCGATTATATTTCTGTTAGTTATCGAACTGTCAGGTGACTGATACTTAGCATCGTCAGCAATGGACAGACAACTGCGTGTATCAGCAGTCATCCTCGTCAGCGTGCTGTGCGTCTCGCTGATGGTACCGGCGGCTGACTGTGCAGCGGTTCACAGCCGGGTAAGTGCGGACATTGTGTATGTATGTATGTTATTGTGCGTTGTGGCATGTGTAGCCTGGCAAGCGGTTATTAACGTTTCGAAAGAACTTGCTCCCTCTGTTTTCAGGGTAGAAAATGCAGGTAGCAGTTGTAACTTCTCAGACTACCCAGTGCTATAAAGCGAAAAGACCAAAATATAGAATTTTGTACGTCTTTGAAAACTAATTTTTTCTGCCGGTAAAGAATTCATTTTGTAAATTTTTGTGTCATCATGTACACAGTACACAGTATTTTTACCACAGTGTATTACCCTCATTACCACTATTCCAAACCCGCAGGATGTTTATTAACATACAGTACATTGTAAACGATGTTATACGTATTATGTATTGCGCCATGGGTGTCGAGATTTCGGGCTTGCGCCGCGGTATACTTCAGGTCTTCACTCGTACGGAATGTTGCGCGCCGTAAGCCGGTAGCTGGTTACCAACGTTTCGGGACAACATATAGGTCCCATCTTCAACGTTTAAGAAGTTCTGGCATTCTTGTTGGACTGCTTGACTTTCGAAGATGGAACCTATATTTTGTCCCGAAACGTCTGTAACCAGTTATCGGCCAACGCTGCAGCTACGTCCCAGGAGAACAGAGGTTTCAAGTAATGGGCAGTTTTCAGTACTGATGATATTAAGACGCCGATTGATTTGTACATTATACAGGGTGTTCATTATATGACGTTACGTAAGCGCTGAATTAATGTAGGCCAGCTGGCTCTTACAAGCAGTTATAATTTGAAAACCCCGTACGCCTGTGTAATTTGAAGCTTCTGTGACGACATTATGGGCTATCAGGAGAGAGAAGATGAGTTCATAGAGATTGTCGTCTCCATAATCTGATGTCCACGTGAGTATGGAGACAAGGTGTCTCCATAATCACGTTGGGTAATAACTCAATATCTTCACATGGCTGATCACGCAAGAAGCTTGTGTCATGTCAAAATTGCTCCATTAAGCTTTCTGGCCCTTGAACTTTGCAGCGAGACAGTTCTGTTTTAAACACTCTCTTCTATTCCCGTCACATACATAGCCCGAAGTGTTACGGTCACTCAGGTCACTCAGCTGTTTTTGTAGCAACCGTAATGAGTGGCACTAAACTAAGCGATTTTTACAGTTAAAATTTTCGACGATGTAAAAATTGCATTAAGGCACCTAAATGTTGATCAAATGTGTTGTGGCATTTGAGCCGTTGAAAGGCAAAGTGGTGAATGAGTGAGTCTCGAGGAAAGTGATACCGAGTGTTCACACTTTATCACAACTCTGAGCTCTGTGAACTGACAATATTGTTTAAGGTGCAGTTATTAATTGCCCACAGAGCACGGCGTATGTCAAGGTAGGTCAGCGGTCAGCGGTCAGCGGTGAACGGCTGCAGATGAAGAGACGTGACCTACACCACTTCGCCTTTCACGGGCTCGGTTACTGGAGTGGCAACACTGCCATATTACATTTAATGTCGAATTCTATTGGAGTAACTGAGGTAAAATACGAAATCCTCAAGTACGAATTTAAAGAGAAGGTCATGCTACACGATGACTGTCATCATTCAAACAGAACTTGGTTTTACGTTCATCACGCATTTTTTATTATACAATTTTTTTCTGTCATGCGTGTATTGTATGCAGAGTGGTGAAAAAAAAATCACTTGACAGACGATTTTGAATATTTTGCCGCTAGTGTCACGTGACCTCTGCGCCACTCCGTGTGCGTGCACGCAATTCATGTAACTGTTCATAAAAATTGCATTTCAAGTTTTCTGCCCTTTAAATTTGCCCATTTGCCCAGTGTTTTATTACATAAGCATCGCATAAACGCTGAACTAGTCTCGGCGTGCTAGCTTTTACACGTAACGATGACAGCGTCATAATCTGAACACCCTGTAGTTTCGATCGAACCATGACCTGATTACCCGGTCATTTGCCATACTTTTTAGTACTAGAGTTCTCAGTGGAGGTCGAACCCTGGACATTTTCAGTACAGTCAGCTGGGCTGTTACACGTGTTTCGTTAACGCGAATTAACTACAACGGGGTTGATGAATAGGCGAACGCTGTTTGTATAACGCGAACTTTCGCATACGTGTGTTGGTTATTAGGCGATTTCAGCGACCGGGGTGAAGATATAAGTTTGTATGACGGACCGAATGTTGCCTGATCTGACCCTATTTTTATTACGCGATTTTCTGCAACGCGAAGTCTCACAAGAACGCAAATACCGCGTTACAGCAGAACTGACTGCACTGTACAGGGCATACACAAAAGAATGGTGCGGTTTCAAAATAATTCACTATTGATACCGCACCATTCTTTTGTGTATGCCCTGTATTCGTATTAGGTACTTATTCTTAGTCCTAGTGGCCATGTTTGGCTTCGTACCCAGGACCTTTAGTTATAAAGACAACTTCTTAACACTGGAGGCCTCGGTTTGTATCTAATCCGGTACATTTTGAATAGGGTGCCATAATTTTGATATTTGTGGCGATGGGTGGGGTCAAGTCCGAGTATTTTTGAGATCGAAATTTGGCATTTCAGAACGACAGACTGTTTTTATATTAATGGCGACGTTTCGGATTGAACACGCCAGTGTTTCATGGCCAATGCGTCAGACACAGGACGGTATCCGTCCTGTGTTTGTTCAGATGGCTTTATTGTGGTAGAACAGGTAAGAATGTGTACATTGTGTCCGATGTGACATGGGACACAAAAGAACTTGGAAATACCTTACCCTTCAGGTTACCTGACAGTGGAAGGTCACCGGAAAGCCGGAGCTTTACTATGACGGCTACCTACCCCATTTCCAGCGGTCCAGACTTCGTTTGGGTTCCATTGAGGGACTTGACTGTAACGAGTTTGTCATGACTTTGTCTAGTCTGTGTTTCTAACAGGATTCACCTGCTCTATTCATACAGATATACGTCGCTTGAACTGCAGGAAGCAGAGACCTTCTTGAGAAGCTGATATTTCCTCAGCTGGTCAAGAAATTCCCTGCATTTTATGGAACCCACCCTATGTTATAATATAAGTTTTAAAACTTTCGCGGCGACATGATTCAATATAGTTTTCTCGGGCGCACAGCCGCGTCAATTCGTTTGAATACAATGTTTCGGGGACTAGCTCCGTCCCCATCCTCAGGCAAAACTGACCTCAGGCAAAATTGCCTGAGGATGGGGACGGAGCTAGTCCCCGAAACATTGTATTCAAACGAATTGACGCGGCTGTGCGC
This sequence comes from Reticulitermes speratus, assembly GCA_021186555.1. Classification (NCBI taxonomy): domain Eukaryota; kingdom Metazoa; phylum Arthropoda; class Insecta; order Blattodea; family Rhinotermitidae; genus Reticulitermes; species Reticulitermes speratus. The sequence continues at coordinate 23,224,100 of JAJKFL010000010.1, forward strand.
CCGAGAAAACTATATTGAACCCACCCTAGGTTCATTACTGTCTTCAAAAGATCCCGCCACTTAGCCAGATTAATCCAGTCCACGTCATCGCACACAACTACTTTAAGGTCCATTTTAATATTATTCTCCTGCTTCAGCCGAGGTCTTCCAAGTGGTCTCTTTCCCTCAGGTTTCCCAATCAAAATCCTGTATGCATTTTTCGTATCCCCCCATACGTGCTACATGCCCCGCCCGTGTCATTCTTCTTGATTTGATCACCCGAATAATATTTGGTGAGAAGTACAGAGCATGAAGCTCCTCGTTATGCAGTCTAGGGCCAAATGTGACTGCGGGCAGGCCTAGATTAATTCAGCGCTTAAAGAAAATCGTAAAGTAAAAACTGCATATTGGAATTGTGCTTGGGAGGTCCGGGGTTCGAAACGATCAGTTTTCATGTCTTTCCTGAGTCGGGATAATACCACAAGTCAGGCCACGACCACTTCTTTAAACATCCGTCCCAATTCTGTACTCCTACCGACGGTGTCGTACTGCCCTCCTCAAAAGGCGCATTCACCCCCCCCCCCCTAAAAAGTCCCACAAAAATCACCCTGCGTCTTAACACCGGTGGGCTGATAATACACTAAAATACCTTGCTAATTACAGGGTGCGTATTAGGAAGGAGGCTGGAAATAGGGTGTATTGTTCGACATAGTGGCAGGATCCTTAAACAGGCTGATATGACAATCGTACATCTTTAACGTTCAGACCCGATGGAGGTCAGTGACCAGCTACACTGTCCGGTCACTTGCCCGCCGGAGGAACAAACCCGGTACTAGCGCCGGTCTGCGAGCGGTGAGGCAGAAGGCAATCAGCTGTGGCTGTCGGAAACCGAACTACAGGCCATCACCTAGTCAGTCACTATACTGACTGAGCTAGTGTGGCTCCCACCTCTAGAACTCAGCGCTTCGATTAAAGTACATGGATCTATACCTCCACAATACCGCCATCCCGCGGTGCTATCGTGAGTTCGCAAAAAAATTTTGTGACCGGAATTATTTTTCCCCCTTCTTTCTAACTCGATGAGAGTGCAAATGTTTTTCTTCCCAGTTTGCACATACGTTGTGTGGCTGTTGATGTCAGCATCGGTTGATGGAGTCTGCATCTGCATGGTTGACGTCACAAATGAAATTCAATTCAATCGAAAGTTTGCGCGGATTGTGGACGAGCGAGTCGTATGTCTTGCGTCGCAGTTACTGTGGGCAGTGCTGTACTGGCGTATTGACCAGTCAACTTATATATGCTTAAATATCCAGTCCGTACCGCGCAGTAAACACACTCCGTCTCAGTTATACAAACCAGTCAGTTAATGCTGTACAGTGAGATAATCGCTGTTTGTTCTGAGATCCACACAAAACACATACAGTCCGTACCGCGCAGTAAACACACTCCGTCTCAGTTATACAAACCAGTCAGTTAATGCTGTACAGTGAAATAATCGCTGTTTGTTCTGAGATCCACACAAAACACATAAATACAGTTCGTACCGCGCAGTAAACACACTCCGTCTCAATTATACAAACCAGTCAGTTAATGCTGTACAGTGAAATAATCGCTGTTTGTTCTGAGATCCACACAAAACACATAAATACAGTCCGTACCGCGCAGTAAACACACTCCGTCTCAGTTATACAAACCAGTCAGTTAATGCTGTACAGTGCAATAATCGCTGTTTGTTCTGAGATCCACACAAAACACATAAATACACTGTGTGGGCAGAACGTAGATTTGTGAATGTTAAACCTGGCGGTACATATAGTGACCACTGGGCTTTAAAGGGTCATGTTTTGGATATAATTTTTATCAGTCCACACAAGCTTCAAGTGAACATCAGATCACAGTTATTTCTGCCTGACGTTTCGCCCCCTGACAATTCTCAATGTCACATTAATCATTCATTATTTCAGAATCTTAGCTAAGCAGTTCTTAAACCCTTACACGCAGTCCTTTATCTAAAAAAGATACATCCACATATCACAGTATCAGCATCATAATCACCGCCATTCATCGCTGTATCACCATAATCACCGCCATTCATCGCTGTATAACCATAATCACACCATTCATCGCTGTATCATCATAATCACCGCCATTCATCGCTGTATCAACCTAATCACCGCCACTCATCGCTGTATAACCATAATCACACCATTCATAGCTGTATAACCATAATCACCACCATTCATCGCTGTATCACCATAATCACCGCCATTCATCGCTGTATAACCATAATCACACAATTCATCGCTGTATCATCATAATCACCGCCATTCATCGCTGTATCAACATAATCACCCTCACTCATCGCTGTATAACCATAATCACACAATTCATCGCTGTATAACCATAATCACCACCATTCATCGCTGAATAACCATAATCACCACAATTCATCGCTGTATCACCATAATCACCGCCATTCATCGCTGTATAACCATAATCACACCATTCATCGCTGTATCATCATAATCACCGCCATTCGTCGCTGTATCAACATAATCACCGCCACTCATCGCTGTATAACCATAATCACACAATTCATCGCTGTATAACCATAATCACCACCATTCATCGCTGTATAACCATAATCACCACCATTCATCGCTGTATCATAATCACCACCATTCATCGCTGTATAACAATAATCACACCATTCATCGCTGTATAACCATAATCACCACCATTCATCGCTGTATCATAATCACACCATTCATCGCTGTATCACCATAATCACCGCCATTCATCGCTGTATAACCATAATCACACCATTCATCGCTGTATCATCATAATCACCGCCATTCATCGCTGTATCAACATAATTACCGCCACTCATCGCTGTATAACCATAATCACACAATTCATCGCTGTATAACCATAATCACCACCATTCATCGCTGTATAACCATAATCACCACCATTCATCGCTGTATAACCATAATCACCACCATTCATCGCTGTATCATAATCACCACCATTCATCGCTGTATAACCATAATCACACCATCGCTGTATAACCATAATCACCACCATTCATCGCTGTATAACCATAATCACACCATTCGCTGTATAACCATAATCACCACCATTCATCGCTGTATCATCATAATCACCGCCATTCATCGCTGTATCATCATAATCACCGCCATTCATCGCCGTATCACCATAATCACCGCCACTCATCGCCGTATCACCATAATCACCGCCACTCATCGCCGTATCACCATCAAAATCAGCACTGTGCAGAATGAACGCCATGATTGTCGCCATCTAAATTACCTCATTTCACCGCCATTACAATTACCAATCACCAGCTTACTGGTGATTTGACAAGCTGAACCGTATTGCTAAGGATTTATGTGAGGTTATTTTATGAACGTGGCTTGCTGAGTGTGGTCAATGCGGACGGATCTGCATTGACATGACATGCGTAATGTTGCTGCCAGTATTGACAGTACTTAAAGACGAAATGTATTCAGTTGCAATGAAGGTACGACTGAATTATTTATTCATACGCTGTATTTTATTGCGCCTGTCTCTTTATTTTCATTATTAAAACATTTATAACTAGTTTAACATTTGTTTTATCACGTTATTGTATACACATACTTTTTTATCACTTATAAACAAATGGAAAACAAATGATGACAGCTGTGTGTATATCTACTACTGTGATAGTTATGTCTATATATGAAACAACAAGACGAGTCTGCATGCAGCGAGCAGGCACAACACGCCGCCCGTACGTAAGCCGATGGAACCAGTACGTAGTGTTTGTTGACACGTACCGCGGTACACAGGGGATGAATGGGGATACTTTACATTGAATTCAGCGGCAGTTACTCTGAACTCGGATAACAGATCTGTCCGCGCTTATTTCTAGACGCAACCTGCACTGCATTAAAATCAAAAATTCTTCGTAAACTTTCAAGTTAAATTGCGGACTATTTCTGGTATGACTGGACAAATGTACGACCTGTGTGTTTCGCTGTACTGTCAAATGGGTCGTTAACCCTTCAGTGAGCCGATCCCAGTGTCCGTGCGGTCTAAGGCGTGGGTCTACGGCCGCTCGCTTACTGGGATTGTGGGTTCGAATCCCACCGGGGGCATGGATGTCTGTCTGTTGTGAGTGTTGTGTGTTGTCAGGTAGAGGTCTCTGCGACGGGCTGATCACTCGTCCAGAGGAGTCCTACCGTGTGTGTGTGTGTGTGTGTCTAAAGTGTGTGATCGTGAAGCCTCGAAAAATGAGACGGTCTAGGCCCCCAAGGGGCTGTCGAGCCATTGGAAAATAAACCCTTCAGTGACTCTGCGTTTTCAATAACGAACTATTTGCCCATACGGAGGTACTACAACGTTCATAGTACCCTTAAATGCATTCACAAACGTACGGTGCACCGAGGCAGGAACCATGTGAAGAATTAAAGGTCCCTACACTGCACCGAGGCCAATATTGACGGCCTAGTAAGTGTCATTAGCTGCATGTAGAGGAAAGTGTAACTCATTAATATGCGCACGTTGACATGTCCGGTCTGTCCGGTCACTGCAATTAGTTTTTGTGGTGTTTAACTACGCCGTTAGTGGCGAAGATTATATAGCGTCGGAGATTGATGGATCAGTGTGGAGCAGGGGTTAAACCGAAGTACTGAGAAGAAAGACGTGTCTCAGTGCTACGTAGTCTTCCACAAATCCCAAATAGACTGATCTACAACCGAACCCAGGTCTCCGCGGTGAGATTCCGACTAATAACCGCCTGAGCCACAACACGATATAATTAGTGTAAAAGTTAAAGTTCACCCTATAACAGGCCATGAAGGCCCAAAGGGGGAGTAGAGGTATAGCTATACTCATTCTTTAACCTCGGCGCTAGTTGGAGGTGGGTGGTCAGCACCACGCCCCGGCCGCTTTACCCCCGGGAATGACACGGTACCCATTGTACAGGAGGCTGGGTAGGCCCCAGGGCCGGTCTGGACGGGTGCGGAAAATCTCGACCCCCACCGGGATTCGATCCCGGACCGTCCAGCCCGTAGCGAGTCGCTATACCGACAGAGCTATCGCGGCCCCCTATAATTAGTGTATTGTCACTTAATTAGGCGGTTGTATTTCAGCGGTTTGCTGTCCCAAATTAACACGCGCGTGTTCTTCAGCACGCGCAAACCTTGTCGCAGGAAAACTGCGAAGTGTCCATGAATGGATTCCTTGTGATAAATTTAGACGACTAATCTACTTGCTGATGGTGGGGAACAACGTAGCACAGCACGCTGCCCACGAGGAGGTGGTTATTACTGGCAATTACTGCGTAGTACGGGTTCTGTTCACGGTCCAGTGCAAGATGGACCTACCGGATGGTGTGTGTCCTGAGGTCAACAGGTTATCCATGAATGAGAGGAGCGGAGCGGACATATTATCAAGACAGAATATTTTGACCCCAGAGGTCATGTTGCGAGCGTCATTCTGTATTCGGTCGCAAGGTTAAAGTTACTATGCCACTACGACAGGACTGTGTGGTCACGTGACATCATGTGGCTTTGGTTGTACCATAACGGGTAGGTACTTTGTGTGCTCTGGCTATGAGTAATACGTCATATGGTCGGTAGAATCGCTAAGATATGTTGAATTTAACGTCGAAAATATTCCCTGTTCGCAATTTGTAATTATGTAACTTCATTCCAAACGAAAGCGGTGCTTGTAAATTACATCTTTGTTAACACAGACTGGCTAAGCAGTATTTCTGGTTTAAATGAGAGGAAATGTGTTTGATATAACATCACAAAATATGCGAGTATTGCAGTGGATATAGTGGAAATGATGGAGATTAGAACACACACACATGTATTTGGACTGGTTAAAGACTAAATCTAACCAGAATTTAAAGACTCAGCTCGTAGCGCGCAGTAAAACACACTCCGTCTCAGTTGTACAAACCAGTCAGTTAATGCTGTACAGTGAAATAATCGCTGTTTGTTCTGAGATCCACACAAAACACACAAATACAGTCCGTACCGCGCAGTAAACACACACCGTCTCAGTTATACAAACCAGTCAGTTAATGCTGTACAGTGAAATAATCGCTGTTTGTTCTGAGATCCACACAAAACACATAAATACAATCCGTACCGCGCAGTAAACACACACCGTCTCAGTTATACAAACCAGTCAGTTAATGCTGTACAGTGAAATAATCGCTGTTTGTTCTGAGATCCACACAAAACACATAAATACAGTCCGTACCGCGCAGTAAACACACTCCGTCTCAGTTATACAAACCAGTCAGTTAATGCTGTACAGTGAAATAATCGCTGTCTGTTCTGAGATCCACACAAAACACATAAATACAGTCCGTACCACGCAGTAAACACACTCCGTCTCAGTTATACAAACCAGACACTTAATGCTGTACAGTGAAATAATCGCTGTTTGTTCTGAGATCCACACAAAACACATAAATACAATTTGTGAATGTTGAACATGGTGGTACATATAGTAACCACTGGGCTTTAGGTGTGTACATATAAAGATTCAGTCCGTACCGCGCAGTAAACACACTCCGTCTCAGTTATACAAACCAGTCAGTTAATGCTGTACAGTGAAATAATCGCTGTTTGTTCTGAGATCCACACAAAACACATAAATACAGTCCGTACCGCGCAGTAAACACACTCCGTCTCAATTATACAAACCAGTCAGTTAATGCTGTACAGTGAAATAATCGCTGTTTGTTCTGAGATCTACACAAAACACATAAATACACTGTGTGGGCAGAACGTAGAATTGTGAATGTTAAACATGGTGGTACATATAGTAACCACTGGGACTTCGCAAACTAAATTATACTTACCAGAAAGTATCTCGTCTATTTATCATCAATATTCACATATTAAGTACAAATATTCGTACCCTTAATTCGTGGTCATTTTAATAAGAAGTGTAACCTGTTCCTTTACAGTGGTAATTATATGTACCACCAGCTGTAAAATCAACGATTTCTTGTATCTGCTTCCGTCCAGTGATTGAGGTTAGCTCTGTCTAAGGGACCCAACACAGTAGGTGTCTCCTCCCCCTTCACTTGAGGACGGAAGCAGATCCATCTTCCGAAACGTCGTGATTTTAGATTTCCGGACAATGGACAAGGTCCAGAAACCAATTAGTTCTCAACTTCCCCTTTGGATTTAAGGCGTAAACATTTTTCTACATCAACACAACTAAGACGTTAACACATGCTGCGACCGTTCGTGTGAAGATGCTTACTGCTAGCTGTATTGGTACTGTGCTTAGCGCGGCGCCTGTGTGTTAGGCAACCCAACTACTTGTCACGTAGAATGGATTGCCAAATGAGCAAGGAGTTGCAACACTGCGCTGCTAATTCTAACAGATTTTCTCATAAAGGTAAAAGTCTACATTTCAGAAAATAAGCTTCCATATGACTTATCAGCGAATGTAAAACGTAATCGCTGGAGCTTTGAATATTTTACCAATCGGACAGTTCTGTAAGCCGTGACGTGTCATGCATGTAGATTTAGACAATTTAAACATACAGCTGGCATTACTGGCACTTATGAGTGCCAATTTGGCCGTTAAGCATTTTGCTAAAATTGTTTGAGCCTCTGCAAACCCAAAATGCATCTGAGTTTTTATTTTGGCATGATGAGTTAAAGAACAACTATCGGATTTTGTTATGTCAACTGTGCTGGTAATGTTATTAGGTCCTTTATGTTTAGATCGTGTGTTGTAATTGAGTTACACTTGTCACTTGCATGCCAGACATTATGACGTCAGAGTGACGGACCGCTTGAGTTGAAGGCTGGTAAGATGTACTTCGGTAAAATTCACCTGAATTATATTTAACGATTCAGTTCGTACCGCACAGTAAACACACTCCGTCTCAGTTATACAAACCAGTCAGTTAATGCTGTACAGTGAAATAATCGCTGTTTGTTCTGAGATCCACACAAAACACATAAATACAGTCCGTACCGCGCAGTAAACACACTCCGTCTCAGTTATACAAACCAGTCAGTTAATGCTGTACAGTGAAATAATCGCTGTTTGTTCTGAGATCCACACAAAACACATAAATACAGTCCGTACCGCGCAGTAAACACACTCCGTCTCAGTTATACAAACCAGTCAGTTAATGCTGTACAGTGAAATAATCGCTGTTTGTTCTGAGATCCACACAAAACACATAAATACAGTCCGTACCGCGCAGTAAACACACTCCGTCTCAGTTATACAAACCAGTCAGTTAATGCTGTACAGTGAAATAATCGCTGTTTGTTCTGAGATCCACACAAAACACATAAATACAGTCCGTACCGCGCAGTAAACACACTCCGTCTCAGTTATACAAACCAGTCAGTTAATGCTGTACAGTGAAATAATCGCTGTTTGTTCTGAGATCCACACAAAACACATAAATACAGTTCGTACCGCGCAGTAAACACACTCCGTCTCAGTTATACAAACCAGTCAGTTAATGCTGTACAGTGAAATAATCGCTGTTTGTTCTGAGATCCACACAAAACACATAAATACAGTCCGTACCGCGCAGTAAACACACTCCGTCTCAGTTATACAAACCAGTCAGTTAATGTTGTACAGTGAAATAATCGCTGTTTGTTCTGAGATCCACACAAAACACATAAATACACTGTGTGGGCAGAACGTAGAATTGTTGAATGTTAAACCTGGCGGTACATATAGTAACCACTGGGCTTTAAATGGTTAAGGTCATGGCTATTATTCCATCTGTTACTACCACAACTGTAAACCCAAAGTCCTAATGGCGCTGCTATGAGGCCCGCTAACCCCCACACCTCAGCCTCCATTCTATCAACCAAGAACTAAGGGCCCACATTGACACAACCATGCGAACTGCGACATTCGCCAACAGCCATATGTATGTCGTAAAGACTAGGAGATGTGTATCAGAAGTTCGGAGAAAACTGATGCATGTGTTGTCAGAGTTCGTGTAGTAAATACCCTGAAGATGGAGGCAGCAGATCTATGAGAATCGTAGGTACCTATCTACTTAACAACACGTCAACATATCCCATAAGACCGTGATCTCTCTGTAATATAAGTTGGACATCGCTGTATGGCATGAAATGAATCCAGTCCGTAGGTTTCCACATGACTTCTTTACAATCCACTTCAATATTATCCTTGTAAATACGACTAGTACTTCCAAGCAGTCTTTCAATTTTTTTTCGTATAATTTGGATGGTCACTATTTGACCACATAACGCAAATTGCACAGAGAGGTGTACAGTGATGGCTGTGATATTCTGATTGTTACAGCGAGCAGTGGCGGAAACCGGTTCATCCGTCAACCTGTCAATGGTGAAAATCTGCCACAGCAGTACGCCTTGCGGCTGGGCCGTCTATATCCCTTTCACACGGCGTGTCGACTACTTCATGAAAAACACGTGAGTAATACATACATACATACATACATACATGCATACATACATACATACATGCATGCATACATACATGCATGCATACATACATACACGCATACATACATACATACATACATACATACATACATACATACATACACACATGCATACATACATACATGCATACATACATACATACATACATACATACATACATACATACACACATACATACATACATGCATACATACATACATGCATGCATACATACATACACGCATACATACATACATACATACATACATACATACATACACACATGCATACATACATACATGCATACATACATACATACATACATACATACATACATACATACATACACACACACACACATACATACACACATACATACATACATACATACATACATACATACATAATACATGCGCTGCGCGAAATGTACCGTGGCGAGAGACGTGACACACAAGTCAGGAAACGTAACGTAACATATAGTAACAGAAGAAGCAAACCGTTCCAATATTGCCTGGAAGAGAACACGTTTGGACATTTTTAAATGATCCATAACTGTGCCTTGAACAGTCACATATAGTGACTAAAAACCAACACACAAGTTTATGAAAATATATTATAAACGTATTAATACCTGCTACATGTTTCGGCCACTCAAGGAGGTGCGTTACGAAGAATAAATACAGGGCATACACAAAAGAATGGTGCGGTTTTAATAGTGAACACTATTAAAACCGCACCATTATTTTGTGTATGCCCTGTACACTGAGATAAATACTTCTCAATGTATTCTTCGTAACGTACCTCCCTGAAGATGGCCAGATGAGTGGCCGAAACATGTAGGAAGTATTACTACGTTTATGATATATTTTCATAAACTTGTGTGTTGGTTTTAATCACCATATCTGACATTTGGACATTGTAAGTTTATCTGCAGACCGATACTAGTTTCGCATCGGGTCACAAAATGGAAAGTAATTATGTTTGGTTTGTGTAACTTTTTCCTGCGAATGTACGGTATAGTATGAAGTCAGAACTGGGTGCTTTCTGATGTAATGCGGTTTGTTGACCGATGCAAGCGAGCACATTGATATATGGACCAAGACTGGATATCACATTAACAAATTAATGTGCGATATGTGAAATTTATAGGCTAAAAACGACTAATCGCCATAGCGTTGATAGCCTGTAAGGTCTAATGCGATTGCTTTACTGTAAACAAAGTTACTTCGGTCTGCAACTTTGAGCCTGAATTACCAATGCCAAATTTAATCGAAAACCTTTCAAGTTACTGGGGGTGGCGCAGTTGGTTGAGGCACTACGCTACAAACCGGAACGTCGCGGGTTCGATTCCCGATGGTGTCATTGTAATTTTTCCTTGAAATAATCGTTTCGGTCGCACTATGACCCTGGGGTCGACTCAGCCTCTAACAGAAATGAGTACCAGGAATATTTCCTGGGGAGGGGGGGGGGGGGGGGGGTAAAGGCGGCCGGTGCGTAGGGCTGACAACCTTACCACCTTCATGTGCCGATTGTCTATAAATCTGGGAGCCTCAACCTCCTGGAAACCTAAGGGCCTGTCAAGGCCTGTAATGGGATTGCTTTACCTTTCAAGTTAAGTCAAGCCTGTATTCAGTAGATCCACTAGCACTAACTTTGCCAATGCGCCTTAGTGACTCCATTATTGTGTCCACAGGTGCGAGTGTCCACAAGGCAAAGCATGTCTGCGGTCAGATGATGACCTGTCGGTCAGTGCCTACGTCTACCGGTGCCATGTTGACACAACAGATCACGGGGACGAGGAGGAATCACAAGTCTCCTGAAGTCTTCATCCTGAGGCCTTCCTACTATCGGATAAGAAAAGAAGAATTTAATGTATTTTCCGTGAGGGTGTTATGGTGACACAAACAAAGTCTCGTGATTGTGCAGGCTTCACCTTACGTTTGTCCTCATCACTGCATCGCTATCAACATTAGCAACGTGATTTGTTTTTAAATTCTTTAATTGTAGGATATAATTTGCTATCGTGTCCTAAAAATTTAAGAAGTTTTAAATGATAGTTCCTAAACTAATATTTTCAAACTGGAGAAGAGAATTGCAGCTCGCTATATTTGGTTACAGTACAAGAAGTGGTACAACTTCATACGATTATATGTATTAAGTCTGATTACGGAAATGTGTGGGCTTTAAACAGTTAATAAAACTATTTTCAACTCTGCGATCATTCATTAGTATTTCTCTGGAAGGGTTGTTCAAATTGTAAACAGTAGAAGCATGAAAGACAGATTAACCAGTTACATTGCCATTCCAAAAGTGACGGGTAGTTAATTTTTCTCAGAAAGACCACCTCATTACATGTTAGACTGAAGTGGAGGTTTTGTAGTGATATTTGAGAAATTGCAACCAAGACAGGATGTGAGTGTTAAGATAATTTTAGCTTTGAAGACGTAAAGTAAAAGATTCTTCCAGTGGAAAACAATTTCAGTAACTGAAAACAACACTGAATTTGTGTTGTTTGGATGACAACAGGAAATTATGCATATAAATATATATATATATATATATACAGTAGAACCTCGAACTTCGAACACAATCCGTTCCAGGAGACGGTTCGACTTTCAAGTTGTTCGACTTTCGAGTTAAATTTCCCCATAAGAAATAATGTAAATTGAATTAATCCGTTCCAGACCCCCAAAATTTACCCAATATAAAACATGTTAAGTGCCCATTTCAAAAGATCATAATGATAAAACAAGTATATTTAATTTCAATAATTGAAAATTTTTATTTATAATAATACATACATAAAAATATTGTATAATAATCAATCAATAATAATAGTAGGAGGGATATTACTGTTCACTGGAAGGTGAATTACCCTTCTTTCATCTGGACCAAGCAGAGAGAGAAGGCGACCACGTGATTCTTCGTTCGACTTTCGAGTTTTTGTTCGAACATCAAACCGTTCGAAGTTCGAGGGTACACTGTATTTTGAAGCAACAAAGTTTCACTTGCAAGTGATGCAGTATGATGGAAATAAGAATATTTATATTTTTTTCATCTCGACTCACAGTTTTTAATTACTTAATCTTAATTATTGTTGTGTGTACATACTGTATTTTATTTAATAATACTGCATATTAGTATCATTAGGATCAACATTGCAAAATTCAAGGTATGCATCAAATCTGTTTTCATTTGACATTTGTTCACTACTGATATCAAGTGTGGATATGCTTTTGCCTTCCACGAAGTGGAAGAATTTGAATTGTTTCATTCCTCTAAAACAGAAATTTCTCAGTTTTTGTAGTTATTGTGAAAGTGCATTTCATGTTACTGATGAGCATTGTAGAATTTTTCACTAATTTATATAGACCTACATAATGCTACATCACCAGTACAGATACATCTGAGGAAAACATTTACGAAAGTAGTGGCTTTGTTATTAGGTTGTGCATGAATTGGTGAACGAGACTGATATACTTCGTAAACTGCGTACTTTATGTATGTATGTACGTATGTCATATCAATATTGCAGACAAGATTACCGGAATTGTATGTCTTCATAAACACAGTAATACCATTTGAACAGAATCTCAAATTCGAGAACAGGTAGCTTATTGAGGCGAGAAATTTTATGTTATGCCAGGTAATGTTCCTCCTCAGAGCCACACGCTACATATTGTACTGTCACATGCTACATATTGTACTGATCGGTATGCACGATTTTCAATATATTTTTTTTTTTTTCTGTGTACTGAAGTAATGATGGAAACAGATATTATAGCACGGATACTAATAATTAAGTTCCATACAGTATGCATATCTCAGATATCAGTATTTGAAGTTGTACTTAAGTATCAGAGCCAAACCATTTACATAACAAACATATCTTTTGGGCGTAACATTTGTATCTTTGTTTATGGGTTTGTTATGTTCATGTAGGTAAATTTCATTATGCCTTACAGTCTTGTCAATTCAGGTGTCGTATTCAGAATAACATTTTCTTCCATATCCATCCAGTGCGTTACAAAAGGATCTCGCGGACATTTCTATGCAACAGCGAGCCTGTTGGATGCTGTATTGAGTAACGAAGTCGAAACCAGTTCTCTAATTGATTTTTTCAATATAAGTTTTAAAACTTTCACGGCGACATGATTTAATACAGTCTTCTTGGGTCATCAGCCACGTCAAATGATTACGTCACATAGGGACCTCGCAGCAAACATTGAGAACAACACTATAAACAACCTGCCCACTGATTCTAATTGGTTGGTGCATTCCGAGCCGTTTTGATATTCCCTGCCTCGGCAAGTATACGAGTATAAACACAGGATAGATGAGTGCTGGGTTATATCAGTTCTGCCTGAGGATGGGGACGAAGCCAGTCCCCGAAACGTTGCATCTTTTAAATCACCTGACGTGGCTGATGGCCCGAGAAGGCTATATTAAATTTGATTTTTTCAAATTTAAATTAACGATTAGTAGAATGTGAACAAAGAAAATAATGAATGTCAGTGTGAATTATGTGCACTGATTAAAAGATTGTAAAGGCAAATTAAGCCCTTGAATTAGGCTCTCACCTCAATGGTGCATCTTATGATAATATGATTGGCAAATATTCCTCAATTGCAAAAGTGTACACAATTTTTGTAGCACAGTATGCATCACACTTTCATTTCATTATGCGGTAATAAGGAATGCGACGTACGTATCGTAATGCCAAAAAAGTATGTGCATCTGTAAAGGTAGTCTTTCATTTACAATTATATTAAATGAAGCGTGATGTGATTCTGTGTGGGTTTCGCTGCCATTAACACCTGTGGCGCTAGTGTACGTTATTCGGTAGTGTAAATGGAAGAAATGTCTGAATACGATCAATGACACTACTTGTTGGGAAATGCGTTAAGCAACTGGCGTGTAATTTGTTACGAGGATAGTATGGCAGCTATAGATGCATGTTGGGATTTCCTAACAAATGTTACCTGAAGGACAACTGACATGTTTTGTAACTTTCTCATGGGTTTAGAGAAAAATGTTCTACACCGTCTATCGGTAAAGACTAACCGAAGCCTATAAAGAATTAACTTTTAGTTGTATAACAGCCTAGAAAATGTGAACATATAAAATTAGTGCTTAGAAGTGCCGGAGTGAACAAAATTGGTAGTCTGAAGAAGAGTTAGAATTAGCTTAGATTTCATGAATTCATATTTTTTGTCTTTGTTTTAGAAGCTATGTGGTACTGAAATATGTGTATTGATGTCCACACATGTAACGTGTTTAGAAATAATGTGTATTTATTATCATAAAGACTATGTTTTTACTGTACTGTTTGCATGCAGTATTTTGTACTATACTGTATTCATATGCAGTATTTTTGTTTATTTTGTTACATTTACATTACATTGTCTTCTTTTTTTTTAAAAAAAATATGTTCAGAGTCGTCATCAAATAAACACTGTCATCTCATCTGACTGTCTGCCTTCCTTTTTTTTACAATTCACCCTCCATAATCATAACCGAGATTTGAGCTTCTCACAGCTGCTGACCATTCAAGCCACCTGGGTTGTTACATCGTGTTGACTGGTGAACTTACCGACGTTTCGAAGCATTGTAGTGCTTTCATCTTCGTGGTAAAGCAGTCCCATTAGCCCTTACCAATATAACGTACCCACATCTTCAGCAGAGGCTATTCGTCTATACTGCTTGACACTGCAGATTATATCATACGTCTACACTGCAGATGATATACACCGAAACGTCGATGACTTCATTAACGAGGCATAACAACCCATAAGACTTGAATGTATTCGTAAGGCCGATTCTCGGTCCAGTTCCGCTCACAATCGGGGTAATGTTTGTACTTAAATGAATTTGATTGTGCCCGTCCTGTGCCTTGACCGTGATCGCTAGTGTAGAGCTCTCAAATAAACGATGAGGCCATATACATTTATAAAACCAACTCGATAGGCAAGTTTCAACAATTAAAAAAAGTATGGTCTTGTAACTTGTGCATTCAGTTGGTTTTATAAACGAATATTAAGCAAAATACACGGATGAATAATTTCAAAAGAATATATGACCAGTTTTTGTTCAGAACACAACTGTCTACACTGAACACGCTCTGACCCTTCCACATAACCTCCTCCGAACTGCTACCATTGCGTCTTGGCAACCTCTGATCCATGGAACTATTAACCATGTTCACAGCTTTAATCCTACACAGTTCCAAAACCTGACACCAGAGTGCCAGTAGTAATCTGTGGTGCCAACACAAACATCGCTAGAGTTGGCAACTCCACGGAGGAAATGGAGCATGGCTACACACCTGAAGCTGGCTTCAACGAAAAACAGGAAGGCGGTGATGAGTCGTAGCAAAGTGAGTTCATTGTTCGACTATTGTTAATTGTGTTCGATCTATCGGATTTGCACAGTTTCGTGACAAGGATAGTGAACTGACTGCAGCAGGCAATGAATTACATTGCTATGCTGTTTCTGTGACAGGAAGGATACTGGTTTACCGTATCATGTCACCTTTGATCTGTTACGTCAATGGCTGTAGTTAAACAAGCACGCTAAAATAACCAGCATACACGATAAAATAATTATCAATCTCTCTGTACACTATAAATAACACTAAGCCCGCGTATATAAACATAAACACACAAACATGCCTGAATATGGCATATATTTTTGTTTCATGGTGCACGATTCAGGGTTTTTTTTATTGGTGCGCAAATTCAGGGGTGTACAAATCCCGGGTGCCTGATCGCCCAGGCGAGGAACCTGACAAATGTATATATATTCAGTTATCAATCACACACAACAACAAGCTAATTGTAAACGTTTACTGACGACTAGTTTCGGCTCTAAGATCGAGCTATCTTCAGGCCAGAAAATCTTGTGTAAGTTAACCTTGTGGTTTTTATAAAGTTTATAATTATGAATGCCTGTTTGGCATTGATAATTATGAACTTTATAAAAACAGAAAGCCGATCCCAGTGGCCGCGCGGTCTAAGGCGTGGGTCTGCGGCCGCTCGCTTACTGGGATTGTGGGTTCGAATCCCGCCGGGGGCATGGATGTCTGTCTGTTGTGAGTGTTGTGTGTTGTCAGGTAGAGGTCTGTGCGACGGGCTGATCACTCGTCCAGAGGAGTCCTACCGAGTGTGGTGTGTCTGAGTGTGATCGTGAAGCCTCGAAAAATGAGGCGGTATAGGCCCCCAAGGGGCTGTCGAGCCATTGGGAAAAAAAAAATAAATAAAAACAGAAAACTCTGCAAGTCATTAGGATGGCTCGATCTTAGAGCCGAAACTAGTAGCCAGTAAAGGTTTACAATTAGCTTATTGTTGTGTGTGATTGATAACTGAATATATATATATATATATATATATATATATATATATATATATATTTGTGATCTGATACACCAACGGGGATGTCCTATGTCAAGGTGGCACCTGACATTTGTGGGCCCTCAGTTTGGAACTTTCTTCACGTGACCCATCTGGCGTGTAGAATTTTGAGGTGGCTCATAGACTTCCTGAAAATTTGTGCACCCCTGCGCGAATTACATTAGTGCCATTGCAACAAGACATCAGATGGCGTACCCGCGATATAGTCGCATACTTCACCAAGGCGCTGTTTGCTTAGTGTCAGACGGTTTTGCGGTACACACGTTAATGTAATTTCACTTAAGTCCATAAGAAAAGTACAGCCTTCCGCGCGCGATTTTCACGAAACGCGCAGATGGTCGACAACACTGCGTGCCGATCTCCTATACCGCATTTCACCTAAATCGACAATGAATGTGGAACGTACGGACAGAAATTCATTCACGCCGCTAAGTGTTGCGTGATTTTCACAGACCTCACAGTCACTCGGTACATTTGTACAGACTTCGTCCGTACCGACATGCGTGCAAGTGGGACGAAAGTGTAAAAGAAAAAAAAAATACGGGCAAAACTTCATGTTCACCCTCAAAGTGCGGTTGCCACTGTACCCCTTTTCCACGAAACACACATCTACTCGACGACATTATATGCAGATCATCTGCACCGAATTTCGTCCAGATCGGTCAAGAAATATGGACAGTACGGGTAGATATTCATTTACGCCCGTAAATACAGCGTAACCATTGTTACCGTGGAAAAGCAATAAGCATTACACATTCTAAGTGTGTGTCTGTAGCCTTAGTTATCCAGCATGCAAAGCGCATGCGCCGTATTATATTGTCATCTGTGGCCTGTCTGGCTGTACCATATTTTTCCACATTATCTCATAAACGGCACGATTTTGGGGAAAAAGTTATTGAACATAAAATGTGTGTTTTGATTTTCTCTACAACTTTTGTCTGAAACATTTCTCATTATAAGAAGAATTCAGCGAGATATTATCATAAATGTACTTAGGTCTTTATGTAAAGTACCGTTATTGTTGTCAGATTTTAATGAAACTTGACTTTTCTCGACAGATTTTCGAAAAAAAATACTCAAATATCGAATTTCTTGAAAATCCGTCCAGTGAGAGCCGAGTTGTTCCATGCCGACGGACAGACAGACAGACATGACGAAGCTAGGAGTCGGTTTTCGCAATTTTGCGAACGCGCCAAAAAAAAAAAAAACAAACAAGTGCGAAACTGCAGCATGAGAATTTGCTGTTATGCCAGTGTCAGATATGTAGACCTGTTACGGTTCAGCATGTAGACACAGGCCTTACCGGGTCAGCGCTCTTATCTAATCTCGATGGACGCCCGTGTTCTGTTTGCTGGCATGCAGTCTCACGATGTTTCCTTTCCTATCTCCTGCTCGTCACTAACAAAATTTCTGAGGCCCAAAAAATAACTTCTCGAGGAATTCTGTTAACTTCCTGCCGATAGTTTCCGTAAAAACTATTTCTCATGTGTCTTTAATTTCTGTTGGTTGAGGGTTTAAAAAAAAAAAAAGAAAGCTGAAGACGTATGAGGCTTGAGAACACTGAATGGTGAGAAGCTTCATGATTTGTATTCTTCGCCAGTTTCATTAGGGTGACCAAACAGTGCAGGATGAATGGGGGGGGGGGGGGGGGGGGGGAAATGTATGCATGTAACATTTTGGTCAAAAAACATGAAGGGAACCGACAGCTCAGGAGACATGCGTGGCTGGGAGGATAATATTAAAATTAATTTGAAATAGGATATAGGTGGCACACCTTGCATCATTTGTTATCATGCTACCCAAATAATTGCAATATTCCACACTCTCCAATCCAGCTAATGATATAACGTTTATGTTTGACAACATACAACAGATGGCAGCACAGTCAGAATTGCATAGTGCGAGCACAACACACATCAACACATGACACATACACAAAAAAAATGAAAACTTGATTGCTTGGAAGAACAAATATTGTCTATTATGAGGAATTAAATCATTTTAAGTTTTCATATCGCTTTTATAATGTATATGTTTATGAAATGTAATTAGTTTACAAAGTTATTTGTGAAGCTGATCATTATTCCGATGTGACCTTCCAATATCGTGGGATAAATTGTGGCAATAAACAATGCATATACAGTCGAACTCGGTTATAACGTCATGAAAGGGACTGAATATTTTGTGTCGTTATAAACGAGTGTTGTTATAACCGAGGAGTATAATGTTATGGTTAACAGTGAGGAATTGGTAACACAGAATATCAGACGTTATAGACGGGGTGTCGTATAAACCGATGTCGTTATAAACGGATTAGACTGTAATTCGTTTTGATCAGACTCTCGCAACCTGGACACAAGACACAACCTGGACACAAGACACAACCTGGACACAAGACACAACCTGGACACAAGACGCAACCTGGACACAAGACGCAACCTGGACACAAGACGCAACCTGGACACAAGACGCAACCTGGACACAAGACGCAACCTGGACACAAGACGCAACCTGGACACAAGACGCAACCTGGACACAAGACATAACCTGGACACAAGACACAACCTGGACACAAGACACAACCTGGACACAAGACACAACCTGGACACAAGACACAACCTGGACACAAGACATAACCTGGACACAAGACACAACCTGGACACAAGACACAACCTGGACACAAGACACAACCTGGACACAAGACATAACCTGGACACAAGACACAACCTGGACACAAGACACAACCTGGACACAAGACACAACCTGGACACAAGACACAACCTGGACACAAGACATAACCTGGACACAAGACACAACCTGGACACAAGACACAACCTGGACACAAGACACAACCTGGACACAAGACACAACCTGGACACAAGACATAACCTGGACACAAGACACAACCTGGACACAAGACACAACCTGGACACAAGACACAACCTGGACACAAGACACAACCTGGACACAAGACACAACCTGGACACAAGACACAACCTGGACACAAGACACAACCTGGACACAAGACACAACCTGGACACAAGACACAACCTGGACACAAGACACAACCTGGACACAAGACACAACCTGGACACAAGACGCAACCTGGACACAAGACGCAACCTGGACACAAGACACAACCTGGACACAAGACACAACCTGGACACAAGACACAACCTGGACACAAGACACAACCTGGACACAAGACACAACCTGGACACAAGACACAACCTGGACACAAGACACAACCTGGACACAAGACACAACCTGGACACAAGACACAACCTGGACACAAGACGCAACCTGGACACAAGACGCAACCTGGACACAAGACGCAACCTGGACACAAGACGCAACCTGGACACAAGACACAACCTGGACACAAGACACAACCTGGACACAAGACACAACCTGGACACAAGACACAACCTGGACACAAGACACAACCTGGACACAAGACCTGCACCATCGTGATCTCAGTACTCTGGAGGTACAATTTTTGGAAACATTTATTCTATCCAGTCACTTGAGTGGCCACCTAAACTCAATTCACGCTGAACGTGGAGACAGCACGTTATTCCGAAACGTCGGTATCTACTTATGAACCTCAACGGTGTCAAAACCCAATAGACTATCGTTTGTACTACCTAGATGTGTGTCTTCATACCAGAGGCGGTTCGTCTATAACGTCTATAGGGCTGCAGACCTCCCAGAAATTTGAGAAAAATTAAACTAAATATATGAATAGAAGTTTTCGCTAGGAGATAAATGCATTATTTTAAAAGAATATGAATGAAATTATTTTAAATTCAGATACTCGCGACGGACTGTAAGCGCTGCGGAAAGCGAGCGGGCTGTGCCCTACCCAGACGTTGCGCAGCTATGCCGAGTGCTGAAATGACAGCGACAGTTAGGTCGCAGGCCTGAAACCCAGAGAGGGTTTAAAGGAGGACTTCGTATGTCTGTGTACCTGTTCTAACGTTTCAAACGGTGGAATTTTGACAGCCATTTTTACTTATCTGTTTTCAAAGCCAGATTTGTGAACATTGTAATTTTAGTAGTTGAAATTTTAAGGTAAAAATGAAAAAGAGCAGTGCGAAGTATTTACAGGGCATCAAGTGTCCACAATTAACTTTTGCCGAAAAGACTGAGACTAAGAATTTGGGCCTTGCAACACCTGATTTAGATATTTCCCCGTCATGAAGCAGAATACATACTTATGTGGGAAAATTTAACCCTAATACAGGGCATACACAAAAGAATGGTGCGGTTTCCCTTTATTCACCATTGAAACCGCACCATTCTTTTGTGTATACCCTGTATATACGCTAAACATAAGTTGTTGAGTGGCTGTGCTCAAAGAAACGCTATATCAGGCCTTCTCGTTAATCATATAATAATCCTAGGGCCAGCCCTGCCATAAGAAAGTCCCGCGAGCCGCCACTGCTTCATACCAATCCTGATTTCACCATGCGATCCGTCCGACTGTCATGACGGTCACTGCTGCTTCGGACGCTGTCTGTGGTATAGCTGTGCATGAGCTTACGAGATGCGTCTCACATATATTATGAATATAAAATGTAAAATTTCCCCTGTGCACGCCATGAATACATATAGGGGAGTAGGAGTACAGCTCCACTTATTCTTAACCTCGGCACTAGATAGAGCTGAGCGGTCACCTTCACGCTCCGACCGCTTTACCCCCGTACCCATCGAATAAGAGACTGGGTGAGCTCCAGAGCCGGACTGGACGTTTCGGAGAATAAACCCCGGATGGTCCAGTCCACAGCTCAGTTACTATACCCACTGAGCTATCCCGGCGCCCTCTGTCTCGTATATTGTCCACGTTTCTGAATTTCCTGCTCCGCTTTGCACGCCTTTTTAAATTTGTACTTTGGCCACACAGAAAAATGAGTCATTTTTTTGTTGCAGTCTGTATAAATGAAAACCTTTTCAAAAAACTGCCCTCGCCTCTTCTGCGTACAACGTGAGTGGCATAGTGGACACTCCCCACTCTGCTCCACAACTTCGCACACTCAGTTTTCCAATTTCCGTTCTGTACCATGCTGTCATCAGTGACATGCCAACAGATTACTGCTACTGTTTTAACATCTTCATTCATTCTGCAGTCTGTCTTACGACAGGTCCGTAGCCTCTTCATTCTGCAGTCTGTCTTACGACAGGTCCGTAGCCTCTTCATTCTGCAGTCTGTCTTACGACAGGTCCGTAGCCACTTCATTCTGCAGTCTGTCTTACGACAGGTCCGTAGCCTCTTCATTCTGCAGTCTGTCTTACGACAGGTCCGTAGCCTCTTCATTCTGCAGTCTGTCTTACGACAGGTCCGTAGCCTCTTCATTCTGCAGTCTGTCTTACGACAGGTCCGTAGCCTCTTCATTCTGCAGTCTGTCTTACGACAGGTCCGTAGCCTCTTCATTCTGCAGTCTGTCTTACGACAGGTCCGTAGCCTCTTCATTCTGCAGTCTGTCTTACGACAGGTCCGTAGCCACTTCATTCTGCAGTCTGTCTTACGACAGGTCCGTAGCCTCTTCATTCTGCAGTCTGTCTTACGACAGGTCCGTAGCCTCTTCATTCTGCAGTCTGTCTTACGACAGGTCCGTAGCCTCTTCATTCTGTAGCCTGTCTTACGACAGGTCCGTAGCCTCTTCATTCCGTAGTCTGTCTTACGACAGGTCCGTAGCCTCTTCATTCTGTAGGCTGTCTTACGACAGGTCCGTAACCTCTTCATTCTGCAGTCTGTCTAACGACAGGTCCGTAGCCTCTTCATTCTGCAGTCTGTCTAACGACAGGTCCGTAGCCTCTTCATTCTGCAGTCTGTCTTACGACAGGTCCGTAACCTCTTCATTCTGCAGTCTGTCTAACGACAGGTCCGTAGCCTCTTCATTCTGCAGTCTGTCTAACGACAGGTCCGTAGCCTCTTCATTCTGCAGTCTGTCTAACGACAGGTCCGTAGCCTCTTCATTCTGCAGTCTGTCTTACGACAGGTCCGTAGCCTCTTCATTCTGCAGTCTGTCTAACGACAGGTCCGTAGCCTCTTCCAAAGCGAGTTCTCCACACAGTTCGATCTAGTGCTTCCTCTTTCAATTTACAGTATCTTCTCTTTTCCTTAAGGTCATCCAGTAGCTGCTTACGTCTTCTTCCTCATCTTCCCGTCATTTCTATCCTTCCCTCTATCTTTCCTTCAATAACATGTTTCAGAAGGCAGTTCCTACGCAAGATGTGACCAATCCCCCCCCCTCCCCCCAAAAATAGGCACCGGTTGCCCACAGTGTCCACAGATGCAATAACTTACTGCATAAAATAAGTTAGGTGTCATTGTATACATTTATTACTGTTAGAACGTTAAGATGTTCGTAACACTTACATAATTTCAATTTCTTTATGGGGGTTACACACGCGTAAGGTAACAGCCGCCATCTTTTGACACGGCGAATACGAAGTGAACACAGTGCAGTGCAAAACTTTTCTGCGTATGCTTGCTCGTCAGTTTACGCTTTCTCGTTATCGAAACTTTCATCCATTACGTGAAATTACTTGTTGCCAAACTGAAGTTCTTAATACCATCCTGTTACATGTATGTTAATAGTTTGTGATACGAGTTCTTTCTGGGCTCAATTGTTTATGCGTGCTGTAACGAATAGGCTGTCTTTGTAAAAGGGGGAAAAATAGACGTGTCTATTTGCAGTGCTTGATAAAAATGCTGCATATGTAAACTGTGTCAAAGGGTCTTGATGATAACTGCAGCAAGCTGACAGTGGATATCAGCACACGAAGGCTTTCTGCCGTCAGCAGGGTCCTTTACCTCGCCATAAACTGACTGAATGGATGAATGAATCAGCGACATTGACTTTGCACCAGCATGGAAAATAAACATCTCAAGGCCGTTAAGGGAAAACTGTAAACGCTGAATATAGTATGCCTAGGAACAAGGAACACTTGTAGCTGAGAAACTGTTTTCTGATTTGATGGTTGGCGAGATGTTAAAAATCTTTTCACCACCAAACCGGACTTAAATTTAAGGAAGAAACTAGTAAAGTGCTACATTTGGAGCGTAGCTTTGTATGGTGCTGAAACGTGGACACTTCGGAAAGTAGATCGGAAGTATCTGGAGAGTTTTGATATGTGGTGCTGGAGAAGAATGGAGAAGATCAGTTAGACCTATCGTGTGAGAAATGAAGAAGTATTACACAGAGTCAAGGAGGAGAGGAATATCGTACATAAAATAAAAAGAAGAAAGGCTAACTGGATTGGTCACATCTTGCGTAGAAACTGCCTTCTGAAACATGTGATTGAAGGAAAGTTAGAGGGAAGGATAGAAATGACGGGAAGGCGAGGGAGAAGACGTAAGCAGCTACTGGATGACTTTAAGGAAAAGAGAAGATACTGGAACTTGAAAGAGGAAGCACTAGATCGCACTGTGTGGAGAACTCGCTTTGGAAGAGGCTGTTCTGAGCCCTTGAACTCTACTTCATCAAGTAAGGTGAAGCTGTCACTGTGCTTATTGAAGCACCGCGCCTTGGAGGTATAGCTCCACCCAGTCTTAACTTCGGTACCAGATGGAGAAACGGTCAAATGATGGACTCCTTTTGGATTTCTGTACCGTGCGGTTGTTAAATGTTCCGACGTTTCCGGGAAGAGAAAACTATAATGATCCTGCTGGGAGTCGAGTGTCGGTCCTGCAGCCCGGTCAGTCACGACACTGACTGAGCTATCCTGGCGCTTTCTACTTACTAAGATAATGTTTTGTACAAGAACTGCATACTTAAGTTTCTGTTATCGTAAGTACATAGCGCTGAGCTGTGTGATTTATGTTACACATTTGTAACTGTCGTACTGATCACGCCTAGTCATCGCGACTTAGGCAATGTGAAGGTTATCTGGTTGTGCATTGCTTGGCACCAGCTTGGGCTCCACTGATAGATAGCTGGCTAAAATTATTTTTTTCACATCGGCGCTTTACGTCGCCTTGTATGGGATGATGTTTATGTCAGTCGAAGGGTAATGCACCGACTGACAGTGCTTGCTCAAGGACACATGCATGTAAATTGTAATTCAAATCAGCGAACTATTTCGCGAAGAGGAAGCGGAAGAGGGGGTAAACACTTCGGCCCCATATTGCTTCATATTTTGTTTTATTCCAGAAGTTCGGGATGTGACCGACGTTTCGGAGGCAGTAGGTTCTTTAAAACTGTCTGCACTTTTGTACCAGGCTACACGTCGTCACATACCGAGAAGACGGTAATGTTCACAGCGTGAACAAGCTCAGTGGATGGCGTAATGGGGGCGTGGCGGTTCGGTTCTATGACGTTATGGTTTACCGTGGGGGTTCAGTTTGTTGTATCTCACAACGTTAGCACGAGTGATGATCATCTGATGTGCGCGCCAAGAATTTTTCGTTGGGGGGGGGGGGGGTGGGGTGCTGACCCTGACGCTATATATAATTTATGTTTAATTTTAAAAATTATGTTATAAAAATCATGTCGTAAGCACAACATAACTGTCAGCAACTACATGTATATACATACAAATATAACTACATGTTCCATCACTCAATCACAGTGTCCTATATACTTGTTTTTTTTTAAAATTTTATTAATTTATTTTTCAAAATTCTAATGTACAGTCATCAGCTGATTTCAGTGGCTGATTTCGGCTGAAGGGTAAATCACGTAAAACGTTTGATATCATAATATCTACAAAATCTGTGTTTTTTAAATTTCGGTTTTGGGGGTTTGGGGGGGGGGGCTGCAGCCCGGCAGCCCCCCTTGGTTGCACCCCTGCCACCTTCGGAACTACGTGTTGCTGGTATAGTGACAGTCGGCGTAACTTGATTTTCTTGGGAATGGGATATCCCGTTGTGCCAGTTACGGACTTAACTGTGTTTCTGTACTGACTGACGTAACCTTAGTGTGGTAAAGGTAAAGGTAGCACGTTGTACATTAAATGACATTGTGTAAAATAGCTGTGACTGACAGTGTATTGTTTTATCTGCCGAATTTCGTTTTATTTCCCTCCTCGTGTGAAAGATAATCGGTTACATAATATTTCTACCGCCTTTTATTAACAAGGCCCTCAAGAAGGCCACCCTGAGGGTTCAGAGGTGGAAAAGTGCCAGAAAATTGAGAATAACCAAGAAGAAATGAAGCGAAGACGACAAATGTAAGAAGAAATAGATTACCGTGCCACGGCTCAGGCGGTTAGTCGCCGGCCTCTCACCGCGGAGGCTCGGGTTCGATCCCGGGTCAGTCCATGTGGGATTTGTGGTGGACAAAGTGGCACTGGGACAGGTTTTTTTCCCCGAGTACTTCGGTTTTCCCCTGTCAATTTCATTCCACCGGTTCTCCATTACACGGAAAAACGAAAAAAAACTAATCATCTTCATCATAGTGTTGCACAATAAGCCTCAAGGCTGCGGTGCGTCCGTAGCATCTGCTGCGGGGCCCTTCACCACAAAAAAAGAAACTGGATAAGAGAAGGGAGGAAGAGGAGGGGAAAATATCAACACCAACAATAAACAGAAAAACGAAATTAGTCTTTGAGCTTAAGAATGAATGGAGCTATACCTCTACTCCTTTTCTATGCTTTCATTGCATGGAGAGGGACAATTTTACTTTCATTTTCCATCTCTCTTCATCTTGCATGACTTACGTTTTCTATCCTTTTGAGATTTACAATAAATTGTGACAGTTTGAATCCAGCAGATATTTGGCAGAAATTTCGGGGATCTGTCCGTCGCAAGGTGTCCGGCGACTCCGAACGTCACGGGTCAAAGACGCGCACATAAATCGATGTTCCGAGCTGGCTTCGAGTGATCGAGACGTGTTCAAACTCTGCTTTAAGTGTCGTTTTTATGAAACTCATATTTGTCAGCCCAGGTGCATAAATAGAAAAACTCGAAACCTGATCTCAGTTGCGTCTGCTGCAGTTTATTCAGAGGCAACATAAAGAAATAAATGCGCTATAAAAGACGAAAGCTGTAAAACTCTATTTGTGCCCCTCGCAGACCCACTGCTGCTATAACTGCCTCTACAAGTGCGCCTAACTTCGAGCGAAGGACGAACAATGCCTTCGTTTTATGACCACAACTTAAATATAAAATTAAACCATAAGGATTTTTTCATGTTAGATTCTGACTTTTAACCATTTAGAACCCAGTGGTAACTATATGCACCACGTGCTGTAACATTAAATGCATCTGTTACCGTCCTCAGCTTAAAATCTGGAGAGATAGTTGTTCAGTTGGTAGGCCTGATAGAGCTAGTTCCCTAACGCATATAACTGTGTGGGTTCCTGCCCATATTTTTACCTGAGGATAGAAACAGGTTCAGTTGCCGAAACGTGTTCTATTTAGAATATCACTTAGTGGACAAATCCAGAAATCTATTGTAAAATAGTGTAAATAACTTGATCAGACTATTTTAGAGAGTTCCTTCAGATTGTAATTGACCATCAGCCCCATATAAATTCCATTATGAACAGACAAATCAGTCATACTGCTTAAAAAGGCATACAGTTCATTGTAAACTAACAAATATGAATACAAATATGATATTATACATCTTACGTGCAAATGATAATACTAAGTACAGGGTGTGCTTTTGTTAAGTACACATCGTTCGTGCTATGCCGGATTTATGATAAACTAGGATCGAAGGGAATTATTTGCTTTTAGAGGTTTGGATGCAAAGAAATATAAATCGAAACTAATACAAATATTGCACAATTTTAACCTAATTTTAGTAATTGTTTAATATCAAATGTTGTATTTTAATCATTTAATTGTATAATGTATCATTTACCAAGTATAATCTATGACGATATGTTTTAGCATCAGATGCTCCTTTGTATGAACAGTCTCCCTGAGGATGGTTATTATTGTTAGCCGAAACATGACGGAGAACTAATAATATAGATGATAACCAACAGATGTGCAGTCAGTTGGCAACAAATATATTTTTACGTATAAATGACTACAATTCCATGTTTCTATATACAGTGGACCCTCGAACTTCGAACGGTTTGATGTTCGAAAAACTTGAAACTGGAACAAAAAATTCGAGGAAAATCCGGTTTTGAAACTCGAACAAAAACTCGAAAGTCGAACAAAGAATCACGTGGTCGTCACGTGGTCGCCTTCACTCTCTGCTTGGTCCAGATGAAAGAAGGGTAATTCACCTTCCAGTGAACAGTAATAGCCCTCCTACTATTATTATTGATTGATTATTATACAATATTTTTATGTATGTATTATTATAAATAAAAATTTTCAATTACTGAAATTAAATATACTTGTTTTATCATTATGATCTTTTGAAATAGACACTTAAAATGTTTTATATTGGGTAAATTTTGGGGGTCTAGAACGGATTAATTCAATTTACATTATTTCTTATGGGGAAATTTAACTCGAAAGTCGAACAACTTGAAAGTCGAACCGTCTCCTGGAACGGATTGTGTTCGAAGTTCGAGGTTCCACTGTATTAATATTATGTTTTACACAACCTTTGTGGCACTTCGCCAAATCACTCGTCTCTGAGTGGCCCGCGGTTAGAGGTTGCGCACCACTGAGTTATAACTAGCAGAACCTATATACGAGATACCAAGTACAGGCCGTTTGTTTTGTCGTGTCTCTGAACGCGGCAGCTGTCGTACGATGTCACGGCGGATGCGGGCGTTCTGTGTGACAGTGCTGCCGTACTCGGTGACATTCCGTACTTCGCACGTCCTAAAGGAACGAGGCCTGCACCTGTCCATAACCCTCTTGTCCTAGTCCTACACCATGAAGATTTATCCTGTAGCAATTCTGTACTTGGTACGTCGCACATAATGGACTTATGTTTGTATGCACGCACTGCGCATAATATAAACAGACCTTGGACTCTGCCCTGGAACTCGTCAGGATTATGATAACCATATTGTCCACAACTACAGTTCTATAATTACCATTTTATATTTTAAAATTTTTAAATATCTTAATATATTACTTGTTAATATGATAATAATGTATTGGTGCTTGTGCTCCTTTGTATTTCTGACTGCCGAAACATGTAGGAGTTTTTAAAACTTACGTACAGTTTGTAATCGTAACTAACTAACTAACTAACTCCATGAAGCACAGTCCTTCTTGAGAAGCTAACAGGTCCTCATCTAGTCAAGAAATTCCCCGCGTTTTATGGAACCCGAAGGTTCATTACCGCATTCACAACAGCCCTCCACCTGTCCCTATCCTGAGCCATATAAATCCAGTCCATGCCCCCCATCCCACTTCTTGAAGATCCATTTTAATATTATCCTCCCATCTACGCCTGGGTCTTTCAAGTGGTCTCCTTCCCTCAGGTCTCCCCACAAAAATCCTGTATGCACCTCTCCCCTCACCCATACATGCTACATGCCCGCCCACCTCATTCTTCTTGATTTGATCACCCGAATAATATTTGTTTTTAAGTACATATCATAAAGTTCATCGTTATGTAGTTTTCTCCACTCCTGTTACCTCGTCCCTCTTAGCCCCAAATATCCCCCTCAGCACCCTATTCTCGAACACCCTCAGCCTATGTTCCTCCCTCAGTGTGACAGACCAAGTCTCACACCCATACAAAACAACAGGCAAAATTACAGTTCTGTATATCTTAATCTTTGTATTTTTGGATAGCAAACTGGAAGACAGAAGATCCTGCACCGAATGATAGCAATCCTATTATGTGCATCTGTTGGTGTATCAGATCGATGGTTAGAATAATTGAACGCAATGAATAATATCAAATTTTTTCAATAGTGCTTCTGTTTCTCTTGAGACCACAGGTAGGGCTGCATTCCCTCTCTCTTGAACTTTAATTTGACACTAAGGGAATAAATTTGGGCCTCTAGCTAACATAAATTTAATAGCATAGCTACGTGACTGAACAATGGTGCTGAAGTCAGCAGTGGTAACACCTACTTACATGTCCCTTCACAAATGGGAAGAAATTTTAATGATGCTGAAAGTAGATTACTGAATACTGCGACTGTGGTCAGACCAAAATTAAACGACGATATTTCATGTTACATTGTGAACATAAGGACAGCCTGTCATGTTACCCATATTACAAAGGTTGTAAATCATTGGAACCATTCTCCAGTTTACGAGTTCACCCAACACATCTTACCGGTTCATAAAAAGTAATTCATAATTTCACACTGTATTTTTATGCCTAAATCATAAGCACGAAACCTTACTGTTGCTTGAGTGATGAAGTTTATTTTGCATGATTTATACAGCCTTGATTCATTCCACTGTGTTATAGATTTAAATAATTACAGTACTGAAAACTTATTTACACAGCTGCTGAATTGACATGCACTACATCAGGTTGTTGACCTGTACAGGTCATGCACATAACACACTGTGAGGTAAAGGTAAAGGTCAAGTTCTCCCTAGAACAGGCCATGAAGGCCCAGAGGAGGAGTAGAGGTATAGTTAACCTCTTTCTTTAATCCCTGTACTAGATGGGGGTGGGTGGTCAACTTCACGCCCCGGCCGCTTTACCCCAGGAAATCCAGTACCCATTGTACAGGAGGCTGGGTGGGCCCCAGGGCCTGTCTGGACGGGTGCTGAAAATCTTGCCCCCACCGGGATTCGATCGGTCTTTAATTTACATGTTGTATTCTCGTAACAATTAACAATTCATTGTAATTACACTAGTGAACAAACATCTTGTTGATCAGATCACAAATTAAAAAGCCAACAAATGCACTGCATTTCCGCAAGTATAGTCTAATGCCCCTACAAATGTTTCAGCTTTACCAAGCCATATGTAGCGACATTAGACTATGCTTGTGGAAATACAGTGCATTTGTTGGCTGTTTTAATTTGTGATTTGATATCGTGATGCACGGAGAATATAACGTGAAATGTTGTTGATGTTTGTGACTACAAGTATAGCAGTTTGAGAATGTTGTAATTGTGGTTCACTGAATCACAAAGACACTGTAATTTAAAATTTAATATTTGAATCATTTATGTTCGATGTGATTAGATTTAAAGACATAAAGTGTCTGGAATTGACCTTAAAATGGCTATTTACTAGCCAAAACATGTCGCAACGGTATTTATAAGTTATATAACATAACCTAATCCATAACCTGTAAACACAATAGCTGTGTAAAAAGGTTTTCAGTATTGTAATCATTTATTTTGTATTCTTTCTGTATTCAATATGAAAGAAAAAACTACGAATACCACAAAGTGAGGTGGTAAGTATGAGCTCTCCTGTAGTTCACACCGTGTAGATTCTTGCCTACTTATGGCATTAACGCCCTAAAGACTAGTGGTAACTCTCTGTACTGTAAGTTTCGACATTTACAGCCGTGCATTTCTCACAACAGTGTCTTTATGTGTTCCACGTAATTCTTACAACGAACAGTGCGTCATTCATCCAAATAAAGTAAATGTGAAATAGTTTATTTATGCCTCGACACAACTGATTGTATTATATTATGTTGTATAAATATGTGGCTACATGTTTCGACCAATTACAAGGTCATACTCAAGGCCACTCGAAGACAAAGACATTACAATTGCAAATTCTATTTTGGGGTGAGAATGAGATCTTGATCATCTTGTTACACAATTCACATTAATGAAATTCAAAAAATTGTTTTAAAAACTTAAAATAAGGCATTTTTATGTAAAATTTGTCATCGTTATTTGTTTTCTGTCTTGTTAAATAGCGACGTGTGTACGGTGTGTAGATGTATAATGACATGAAGAATGTATCTGTTGTCTTGTCGACATGAGGCGTGTATGTATATTCAGTTCTTATTGTTATGGACCTGGTTTTTGTGTCATGTGTGTGTGCTGGTTGTCAGAAGGAGGAAGTATTAACTATTTTAAATTTTTTAAACCCATTCTTTAAATTTAATTAATATGCATTGTGTAACAAATAAGCCTGAGATCTCATTGTGACCCAAAATTAAATTTTTCAATTGTAATTTTCATTTTATGTGCATGAGTGGCCTGAGGATATCTTGTAACTGGTCAGACCTGTAGCCACATATTTATGTAATATGATACAATTAGTTGTGTCGATGGCACAAATAAACTGTTTTGTAACTTGCGCTACACAACCGGATGACTAAGAAAAAAAAAAAGTAAATGCATTTCTCGGTGGAATATATTTTGATTTAAGGCTTCCGCCGCGATGTTGATGAGATCTGCGCTCTTCTGGAAGCACGTAATATCCAAGAATAAATTTTAATTTGTTTATATATCAATCTCACCGTGCATCTTGTTTAACAATTCACTGTCTGTTAACCAACTAAATGCACTTTTTCCACTTTCACTTCTTATTTACAAGTTCACCCCGTAAACTTGTAAATAAAAAGTGAAAGTGGAAAAGTGCCATTAGTTGGTTAATAGACAGTGAATTGTTTAATTTGTTTGTTATGCAGTAACAAACTATTCATCTAGTTATGTCAGATATGCAGCAGTGTGCAAACAACACTGCAGAACTACAAACACTGTTGTTCACAAAGCTAAAACCAGTACCAGATAGAGACATACTTTATTTCCCCTTATTCCCTATATATATATATAATGACATTAATGTTTCAAACGTTAAGGAAACTATTTACATAAACGTGTTTCCAGTAACAGGTTATGTGTGCATCGTATGTCGCTGTTGATCAAATCCACACAAAATGTAAGTGCAGTTTCTATAATTCCCAAGAAATGTCAAATTGTAACATCATCTTATAAATGTCACAGGCATTTGCACCATCTAACTGATTGGTTTAGGCCTTTTTGTAAACTAATAAATAATTTAAAATTAAAATACAAGCATATTAACTTTGTACATTAAGGTTAGTAACCAAATACATACAATGATTTACATACCTGTTTCTGCACCACCATCTGGATTGCCTCTGACTGTTCCTTTCCTGCGTTTGATAGTTATCTTCCCAATTTCTGTCTCTTTTCATGTGTATTTCCAATAATGCAGCAAAACACATCAAGCACACACACGCCTGTTTAGTCATAATTGCCAAGAAAAGTTACAAATTTTTGACTTAGACAAAATTAGAACTCTGTAACGAAAAGAACAAACTTTAACACGTTTCTTTTATCATAGACACAGTTATTTTTAGATTTTATTGCAAGCTTTGACACCGAACAGTCATAATTTCTCCTAGAAATCACAAATCTTCCGTAAAAATTGGGAACTTCAAAAATAAAGTTTCATGTAGGCGCCATTTTACGCGCTTGTATTCACATAATCGTACTAGCTCTGCCATCTATGAGTGATAACGGTAACTTGTGTAACAAGTATTACATTTGCCCGCTAGAGATCGCGAGAAGGACTTTTGTTGCAAATAATATCGGCAATGGAATATAGTCGGATTGCAGCATGAGCGAGATCGAATGTCGCGTATGACATCCACTAAAAACTCTCCGAGTGTGACTCAGTGTCATTTTATCTGCTGAATGAGTCAGCTTCTCGACAATAGTCTCAAATACGAAGCTACTAGCACGAAATATAAATTTTAAAATCATGAAACCGAAGAAACATAGGATTCAGGTTTTCTGGGGTCTAACGCTGTGTTCTGGGCGAGTAGTTCCCGCGGGACTATAGTTCTCGGACTGCTTGACCCTGAAGATGACAGCACTACGACCCTTCGAAGTGCTGGGAACCATTCATTACAGTGACAAGGCGTCACAAGCTCAACTGCCTTTGATTCTGAGGAGCATATGGAAACCAAAAGTACATTTTGTTTGAAAAAAGCAGCGTTTTTATAAAATCGTCATAAATACATATGGCTTTCAAGTGAAGTTGTGTATTTAAACGCATGGTTGGCGGGTTTCAGTTACTGAGTGTGAAAGCGATACTGTCACACAGATAAATCTACCAATTACCAAAGATTATTTTCGGCGCAAACATGAACACCGGTGCTCCTCATTCTGTGGTCAGTGGTTCAGTAGCAGGTTTGTTTATCGATCAAACAGGGCAGAGTTCATCCACATGTCGGTAAAATAGAGCTAGACTAGTTCCAAGCGAATGATCTTAAGCAGTACGTCGCCGTTATACGCCACTGTCTAGATGCATTTCGTCATTTTTCTCATCTCCATAATCCTGTTTGGCTTTAAAATACCACAACTTCTACCACATTGCTTTAAAACATAATCTTGCAATTTCCATACACGTGTAAGCCGATCCCAGTGGCCGTGCGGTCTAAGGCGTGGGTCTTCGGCAGCTCGCTTACTGGGATTGTGGGTTCGAATCCCACGGGGGCATGGATGTTTGTGTTGTGTTTGTCGTAAGGACGGTAGTATGGAACGTAAAGTGACATGAAGGACGAAAGGATTTAAACAGTACAAAAATGGATCAAAGGGGAAAAACCCCGGACAGACAAAAAAAAAAAAACCCACTGAATGGCAGGGAAGATCGTCTCTTGTGCTTTTCACATTATATCCGCCGTGCATTTTGGTAATAATTCACAGTTTTTAAAGGACCAACAAATGCACTATATTATCAAGTATTGTTTAATATCCCCTACATATGTTTCGGCTCCAGTTGAATCATCTTCAGGGGGTTTACATCATCTGATTAACTAATGGATGTAATATGAATGTAACCTTGACCCCCTGAAGATGGTTCAACTGGAGTCGAAACATATGTAGGGGATATTAAACAATACTTGATAATATAGCGCATTTGTTGGTTTTTTAAAAATTGTGAGTCTCTTGTGTTTGTTGTGTTGTCAGGTAGCGACCTCTGCGACGAGCTGATCACTCGTCCAGAGGAGTCCTACCGTGTGTGTGTCTAATGTGTGTGCTATAGAAACGTCAACAAGGAGGCAGCGATTTGGGCTGTTGTATCACAGAGAAATAATACATATATGAGTGTAGTTAGGACCGCATATACTGTAGCCACTCACTACATGAGTGTAGTTAGGACCGCATATACTGTAGCCACTCACTACATGAGTGCAGTTAGGACCGCATATACTGTAGCCACTCACTACATGAGTGTAGTTAGGACCGCATATACTGTAGCCACTCACTACATGAGTGTAGTTAGGACCGCATATACTGTAGCCACTCACTACATGAGTGTAGTTAGGACCGCATATACTGTAGCCACTCACTACCTGAGTGTAGTTAGGACCGCATATACTGTAGCCACTCACTACATGAGTGCAGTTAGGACCGCATATACTGTAGCCACTCACTACATGAGTGCAGTTAGGACCGCATATACTGTAGCCACTCACTACATGAGTGCAGTTAGGACCGCATATACTGTAGCCACTCACTACATGAGTGCAGTTAGGACCGCATTATACTGTAGCCACTCACTACATGAGTGTAGTTAGGACCGCATATACTGTAGCCACTCACTACATGAGTGTAGTTAGGACCGCATATACTGTAGCCACTCACTACATGAGTGTAGTTAGGACCGCATATACTGTAGCCACTCACTACATGAGTGTAGTTAGGACCGCATATACTGTAGCCACTCACTACATGAGTGCAGTTAGGACCGCGTATACTGTAGCCACTCACTACATGAGTGCAGTTAGGACCGCGTATACTGTAGCCACTCACTACATGAGTGCAGTTAGGACCGCATATACTGTAGCCACTCACTACATGAGTGCAGTTAGGACCGCGTATACTGTAGCCACTCACTACATGAGTGCAGTTAGGACCGCATATACTGTAGCCACTCACTACATGAGTGCAGTTAGGACCGCATATACTGTAGCCACTCACTACATGAGTGCAGTTAGGACCGCATATACTGTAGCCACTCACTACATGAGTGCAGTTAGGACCGCATATACTGTAGCCACTCACTACATGAGTGCAGTTAGGACCGCATATACTGTAGCCACTCACTACATGAGTGTAGTTAGGACCGCATATACTGTAGCCACTCACTACATGAGTGTAGTTAGGACCGCATATACTGTAGCCACTCACTACATGAGTGTAGTTAGGACCGCATATACTGTAGCCACTCACTACATGAGTGTAGTTAGGACCGCATATACTGTAGCCACTCACTACATGAGTGTAGTTAGGACCGCATATACTGTAGCCGCTCACTACATGAGTGTAGTTAGGACCGCATATACTGTAGCCACTCACTACATGAGTGTAGTTAGGACCGCATATACTGTAGCCACTCACTACATGAGTGTAGTTAGGACCGCATATACTGTAGCCACTCACTACATGAGTGTAGTTAGGACCGCATATACTGTAGCCACTCACTACATGAGTGTAGTTAGGACCGCATATACTGTAGCCACTCACTACATGAGTGTAGTTAGGACCGCATATACTGTAGCCACTCACTACATGAGTGTAGTTAGGACCGCATATACTGTAGCCACTCACTACATGAGTGTAGTTAGGACCGCATATACTGTAGCCACTCACTACATGAGTGTAGTTAGGACCGCATATACTGTAGCCACTCACTACATGAGTGTAGTTAGGACCGCATATACTGTAGCCACTCACTACATGAGTGCAGTTAGGACCGCGTATACTGTAGCCACTCACTACATGAGTGCAGTTAGGACCGCATATACTGTAGCCACTCACTACATGAGTGCAGTTAGGACCGCATATACTGTAGCCACTCACTACATGAGTGCAGTTAGGACCGCATATACTGTAGCCACTCACTACATGAGTGCAGTTAGGACCGCATATACTGTAGCCACTCACTACATGAGTGCAGTTAGGACCGCATATACTGTAGCCACTCACTACATGAGTGCAGTTAGGACCGCATATACTGTAGCCACTCACTACATGAGTGCAGTTAGGACCGCATATACTGTAGCCACTCACTACATGAGTGCAGTTAGGACCGCATATACTGTAGCCACTCACTACATGAGTGTAGTTAGGACCGCATATACTGTAGCCACGCACTACAATCAGCGTCGTTGGTTGGTGATCGTATTTTGGATTTTTACACCGCACCTTGTGCTTCGTTTGTTTATACCGACACCGCACGGTGTAAACAAACAAACAAGAGTACAATTTGGACAACAACCATCACGAAAACCTCAAAACGTACAGACAACTTAGACGTCGACGTACT
Organism: Reticulitermes speratus; assembly: GCA_021186555.1. Taxonomy (NCBI): domain Eukaryota; kingdom Metazoa; phylum Arthropoda; class Insecta; order Blattodea; family Rhinotermitidae; genus Reticulitermes; species Reticulitermes speratus. The sequence goes on from JAJKFL010000010.1 coordinate 23,261,099, forward strand.
TTGTAACGGACAGCTAATTACTCGACCAACATTGGACTGTTTTAAATAGCGAATTTTAAGTAATTGACTAAACAATCGATTCAAAAGCATAAAATGAAGATAAGTTGCATCGACATTTTGATAGTGACTTAGGATCTAGCGTCCTAAATGTTTCAATTTTTTAATATTTTTTAAAATTTTTAAATTTTAACTTCTGGGCTGTGCACCACACAGACCGTGTTTAACGACACACCGTAATTACAAATCGATTGTAATTTACAGTTCGTATTTCATACATTTTATATGACTTGTGATATCTCGCAAAATTTTGCATTTTTGTCTTAAATTTTAAGTTTTCCTATAAACAAACACCCGATGATGATCGGTTTGATCGAAACATGTAGCATTTGAGAAAACAATAACAAATATAGGTTGTATCAGACGGAATACGCAGTGGTATTTATGTAAGTCAAACTAAATTACGCAGTCAGCTTTACAAAGCCAGGCACTGTGCTCCTGTTTGGACAGCCATTGTGTTCCTTTCGTGTGCTACTAGGTAAACAATTTGTAGCATATCTTCACGGAGCTGAGGTCTTTGGTTTCTGAAGCAGTGTTTGTAGGGAAGATAAAATGTCAGTAAGTTATACGACTCCGTGAGGCTGTCACTGTGTAACGGAGTGTCTGGAATCCGCTTACTTCAGTTCGCTGTATCAAGTAGCGTTTCGAATCGAAACAGAAAGTATTTGATTAAGATATCTATTGGAATCCTATTATACTGTCATTCGCCTTTGTTTAACTACGCCTTGTAACATGTGATATAATTAGCAGACCTCAGCATAGACACAAATATAAGGAACATGTATAAACTATAAGTTTTTTTTCGGGTGATTTTTTTGTTGTTACAAGTGGAGTGTTTATGATAGGCTTATGATTTTTTAGTGCTAAGTGTGTGAAAGTTGAAGACTTACAGTAAACAGTTTCATTTCACGATGACAAAGCGTGAAGATGAGCGATCATCACTCGTGGACGAGAGTTTTGGGTGTCGAACCTCATATAATTCTATTACAGACGTAAGTAAAGTTTTGTATTTTGTGGGGTGTCCTTGGTGGTTACTTGCGCTAAGATACAGTGTGTTCATTTATTTATTTCTGTACGTCTTTGTGTACTTGTTTGGGTTTGGAGGTTATATTTGTAAGGAAAACGTTACGGTAAAATTCTCCCTAGAACGGGCCCTGAAGGGAAGTACAGGTATAGCTCTACTCTTTCTTTAACCTCGGCGCTAGATGAGGGTGGGTGGTCAACTCCACGCCCCGGCCGCTTTACCCCCGGGAAAGAGACCCGGTACACATTGTATAGGAGGCTGGGTGGGCCCCAGGGCCGGTCTGGACGGGTGCTGAAAATCTCGCCCCCACCGAGATTCGATCCGCGGACCGTCCAGCACGTAGCGAGTCGCTATACCGACTGAGCTATCGCGGCCGAGAAGGAAAACATAACCATAAGAAATTGAGTCGAATATGTTTGTAGTGTAGTTTAGGTCACACTCTGTCGTCGGGGTCACACTCATGACAAATTCTGAACTTTATTTACAATTATCAGTTTTGTATAGATAGACGTCGTTTAATTGTCCATTTATTAAAACTTAAACAGTATTTGTAAAGTGGGAAGTTCAGGCAGAAGATTGTGAGCGTTGTGTAGTTGAGATCAGAGTCCGACCACCAGAATTGAAACAATACAGTGTGTCCACAAAGTCCCTTCGGGGTTTTGAAAAATTGTGGCGCCAAACAAATTGAGCTAGCCACATGCGGTTTGCGGCAGATTACAGTGAAACTCTGGAAGTTTTTTACTGACCTCATAGACCTCGATGTGGGCTCCCTTGGTAGCACGGAGAACGTCCAGACGATATTCGAGCACTTGCCATGTTCTGTGGAGCATGTCCGCTGGAATAGCCGAGATCGCATTCCTGATACGGGTCTTCCAGAGTTTCACTGTAATCTGCCGCAAACCGCATGTGGCTAGCTCAATTTGTTTGCGCGCCACAATTTTTCAAAACCCGAAGGGACTTTGTGGACACACTGTATATTGCTATGACAGCAATACATTAGCTGTGGTAGAAACCGCATACTGTAGGCAGTCGGCTCTTACCGAAGTTTTCGGCATACAAATTAAGGATAAAATGGGGGGGGGGGAGGGGGGAGGAAGAGATACGAATTACGTAGATATATAAAATTTTAAGTGGGCCAGGATATTTCTTTCCAATAAAGAACCATTATTACTTTCGAGGTGCCAGTGGAAAGAAGATTTGTAAAAAGCTACGGAATTTACGCCTCGCTCAACTTGTCAATAAATTTCTCGCATTTTATAGAACCCGAAGGTTCATTACCGTCTTCACAACAGCCCACCACTTGTCGTTTTTTGAGCCGTATAATCAGTCCATGTCTCCCCATCCCACGTCTTAAACTACATTTTAATATTATCCTCCCATCTACGCCTGGGTCTTCCAAGTGATCTCTTTTCCTCAGATTTCCTTACAAAATTCCTATATGCGCCTATCATTTTCCCCCATACGTGTCACATGCCCCGCTCGTCCCATCTTTCTTGATTTGATCACTCGGCTAACATTTGGTGAGCAGTGTACTGTGTTGCTGTGTAGAGCTACAAAATCCCAACGAAGTTGGCTGCAAGGAAGTTTCTTTACGGACTGAATTAGTTTATGTAGCGTGTCGTGGCCGATCCCAGTGGCCGCGCGGTCTAAAGCGTGGGTCTTCGGCCGCTCGCTTACTGGGATCGTGGGTTCGAATCCCGCCTAGGGCATGGATGTCTGTCTGTTGTGAGTGTTGTGTGTTGTCGGTAGAGGTCTCTGTTACGGGCTGATCACTCGTCCAGAGGAGTCCTACCGAGTGTGGTGTGTCTGAGTGTGATAGTGAAGCCTCGAAAATGAGGCGGCCTAGGCCCCCAAGGGGCTGTCGAGCCATTAAAAAAAAAGTGTCATGGACAAGGAAGGAGATGTAGTGTGTTTCTGTTTCAATTTCCGACGTGCGGTTGGAAGTTTCGTGCAAGACTGCAAATGGCGCACTTCATGACGCAGTACACAGACTTCACCACGGCGTTCTTTACTTCCAAAATGTCATACGGTGTCACGGTACTCGTCTAAACCTAATTCCACTTACGCCCATAAGAATGGTACGGATTTGTCTGCACCGAATTTTACGAAACTCAAAAATTCCAAATGTATTTTATACAGATCTCTTATGTCCAATTTCACACAAATCGGACAATAAAGGCAGACGTTACGTCCGTAATTGTGTTACTGCATCAAGCTTGATCCCAGGGGCCGTGCGGTCTAAGGCGTAGGTCTGTAGCCGCTTGATAGGCGGGATCGCGGGTTCGAATCCCGCTGAGGGCATGGCATGTTCGTGTCTTGTGTTTGTTGTGTATTGTGTAGGTAGCGGTCTCTGCGACGGGCTGATCGCTAGTCTAGAGGAGTACTACCGGGTGTGTGTGTGTCTAATTGTGTGTGATCTAGAAAGTTAAAAAATGAGCGGCCTGGGCCCTAATTGGGCTGTTGCGCCACAGGAAAAAAATAATACTGCGTCAACTCAGAGGTGTTAAGCTGTTCTATATGGAGATCTTCTGCGCCTAATTTCATCCAAATCAGTCAAGAGACGTTCACATTACGGCCGGGAAATGCATTACAGCCTTATATAAAGCGTGACCAAGTGAGCGGATTTTGACAAAACTCGGCTTGCTCGGGAAATTTTTTTTTTTTGTAAATAATTTCTGTACCGAATTTCATGGGCATTTTGTATTTGCTGATAAGGACGGACTGACAGACGTGCTCTCCACATAAGGCATAGTTTTTATACCTCGTATAGACTGCATAAAGAGGCAGAAGTCTCATTTGGGCAGACACGTCCATCGGGAACTTTTTCACGCCGCGGATGAAGGCGGCAGTTTGAAGGCCCAGTGAACAAAAGTCGCAGGTATAGCAAAAAGAGGAGTCGTCCTCCGTGTTCGGTTTGACTGTACAGCTGATATTCCCACGCCTCAAAATATTACCGTATTAACGTAAGTTCTACAATGCGTCGCATTTGACGGCGTTCTTGGGAAGGCAGTTATGTGCTCGTATTGTATAACAGGGTATAACTGGTGACTGGTGACTGGTGACATGTAAGGCAACGTGTTTGAGTATCAACAAACAAAAGTTAATTAACATTATTTTTATTTGAAGATTCTAGCCTTCAGGAATGCGACGCCGTTGTCTTTGGGCGAGTATTTCTCGACGTTTCGAACGATCGTAGTGCCTACATTTTCAGGGTCAAGCCGTCCAACCACACAGCATAATATCCCAGAAGAATACAAACTTTAGCAACACCACTGTGATAACCTTAAATCTCAAGTTATATATCGTCAGGTTCCATAAAAGCTTGGGGAGTTTTCAGGCTAGCTGATCGAAAATTACTTTCCCAAGGACACTGTTTAGTGAGGTTAGTTACCCTTATTATCTGTCAGCCATGTCGCTGATATCATCTCGTAATTAAGAGCTTTCTCTACTAGTGTCTTTGCTTGATGATTAGTGATGATTTATTGTGAGCTTTCGTAAAGATTCAGTAATACTGTAGCATGACAAGACACAATGATACATACATACATAAACATACATACATAAATACATTTCATGGATCCATAAGTGTGTCAAAGACAATAGGATGTGTAACAAGTCATAAATACACAAATACACACAATTTTTACATTGTTACAATACTATAAACATTTTACAAAACAGTATCATACATCATCTCCACACATAAGAAATTGATATACAGAGTAAAAGCAGTGTGTATTTAAGTATTTTCTTAAGGCTAATTTAAACTTTGCCTTTTCATTCCTAAGGATTGTCACACTATGTGGTGAACTGTTGAAAATTTTGATGCGAGCATAAAATGTACTTTTTTGATAACAAGATGGGTTGACATTTATTTTATGAAGATGGTGCTATTTCCTTGTGTTAATATTGTGTGAAGATAAATTTGTTGTGAAAATTTTCTTCATTATTGACAGAAGTCATTAATGAAACTATATATTGGCATGGAACAGGTAGAATCTCTAATTGTTTAAATAGACTTCTACATGAAGTTCTGGGTTGTGCAGCAGACATAACTCTCACAGTTTTCTTTTGTAAAGTGAAAAAACTTTCTACTATTGGGAGAGTTACCCCAAAAAAATTATTCCACATTTTATAACAGAATGAAAGTGTGCATAGTAAATTGATTTGCGAGTGTCAATGTTACTGATGTGGACCATCGACCTAACAGCATAACATGCTGCACTTAACGTAGGAATCATTTGTTCAGTAGGTTCTTACAATTTAGGTGGTTATCAGTTTGTAAACCAAGAAATTTTGTATTTACATTCTCTTTATATATTTTTCTTTATAACCAGTATGTGGTGTGGAATGTGATAAATTATTTGTTATAAATTTCATTATATTTGTTTAGATTTAAATTTAGAACTAACTTATTAGCGGCAAACCATTTAATAATAAGAGAGATAAATTTAATCATACTTTTGCACAGTATAAATCTTGTGTTGTTTGTTCCATTTCTTTACTTACGAAATGTCTAAACAATTTTTCCACCGAGTTCCATTATTAGTGTCTTTGTTATTTTGCTCATAAAGTGTTGTTACATCACGTTTCATATTGTGTTCAGAGTATTCGTATTTAACCGCTTGAAGACTGATATACGTGTACATTTGTTATAAAGATTCAGTTCGTACCTCACAGGGAACAGATTTTGCCTCTACGAGAAAAGCCAAGCGGTAAATGCTCTGTAAAAAATAATGGCATCTTTTTGTGTTGATTGTGTGGGACACGTAAATACATTGTATGGACAACATGCAGGGTTTTTAGCCTTCAACCTTGTGGTAAGTATATTAACCACTGGGGTTAAAAGGTTAATTTCTAAACAAAAATAAATCAGTATCTGTAGAAACACAATTAAATTCTATTTATTATATAGAACTACATGTTTCGACCTATCTCAGGTCATCCTCAGGGTCCTTAATATACTTCAAAAACCAAATGTGAATGTGACGATGACTTGAGATAGGTCGAAACATGTAGTTATATATAACAGATAGAATTTAGTTGTGTTTGGGCAGATACTAATTTATTTTTTTGTACTATTAACAACGCAATGGGGTGACATTCTTTAAAAAAGGTTAATTTCTTCTAAAATTTGTCACCTGAATTTAATTTTGTACCATATGGGTATAGTCGGCTCTACAGTTGTGTATTCTTTCCCGAAAAATTGCTCGTTGCGAAGAAGGAATGGTGTAAATTACGGGTTCTTCAACATCGACAAGTTTTGAGTCAGATGTCTTCACTGACAGGCCTGTTTGAACAGTGAGGATATTTTGACCTTTGCACTAACTGTCAGAACGACTTTTGTGTTCCAACTCCAGGCGCCTGATCAGAAGTCTCGTCATGTTTGCCTTCACGTCTGTACACAGGGATCAGCGTCGCTCACCAGGCACTGTTTACATGTAAACAAACTCACAAAAACACATACAGACGCGCCTTTCTGTTTACCACCGATGATGACGTCATTGTGTGAACAGTAGTGCTCTTTCCAGGGGCATAATATCAATTGATCGATCCTTAAATTACAGTAAACCCTCGCCGTTTGCGGCGGGGGGGGGGGGGGTGGTTGCGTACGTGAAAATTTCCGCCGACTGTGAAACCGCGTTGTGGGAAGTTAAGATCATTAGGATAAATCGCGGTTAGGGGAACCAAAGACACGCGGAATATGTTGCTATGTAGATTAATTATTAATATACAAGAAGGTGTTTATTTGAATGACGTAGAGGGCTTGGTGAAGAAGCAGGTGATCTTCGGTTCCTCTGCTTCCTCTCCCTGTACGTTGTCAAGACAGTCTCCGTCGCCATCTCCCAACCATGAATTTGTCTCCACTGCAAAGTGTGGGATCCATTCAGCTTCCTGTTCAATGTGTACCGGGACATCCTCCCAGTAGTACAGTGGCCGGAGCATGAAGCTGGTCATTGACCTCCATCTAGTGCGGAGGTTACGAATGAGTGGAGTATACCTCCACCGTCCCATGTGCCTTTATGGCGTCTACCAGGAAACTTAACATTAATTTACATACAAATAAATTGTTGCTGCCCAAGCTCTCTGATTGTCAAATAAAGAAAAATGTATTTATCATATAAGTGGAATTCGGTTATAACGTCACGAAAGGGACTGAATATTTTGTGTTGTTATAAACGAGTGTTGTTATAACCGAGGAGTATAATGTTATGGTTAACAGTGAGGAGTTAATTGGTACTTCAGAATGTCTGACGTTATAGGCGAGGTGTCGTATAAACCGATGTCGTTATAACCGGGTTGGACTGTATTATGTACAAGAAACGCATAATTTCAAGTAACACACGGCGTTCTGTTTTACAGGAGCGTGTGTCTGAATGCAGTGATGATGATGATAATGATGACTGCGAGGCGGCGTTCTGCATGGCCAGCCTCCAACCCAGAGGTGCTGGAAACGACAAGAGTTCAGCAGGAAGTTTCGTGTCCTCCACGGCCCACATGGCATACACGTGGCGTGATATTTGTGTCCAAACTTCAGGCTCTAATTTGAGGAGGCGTGGCTTCTGGTCGCTACTACGGCGCGAGTCTGCAGCTGATCGGCAGAGCAAGCACATACTGACAAACGGTGATTCGCCTGTGTTCAACTTCACGTCGTTTTTCATTTCTTCATCGTTTAATCGGTTCAAGTAAATTAGATTAATAGAAAAACATATACAGGGTGTTTATTTAAAGCCGAAATGGGAAATTCAGGTCTGATGGCGTCGTACTGAGTTGGAGGCCTCCGCCTATTTATTTTATGGTATCGTAATTCGTACCTGATGATGGCAGGTACACACGGCCCAAAATATATAGTCATTCATCCTGCAGTCTGTCTTACGACAGGTCCGTAGCCTCTTCCAAAGTGATTCTCCATAGGGTGCGATCTAGTGCTTCCTCTTTCAATTTGCAGTATCTTATCTTTTCCTTAAGGCCATCCAGTAGCTGCTTACGTCTTCTCCCTCGTCTTCCCGTCATTTCTATCCTTCCCTCTAACTTTCCTTCAGTCACATGTTTCAGAAGGCAGTTTCTACGCAAGATGTGACCAATCCAGTTAGCCTTTCTTCTTTTTATTGTATGTACGATATTCCTTCCTCTTCAAACATGTAATACTAAACATGTCGCAGTGTAGTCAAGAACATATGTTTAAAGTGTTGTGTTTGGGCTGACAATTAAAACAGACAATTAAACGTCATTTCAGTCTTCCGCCGCTATCTAGATGAAATCTGCGCTCTTCTGGGCTATTACGCAGAGTAGAGTGGTAAACCTGCACCGACGTTTCGGGACAACCTATCGATCCCATCTTCAAGGGTCCAGAGTCCAAGAAGAAATTGGACTTCTTGACCTTTGAAGATGATGGGACCGATAGGTTGTCCCGAAACGTCGGTGCAGAATTACCACTCTACTCTGCGTAATATCCCAAAGGAGCGCAGATGTCAAATAATCCAGCATTTTCAGTGCCTAACACACAGCAAATGCACACAGAGTGATGTTACAGACAAGTGTCTCAGTTTATGCTGCTCTGGTCGCCTTTACAGTCAGTGGCGTGGCCCATCCAGGAGAGCTGTTGGCCATCATGGGTGCTAGTGGTTCTGGTAAGACGACTCTGTTGAACACCCTGATGTTCCGCTCGTTGCCTAACCTCCAGGTGAGCGGTCGAAGGGCTGTCAACGGCATCCCCGTGAACTGCAGCACCCTGGCCACTTTGTCGGCCTACGTGCAGCAAGACGACCTGTTCATAGGCACGCTGACGGTGCGCGAGCATCTCGTCTTCCAGGTACTGACTCTTGGCGCAGTCATTAACTCGAGATAAAACAAGTAGGAAACATAAATTGTGCACAGCTTAACAAGTCTTGTACTTACAGTCGCTTTTGTTTCGGTACGCATGAAATAGTAATACTTACGGAAAAGTTGTATGAAAGGTAAAGGTAAAGGTGTCCCTGTCCACACTATGAAGGAGCCGGGATAGCTCAGTCAGTGTAGTGAAAAAGCTACGGGCTGGTTGATCCAGGGTTCGAATCCCGGCTGGGTCAAAGAATTTTTTTGTCCTCAGAAACTTCCAGACCGCTCTGGGGCCCACCCAGCCTCCTGTTCGAAAGGTACCGATGGCTCTTTCCCCCAGGGTAAAGCGGCCGGGGCGTGAAGCTGACCAATCACTTCATCTAGTGCTGAGGTTAAGAATAAGTGGAGCTATAAATCCACTCCCCCTACACTCCTTCATGGCGTTGGTAGGGACGGATTTACTTTTTTGCTTTTACTGACCACGCCATGAAGGCGTGTAGGGAGAGTAAAGGTATGGCTCCACTCATTCTTAATCTCGGCGCTAAGTGTTAGTGGTCAGCTTTACGCCCCGGCCGCTTTACCTCCGGGTAAAGACTCCTCGGTACTCACTGAATGGAGTCTAGGTGGGCCCCAGATCCGGTCTGGAAATTTTGGAGAAGAGATAGATAAATATCTTGACCCTGCCGGTTTTTGAACCACGATATTTCGTAAGAACATTTTATAGCCTAGACACTACACTGACTGAGCTATCCCGGCTTACCCTCCCGAATGTAATATTTCATAACAAATTTTTCATGTGACTAGATTTGTACATAGACGGACAGAAGTACATAGCGCAGCTAGTAGGCGCAGTTTTGCAATTTAATTTACAAGTATCCGCTTCATTCCCCTACACATTATCAGTCAAATTTGGAGGCCCTGTACATTCAACATACGCACTGTCATCCCTTAACGAACCTCGGACACAACTTAAAGCACATAAACATACGCACTGTCATCCCTTAACGAACCTCGGACACAACTTAAAGCACATAAACATACGCACTGTCATCCCTTAACGAACCTCGGACACAACTTAAACACATAAACATACGCACTGTCATCCCTTAACGAACCTCGTACACAACTTAAACACATAAACATACGCACTGTCATCCCTTAACGAACCTCGGACACAACTTAAACACATAAACATACGCACTGTCATCCCTTAACGAACCTCGTACACAACTTAAAACACATAAACATACGCACTGTCATCCCTTAACGAACCTCGGACACAACTTAAAGCACATAAACATACGCACTGTCATCCCTTAACGAAACCTCGGACACAACTTAAAGCACATAAACATACGCACTGTCATCCCTTAACGAACCTCGTACACAACTTAAAGCACATAAACATACCACTGTATTCCCTTTAAACGAACCTCGTACACAACTTAAAGCACATTAACACATTACGCTACTTGTCATCCTAACGAGCCTCGGACACAACTTAAAAGCACATTAAACATACGCACTGTCATCCCTTAACAACCTCGGACACAACTTAAAGCACATAAACATACGCACTGTCATCCCTTAACGAACCTCGTACACAACTTAAAGCACATAAACATACGCACTGTCATCCCTTAACGAACCTCGGACACAACTTAAAGCATATAAACATACGCACTGTCGTCCCTTAACAAACCTCGGACACAACTTAAAGCACATAAACATACGCACTGTCATCCCTTAACGAACCTCGTACACAACTTAAAACACACACACTTTGATTGTATTGCAGGCGCTGGTTAGGATGGACAGAGACATTCCGTATCACAGGAGGATGGCCCGCGTTAATGAGGTTATTTCGGAGGTAAGATAACATGCATGTACTCCTGTGCCTATTGTCACTCCATGGAGGTGCATAGAGGGCGCGAAAGTAAAATTGCACGCATCTTGGATGTCAGTACTATACTGAAGTCAACGAAGGAAGGTAAAGGTAAAGTTTACCCTACAACAGGTCACGAAGGCCCAGAGGGGGAGTATAGGTATAGCTGTACTCTTTCTTTAACCTTAGCGCTAGATGGGGTGGGTGGTCAACTCCACGTCCCGGCCGCTTTACCCCCGGGAAAAAAACCCGGTACCCATTGTATAGGAGGCTGGGTAGGCCCCAGGGCCGGTCTGGACGGCTGCTGAAAATCTCTCCCCCACCGGGATTCGATCTCCGGACCGTCCAGCTCGTAGCGTACCGACTGAGCTATCCCGGCCCCAACGAAGGAAGTCTCTGGTGAAAACAACTTTGCGCTCCGTGATGGTATAAAAGGGAGCAGAATTATAGCTCCACTCATTCTTAAAATGACATTGTATGGAGGTGAGAGGTCAGTCTTACGCCCTCGAATATATTAATGCTGTTTGTGTCTCGCAGTGTTGTTTTGCTAAATGTAGAGTTGGCAGAAAGGGACTTATACTGACTGAGGGACAAAATACATTTTTGTGCGACGATCAGATATAAGGATCGAGAAAGAATGGAATTAGTAGTGCTGAGAAGTAACAATTCACTTCATGATTTATGGGATGGGCATGTAGATAGTCAGGATGAGGACGAGAAGAAACATTCGACAAACGTCCTATTGGAAGGCCTAGGAAGAACAACGAAATGGGTATTAAACTACCTTGAGTAGTGGAGTTGTGTGGAAGGAGTTCATTGTCTTGTGCAAAGGAGGGCTTTTTTTTCGGCGGTGTTGAACATTGTCAGTGTAGACAGATGTCCTCGAAAGACAATGCCAGTACTGTACAATCGTGCTGCCAGTACCTGTGTCATGTTTAGGTGCGTTCGCAAAATTGCGAAAGTTACTGTCTGTTTGTCTGTCCGCATGGAACAACTCGGCTCCCACTGGACGGATTTTCATGAAATTTTATATTTAGGTATTTTTCGAAAATCGTTTGGGAAAGTTAAAATTTCATTAAAATCTGACAACAATAACGGTACTTTACACGAAGACCTATGTACATTTATGGTAATATCTCGCTGAATTCTTCTTATAATGAGAAATGTTTCACACAAAAGTTGTAGAGAAAATCAAAACACACATTTTATGTTCAATAACTTTTTTCCAAAAATCGTACCGTTTATGAGATAATGTGGAAAAATATGGTACAGCCAGACAGGCCACAGATGACAATATAATACGGCGCATGCGCTTTGCATGCTGGATAACTAAGGCTACAGACACACACTCAGAATATGTAATACTTATTGCTTTTCCACGGCAGTAATGGTCACTCGAACGCACCTTATTGTTACGTTACACGCACATTGCCTGTCTTGTTATTTCACCGATCAAGAACGCTGTCTGTTGCAGCTTGCTCTGAAGAAGTGTCAAGACACCCTGATCGGAGTTCCTGGGAAAATGAAGGGGATTTCGGGAGGAGAGATGAAGAGGTTGTCTTTTGCGTCTGAGGTGAGTGTGACACACTGAACTGCATGCAGTGTACCGGGGGGAATTACCCGGTCTTGTGACGCAGTGGTCCGACCCTCCAGCACTTTGGGCTAGTTCAGTAACGCCAGACCTTGCGACACTATAACGGTAAGAGCCAGACTCTCGAACTCAGAGTCCAGAGACCTGATCCGGTACCGTGCCACCATCTCTCGTATATAAAATAATAAATACTGCAGGGGCTGCGAGAGATCAACCCTACAAACTACCCTTCTCTAAGCTCGAAGGCGTAGGGTTGAGAGAGAGAAAAGAGATAAACCGTTAATAAAGTTAATTCCCAAAAAAATATATTATTAAAATGAAGAGTGACGTATATCTACGACACTTAATATAACAATTCGCTAAATTCTACGCCCATCACTGCTCAGATCCACCACTGACGTTGGTCAATTTAGATATAAACCGTCCTACCTTGTAGATGTAATACGAAGGCGTAGACCATCAGCACGGCGTCAGGCTTCATGCCTGTGACATTACGTCACCTCGAGGATAGTAGCGTCTCGACGACTGTCTCTCTCCAAATACATACCAACTGTTCAACTTCTGGCATTTTATACCTAAAATATTGCGTCTTTCCACCCTGCTTCGTCGCAACAGTTTGATATTTCTCAACGTAACATTAACTCGCCTTGCTGACGGTATATCATACAGTTTGAATTATTTGTACCAACAAAAGCACTAAGACAGTTTTTTCACTGTTTTCTTTATTATTACGATGCCCCAATACGCATTTCGGCAGTTATTCTGCCAGAATAACTGCCGAAATGCGTATTGGGGCATCCTTATAATAAAGAAAACAGTGAAAAAAACTGTCTTAGTGCTTTTGTTGGTACAAATAATTCAATTATAAAAAGATGCACGATGAATATAAAGTGAAAAATCGTACACTTTGTTTGACCTCGGTCTAGGCTTTACAAATTTCTAAGTATCTGGCCATCAGCAAATGCTTTACGTACCAAGTCACTCCATAACAGTGTTCTGGCCTTCACGTATCAACAAGCTATGGAATTCAATAACATAATATTTGCTACATCATTTCTCCGCACATTACAGACCTAACAGAATTTTCTAAATTTCACTTTATATTCACTGTGCATTTTGTCTTTAAGTAATAGCTTTATTTTTACCAACACATGCACTACAATTATGTCGTATTTTTGACACCCCTACATATGTTTCGACTATTTATTAGTCATTATCAGGGGGATCAAAGTATATAAACACAGACTATACATCCACTATAATAGTTGGTATGATGACGACTAATAAATAGTCGAAACATATGTAGGGGTGTAAAAAATACGACATAATTGTAGTGAATGTGTTGGTAAAAATAAAGCTATTACTTAAAGAATTTTCTAAATTTGATAAGTGGCCAGTGTTCCCAAATTTCACTACACCCGGTATCCATTGAACAGGAGAAAACGTCAGGCCAACAACCGGTCTGGACGTTTTGGAAAAATAGACGAGTTTGTGTCTTATCATTTCCTCAGACAGCCAGGCTGTGTCTTAGTCACTATTTTGTCTACGTCAGTCTTTCTCACCCTTCCTGGTACTACGGGGCATTCGCAAAGTCTCGCTGTTCCTGCGGACGCCTTCCCCACAGTTACGTCCACTTTCGGACCTCCTAAGGCACAACTCGCGGTAACATTTACAGCTCGAATTATTATAAACAAGAAACATACTTAAAGTCTAAAGAAAAACTTCGCTAACTCAACGTAAAAATTTATTACAAAACCAACAGTTTTCCTAGCAGTGATGAAAATAGAACCGAGATCAGGGAAAACCTACAAGGAAGAAACTTTACGATCTACAGAGCAGACTGCACTGTGTTTTGTCATTATTACTGTTTAAAAGGTTTTGTAAAATATTACAGATGTTCAACACAACAGTTTTTTCTTCTGCCTCATAATGGGAAGACAAAAATAATTACCCGGAATCCATGTCCAGGCCTCGCTGATCCCTAGGGGTCTGTAGACCACGTTTTGAGAACCACTGCTCTACACTATCTCGGCTCCTGCATAAACAGACAGTATTATTTATTTTTTTGTTTATTGAAGGGCCCAGCAGCAGATGCTACGGACGCACCGCAGCCTTGGGGCTTATTGTGCAAACCTGTGATGAAGATGATTAGTTTGTTTCGTTTTTTACTTGTAATGGAGCACCGGTGGAATGAAATTGACAGGGGAAAACCGAAGTACTCGGGGAGAAACTTGTCCCAGTGCCGCTTTGTCCACCACAAATCCCACATGGACTGACCCGGGATCGAACCAGGGCATCCGCGGTGGGAGGCCGGCGACTAACCGCCTGAGCCATGGCACGGTCCAAACAGACAGTATGTTTTCATAAATACTGTTTTCCAATGGAAAATTAGGCATAAAGTGGCTCAGAGAAAATACTAACTGTCCTGTACAAGATTTCAGGCTTCAGCAGCATTGTAGTTGAGGTCTTCTGGGGTGTTACGCAGCGTAAGTTGGTAGTTGGTTACCGACGTTTCGGGGGGAAAAATATCGGACCCATCTTCAGGGATCAAGCATTCTCTTTGGACTGATTAACTGTAAAAGATGGGAACGATAGGTTGTCCCGAAACATCGGTAACCAACTACGAGCTACGCCGCGTAACACCTCAGAAGATCGAGGGTCCCAGGAACTGTCCTACTGACCTTCCCGGCTATGACGTCGTCACCAGGTACTGACTGATCCACCGCTGATGTTCTGCGATGAGCCGACGTCAGGCCTGGACTCCTTTATGGCTCTGAATGTCGCGTTGGTGCTGAAGAACATGGCGCTCAAAGGGAAGACTGTGGTCACCACCATCCACCAACCCTCTTCTGAAATATTCGCCATGTTCGACAAAGTGCTGCTGATGGCTGAAGGTCGCGTCGCGTTCCTGGGATCTCCTGATGGCGCGTGCAAGTTCTTCAGCACGTAAGGCGTTTCATCTTCTTAGTCCAGTTGGTTCGTTCTTACAGTTTAAAACAACAGTGAAGTTCTTGATAAACAGGAAAATTTAGAATGTTATGTTACCATCACACCAGATCTTCATTTGGGTAGCCACAACATGAAACACTTCGCATAAAATGTGGTCCATATACAGGGTGAGCAAAAGTCGCTTTACGCTGGAAGCAGCTTGTTAAACATCGCGTGTCAAATGACGTATACCTACCCTTTAAAGAAATATGTTCCTTATCTCTTCCTGTTTATGTTTATGATGGAAATGTGAAAATTTAGAATTATATAAAAAATAAATTTATGTAGGCCTTGGTAATAGTACTTGTTGAACCGTAAATATCACCCTGATAATGATCTGTATTGGTCGAAACAGGCTCGATATTTTAAGTTTCAGTTAAACCAACCAACGCACAAAAATTATTAGCAAAGTAAGATATATTTGTAACCACTACATACGTTTCGACAATCAAGTTGCCATCCTCAGGGGACGCATCAAAGAATTACAGCAACTATGGCATCCAGATACACATACATTTGGCATTATAATGGAAGTACACATGCCGATCACAAATTTAAATTGATACTTGTGATACTTTGATGCGTCCCCTGAGGATGGTAACTTGATTGTCGAAACGTATGTAATGGTTACAAACATATCTTATATAATCTGTTGTAATTTCAACAAAAAAGCCCCTGAAGATGAGCCTTATATAGGCTAGAAACATGTTGGGCAACATTTAATAAAATTGTGTTAAATAACATAAAACTGTGTACATTTGTCTGCATAACATATATATATATATATCTTATTTTGTTAATAATTTTTGTGCATTGGTTGGTTTGACTTAAACATGACAGAATGCACGGTACATATAATATGAAAACAAAGCTGGGTGTTTGTTAAGTGACATTTAAAACTGATTTTCTGTACCGAGATGGTGTTTTAATAATGAGTTGAAGAATCAGAAAATGGCTCCTCAAAAGACAAATTGTTTTGTGCGGCAGCATGGGCGCCTGTTGCCCCAGCAATTACAACCCCGCAGACTTCTTCATCCAGCTGTTGGCCATCGCACCCACCCGGGAGGAACCTTGCAGGCAAACTGTCCAGATGGTCTGCGAATGCTTCCAGGAATCGGAGGCCGGACAGAGAATCTTGGAGGAAGCGGAAATGCAGTGGGAGGTAGCCAAAACATTATTTGAACAAGATCGCAGGTATCAACTTTGTAGAGGTGGGATCGTCCCTGGAAATTGTCTGTCCTCTATAATACTGTAGTTGTGGGTGCGTGAGAAATTGGGTTAGACGCTGGTTGCCATGGAGACCGCCTGGGTAGTTAAATGTAGCAAATCGTAATAACTGCGATGTGAAGATTGTAGATATAAATACACTTAAAGGAAAGCTTAAAGGGGAATGGGTTTTAGTGAAAACTTAGCAGAGAACACTCAGAGTTTTGTGCATGTGGGCATGAACATTTTGGTTACATAAAAAGCGGAAAATTTCTTGAGAGGCTCATAGACTGTTAGTTTCGACTCAGGATTAGCTAAAAATTCAGAGACTATTTTCTTGGATGCGATGTCGTGTATTCTAATAGAAAACTGCAGAAATTTCGAAGAAACTTCCTGCCTCTTTCTTCAAGGTTGAAGACGAAGGCAGCAAGTATTTGTATTCACCACTCTCACAGAAGCTATATTTCTAATTGCTCTGCGAAATGTTTCTGGAACTTTCTCATATGACCCGCTTGTCCTTGCTTTATCAGCTCCGGGAACTTTCCCGATAACAGTTAAAATTATTCCCGAATGAAATATCTCACACAAGCGAAAACTCTCTTTGCTATCTCTCTAACGCTGTAGAATGTGCATTTTTGTTATTTTGTCTGACAAATACAGGGCATACACAAAAGAATGGTGCGGTATCAAAAGTGAATAAAAAATTTATGTCTCACATTACACGGGCACAACACACAGCGTCACGATTACATTCTACAACTGGACGGAGCTCCCCCCCATTTTCACAGGAATGTACGAGTGCTTCTCAATCGTGTTCTTCCACAGCGCTGGATCGGACGTGATGCTGCAAATGGAGACAAGAACCTTCTCCCTTGGCCACCCCGTTCGCCAGATCTTACACCGTGCGATTTCTTTCTTTGGGGGTTCGTTAAAGACAGCGTTTATGTACCACCATTGCCCACGTCCATCCATGAAATTCGTGATAGGATAACGCATGCACTGCAGGCCATTACAGCGGACATGCTACACCGGGTCTGGGATGAGTTTGATTACCGTGTGGATGTGTGTCGTGTGACCCAGGGTGCACACATTGAAGGATTGTAATTACCAAATGAGAAACTTGGACAGTTGCCGCCGCTGACGGTGTATGTTGTGCCCGTGTAAGGTGAGAAATACATTTTTTATTCACTTTTGAAACCGCACCATTTTTTTTGTGTATGCCCTGTATTGCGTGTCACTTCTAGCAGATATTTTGCTGCGTGTGTTTTGAGTGGGCTACATTAACACGATAAACGACCCGACAGGAAATGGCAAACGATGTATGTCAGATAAAATAAAGACCCTGTGTATGCCGTTGAATATCAGGCGAGGGCTGTGCGAATATATTCTGCTTAAGCCTGTGTTTGCAGATTGGGGCCACTACGTCGAGAGGTTCCAGGTGCGACTATTTACAATTCCTCGACGCCCGCAATTCTCCATATAAGGCGTCGTGGTGGGCCCAGCTGCGGGCAGTGTTGTGGCGCTCTTGGATCAGCATAATAAAAGAACCGCTTCTGATAAAAGTGCGGCTTCTTCAGACGTTGGTGAGAATCAGCAGCATGTACAGTGTTCGGTTATTTCGACCCTTCTTGTTGAGCCGGTTTAATACCATTGTTTCGAAAGTTCGTGAATAGTTCCGATGAATCGGGATGATACCACGTGACTGGAGATTCGGTTTCCTCCACTCTGCTGCTATTGAGCAGATCACTCTCAGCTCAGTCAAGCTCTGCCTCTCATTAGGTGACGTTTATTACTTTTGTGCTTTATGGCATGAAACTGTCCTTGAGTCTTTTAATGTATTTTTTCTTTCCAAAAAGTTTCTGTATTTTATTAAAAATGAACTTTAATGCTTTTTATGCTTTATGAGGTTGTTTTGTATATTGATTACTGTATTTCTTAAATTCTTGGAATCATGTATGTATTTTACGTTAGAAAGGAATTTCGAATTTCATGATTCCGATGTTCGTGATGGTTGTGTCTGTCCCACGGATATCAAGACTGAACTCTGTACGTGAAGTTGGACGCGTCTGGATTTTCTGCCGGAGAAGGAGGTAACTTACTTACCGACTAGCAGGAAGGCGATCAGGAGGTAACTTACCGACTAGCAGGAAGACGATCAGGAGGTAACTTATGTACCGACTAGCAGGAAGACGATCAGGAGGTAACTTACGTACCGACTAGCAGGAAGACGATCAGGAGGTAACTTACGTACCGACTAGTAGGAAGACGATCAGGAGGTAACTTACGTACCGACTAACAGGAAGACGATCAGGAGGTAACTTAGGTACCGACTAGCAGGAAGACGATCAGGAGGTAACTTACGTACCGACTAGCAGGAAGACGATCAGGAGGTAACTTACGTACCGACTAGCAGGAAGACGATCAGGAGGTAACTTACTTACCGACTAGCAGGAAGGCGATCAGGAGGTAACTTACGTACCGACTAGCAGGAAGGCGATCAGGAGGTAACTTACGTACCGACTAGCAGGAAGACGATCAGGAGGTAACTTAGGTACCGACTAGCAGGAAGACGATCAGGAGGTAACTTACCGACTAACAGGAAGACGATCAGGAGGTAACTTACGTACCGACTAGCAGGAAGGCGATCAGGAGGTAACTTACTTACCGACTAGCAGGAAGACGATCAGGAGGTAACTTACGTACCGACTAGCAGGAAGACGATCAGGAGGTAACTTAGGTACCGACTAGCAGGAAGACGATCAGGAGGTAACTTACGTACCGACTAGTAGGAAGACGATCAGGAGGTAACTTACGTACCGACTAACAGGAAGACGATCAGGAGGTAACTTAGGTACCGACTAGCAGGAAGACGATCAGGAGGTAACTTACGTACCGACTAGCAGGAAGACGATCAGGAGGTAACTTACGTACCGACTAGCAGGAAGACGATCAGGAGGTAACTTACTTACCGACTAGCAGGAAGGCGATCAGGAGGTAACTTACGTACCGACTAGCAGGAAGGCGATCAGGAGGTAACTTACGTACCGACTAGCAGGAAGACGATCAGGAGGTAACTTAGGTACCGACTAGCAGGAAGACGATCAGGAGGTAACTTAGGTACCGACTAACAGGAAGACGATCAGGAGGTAACTTACGTACCGACTAGCAGGAAGGCGATCAGGAGGTAACTTACTTACCGACTAGCAGGAAGACGATCAGGAGGTAACTTACGTACCGACTAGCAGGAAGACGATCAGGAGGTAACTTAGGTACCGACTAGCAGGAAGACGATCAGGAGGTAACTTACGTACCGACTAGTAGGAAGACGATCAGGAGGTAACTTACGTACCGACTAGTAGGAAGACGATCAGGAGGTAACTTAGGTACCGACTAGCAGGAAGACGATCAGGAGGTAACTTAGGTACCGACTAGCAGGAAGACGATCAGGAGGTAACTTAGGTACCGACTAGCAGGAAGGCGATCAGGAGGTAACTTACGTACCGACTAGCAGGAAGGCGATCAGGAGGTAACTTACCTACCGACTAGCAGGAAGACGATCAGGAGGTAACTTAGGTACCGACTAGCAGGAAGACGATCAGGAGGTAACTTACGTACCGACTAGCAGGAAGACGATCAGGAGGTAACTTACGTACCGACTAGCAGGAAGACGATCAGCCAGTTGCTTGCAGACAAGTTAGCGTTTTTCAGAACAACTCTTTGTTTCTTCCAAACGGCAGAAAATGCAAGACTGTTAGATGCAGGTAATGCGGGCAGTTGTGGCTTGTGTTAGATGCAGGTAATGCAGGCAGTTGTGGCTTGTGTTAGATGCAGGTAATGCAGGCAGTTGTGGCTTGTGTTAGATGCAGGTAATGCAGGCAGTTGTGGCTTGTGTTAGATGCAGGTAATGCGGGCAGTTGTGGCTTGTGTTAGATGCAGGTAATGCGGGCAGTTGTGGCTTGTGTTAGATGCAGGTAATGCGGGCAGTTGTGGCTTGTGCTGAACACAACGGGTAAGAGGTTGCTGCAAGAATCGACTATATCCATTGCAGTAAGATGCTGTTTTGCGTGAAATTAACTGTGTGTTATTTCTCACATCCTGCAAGGGCATTATTGTCCAAAGATTTGTACCTTCTAAGTGGGCCGCGATAGCTCAGTCGGTATGGCGACTCGCTACGACCTGGACGGTCCGGGGATCGAATCCCGATGAGGGCGAGATTTTCAGCACCCGTCCAGACCGGCCCTGAGGCCCACCCAGCCTCATGTACAATGGGTACCGGGTCATTCCCGGGGGTAAAGTGGCCGGGGGGTGGCGTTGACCACCCAACCCATCTAGCTCCGAGGTTAAAGAAAGAGTAGAGCTATACCTCTACTCCCCCTCTGGGCCTTCGTGGCCTGTTATAGGTTGAACTTTACCATTATACCCTCTAAGATGTAACGCTATGTCTTTGGGTAAATAGTTCCCCGATGTTTCGATGGATTTTAATGACTTCTTTTTCAGGGTCAAGCAGTGCACTACAGTCCTTCAAAACAACGGGAACTGTGTAACTATCGACACAGTGTCACTTCGAAATATGTAACTATCGACACAGTGTCACGTCGAACTATGTAACTATCGACACAGTGTCACGTCGAACTATGTAACTATCGACACAGTGTCACGTCGAACTATGTAACTATCGACACAATGTCACGTCGAACTATGTAACTATCGACACAGTGTCACGTCGAACTATGTAACTATCGACACAGTGTCACGTCGAAGGGAACTTGAATCGTCCAAAACACAGCCGTAAGAGAACGTCGAATCCCGCAGTTATTTTCCATTTACCTTTAGACCAGATATTCTTATTGTGACTGATGTTCCTCGTGGATTTGCATACTTCCTATCACGAAATTTCCGGGCTGGGACCTAATATCTGTCCACTTCCGCTTCCTTCCACATCCCTTCCAATTCATTATTCACTGCTCATCCTACCGTTCGACTGTCATGTCTTTAAGTAAACCATACATACATAAATAACAGACTGGTCTGGTGTAAAATTGCAGATATTGTCAGCACTGATCGGTGTGATTTACTACGGCCAAGAGTTGAACCAGGACGGTGTGATGAATATCAACGGAGCTCTCTTCATCTTCCTCACCAACATGACCTTCCAGAATGTGTTCTCAGTGATCAATGTAAGCATTAAGGCGTTTCTTATCGGCGGAGGTTACTTTAAGCAGTAAAAAGCTAAAGCAATCCCATTACAGGCCTGGACAGGCCCTTAGGGTTCCAGGAGGTTGAGGCTCACAGATTTATAGACAGTCGGCACATGAAGGTGGTAAGGTTGTCAGCCGTAAGCACCGGCTGCCTTTATCCCCCAGGAAATACTCCTGGTACTCATTTCTGTTAGAGGCTAAGTCGATCCCAGGGCCATAGTGCGGCCGGAAGGATTATGTCAATGAAAAATTCCAATGACACCATCGGGAATCGAACCCGCGACCTTCCGGCTTGTAGCGCAGTGGGAGGTTACTTTGGCCTTCTGAATTGTTAGGATTTTCCAATTTTTTCTTTAATTTATGAGCATTTTATCGCCCAAATTTTCGTGTGGCGAGATGTTCAACAGATTTCAGTAGTTTTATGTTATTTTATAGTATTGTACTGTATATTGTGGGGCACGCGGTGGCGCAGTTGGTTGCACTGCTGTACAAGGCGGAAGGTCGCGGGTTCGATTCCCGATGGTGTCATTGGAATTTTTCATTGACATAATCCTTCCGGCCGCACTATGGTCAAACTTAGCCTCTAACACAAATGATTAACAGAGGTATCTCCTGGGAGTTAGGGCTGACAAACTTACCACTTTCATCTCCTGGAACTCTCAGGGCCTGTCTAGGCCTGTACAAGGATTGTTTACCTGCCTGGCCTGCATCTAAAAATAGGAATTCAAAGCAAGCATTATGCTTCTCTCCAAATTTTTATGTGCAGGCCTGATGATGTCTCAATTTGTGACCCGAGATATATAGCCAATAACAGCAGACTGTACCAGTTAAAACCCGAGACATATAGCCAATAACAGCAGAGTGTACCAGTTAAAACCCGAGACATATAGCCAATAACAGCAGACTGTACCAGTTAAAACCCGAGACATATAGCCAATAACAGCAGACTGTACCAGTTAAAACCCGAGACATATAGCCAATAACAGCAGAGTGTACCAGTTAAAACCCGAGACATATAGCCAATAACAGCAGACTGTACCAGTTAAAACCCGAGACATATAGCCAATAACAGCAGACTGTACCAGTTAAAACCCGAGACATATAGCCAATAACAGCAGACTGTACCAGTTAAAACCCGAGACATATAGCCAATAACAGCAGACTGTACCAGTTAAAACCCGAGACATATAGCCAATAACAGCAGACTGTACCAGTTAAAACCCGAGACATATAGCCAATAACAGCAGACTGTACCAGTTAAAACCCGAGACATATAGCCAATAAGAGCAGAAATGTACCAGTTAAAGTTTTATTAGCTCAGACAATTCGTAGTCAGGGCAGAGTGCTTGGTTACCTCTATAAAGTTAGAACCCGACGTCACTGTCCAGGTGTTCTGCACCGAGAAGCCCGTGTTCCTGAGGGAACACTTTAACGGCATGTACCGTGTCGACGTCTACTTCCTGTGCAAGACCCTGGCCGAAGTGCCTGTGTTCGCCGCCATGCCTCTCATCTTCACCTGCGTCACCTACTACCTGGTGGGCCTCAACCCCAATGTCTGGCGTTTCCTCGTCACAAACATTGTCGTCGTGCTGGTGGCAAACGTCGCTGTTTCTTTCGGTAAGTTAGCAACGTAACTAGAGTCGTAGCTTAGCGTAGTTCAGCTGTGTTGTGACAGCAAAGATACAGACGTTTCGGAGACACCTTCTGCTTTCTTATTATATCTGGAAGATAAACATAAGGTTTTAATATTCCTACATTTTAATGAGGGGTGCACGCAGTGGCGCAATTGGTTGAGGCACTGGACTACAAGCCGGAAGGTCGCGGGTTCGATTTCTGATGGACTTAATCCTTCCGGCCGAAGTATGGCCCTGGCGTCGACTCAGCCTCTAACAGAAATGAGTATCAGGAATATCTCCTGGGGGGTAAAGGCGGCCGGTTCGTAGGGCTGACAACCTTAACACCTTCATGTGCCGATTGTATAGAAATCTGGGAGCCTTAACCTCCTGGAGCCCTAAGGGTCTGTAATGGGATTGCTTTACCAATCTGAGCTGCAGTTTTGATGTCAAGCTTTTGCTGCATTAATGAGGAGGCCTACGCCCCCAAGGGGCCTAGGCCTCCTCATTTTCTTCGAGGCTTCACGATCACACACTTTAGACACACTACACTCGGTAGGACTCCTCTGGACGAGTGATCAGCTCGTCGCAGAGACCTCTACCTGACAACACAACACTCACAACAGACAGACATCCATGCCCCCGGAGGGATTCGAACCCGCAATCCCAGTAAGCGAGCGGCCGCAGACCCACGCCTTAGACCGCGCGGCCACTGGGATCGGCCGTCCAAGGACAGTAAACATAATATTCATTGCTGTAAGAACCTCAAGTATTATGTATCCAGCAGTGCAGTGATACAGGCAGTCTACAGACCGGTCTGTAGACTGCCTGTATCACTGGCAGTCTACAGACCGGTCTTACGGCGCAACCAGCCGCCTGTCTAATGCATACCGATGGCTCGATATCTGCCGGGCTTTGAAGTCAACATATCATTTCAATCCAGTGCAGAAACTAAGAATATGTGGAGCTACACATCCATTGTCGCATGCTTTTTTAAGTGCAGAGTTACTTCTTCGCCGATCCCAGTGGCCGCGCGGTCTAAGGCGTTGGTCTACGGCCGCTCGTTTACTGGGATTGTGGGTTCGAATTCTTCCTAGGGCATGGATGTCTGTCTGTTGTGAGTGTTGTGTGTTGTCAGGTAGTCTCTGCGACGGGCTGATCACTCGTCCAGAGGAGTCCTACCGAGTGTGGTGTGTCTGTGTGTGATCGTGAAGCCTCGAAAAATGAGGCGGCCTAGTTACTTCTTCGCGATCTTAATTAAACACCGACGCAACTTTGCTCTTGAGTCCAGGGAGGGAGCCGGGATAGCTCAGTCAGCATAGTGTTTAGACTAGGGACTGGACGATACGGGTTTACAATCCCAGCTAAGGTAAAATATATTTTTCTTTTCCGAAACGTCCATAGGAGCTCTGGGGCCCACCCAGCCTTTTATTCAGTCAGTACTGAGAGCTCTTTCTGATGTAGAAAAACGGCCGAGGTTAAGGATTAGTGGCGCCATACCTCCACCCCCTTCCCCCATGTATATTTGTGGCCTGGATAAGGTTACGTTTACCATTACATTGATTCCAGGAAACTTCGAATTGCGAGTGGCGGAGATGGATAAGTGTGGAGTATGGAGTGGCTTTGTAGTGAACACTGGCAAGGGTAGACCGACGTTTAGGACCCGTGCTGCTTTACTCTGCTCCACACGTGTGATATAACATTATGGTGTTCTCACAGCGACGTTGCTGAAGAATCACACGTTATAGGATATGATGATGTGTGCAGTGGACAGCGGTTACCGACGTTTCGAATGAACATATCACCTTAATATTAAAGGGTAATTAGTCCATCTTTCGAAACGTCGGGAACCGCAGCGATGCTTCCCAAAAATTCGGCTCCACAGAATTTTATGTGTTAACGCTGAGCGAACCTGCTCGTTATGTTATGCTGTGGGAAGGTGATAAGTTGTGAAGCAAGGGTAACTTTATACAGCAATTGCAGATAACACGGGTAATATTACACATGTGTTCGTTAGTATGAGGTAACTTACACCGTATTGTTGAAACCACGTCAGATCACTGTTCATTAGTACAGCGACATAAAGATGATGACCGGACAATAGAAAGTCACTGCCTTCCTTGGAATGTGGGTTTGGATGAGTTAAGAACATTGCTGTTCAGATATTTTTCAAAGCCGTATCATCTGCACTTAACCCTCTAAAGCCCAGTGGTTACTATATGTACCACCATGTTTAACATTCACAAATTCCACGTACTGCCCACACAGTGCATTTATGTGTTTTGTGTGGATCTCAGAACAAACAGCGATTATTTCACTGTACAGCATTAACTGACTGGTTTGTATAACTGAGACGGAGTGTGTTTACTGCGCGGTACGGACTGTATTTATGTGTTTTGTGTGGATCTCAGAACAAACAGCGATTATTTCACTGTACAACATTAACTGACTGGTTTGTATAACTGAGACGGAGTGTGTTTACTGCGCGGTACGGACTGTATTTATGTGTTTTGTGTGGATCTCAGAACAAACAGCGATTATTTCACTGTACAACATTAACTGACTGGTTTGTATAACTGAGACGGAGTGTGTTTACTGCGCGGTACGGACTGTATTTATGTGTTTTGTGTGGATCTCAGAACAAACAGCGATTATTTCACTGTACAGCATTAACTGACTGGTTTGTATAACTGAGACGGAGTGTGTTTACTGCGCGGTACGGACTGTATTTATGTGTTTTGTGTGGATCTCAGAACAAACAGCGATTATTTCACTGTACAACATTAACTGACTGGTTTGTATAACTGAGACGGAGTGTGTTTACTGCGCGGTACGGACTGTATTTATGTGTTTTGTGTGGATCTCAGAACAAACAGCGATTATTTCACTGTACAGCATTAACTGACTGGTTTGTATAACTGAGACGGAGTGTGTTTACTGCGCGGTACGGACTGTATTTATGTGTTTTGTGTGGATCTCAGAACAAACAGCGATTATTTCACTGTACAAGCATTAACTGACTGGTTTGTATAACAGACGGAGTGTGTTTACTGCGCGGTACGGACTGTATTTATGTGTTTTGTGTGGATCTCAGAACAAACAGCGATTATTTCACTGTACAACATTAACTGACTGGTTTGTATAACTGAGACGGAGTGTGTTTACTGCGCGGTACGGACTGTATTTATGTGTTTTGTGTGGATCTCAGAACAAACAGCGATTATTTCACTGTACAACATTAACTGACTGGTTTGTATAACTGAGACGGAGTGTGTTTACTGCGCGGTACGGACTGTATTTATGTGTTTTGTGTGGATCTCAGAACAAACAGCGATTATTTCACTGTACAGCATTAACTGACTGGTTTGTATAACTGAGACGGAGTGTGTTTACTGCGCGGTACGGACTGTATTTATGTGTTTTGTGTGGATCTCAGAACAAACAGCGATTATTTCACTGTACAACATTAACTGACTGGTTTGTATAACTGAGACAGAGTGTGTTTACTGCGCGGTACGAGCTGAATATTTATATGTACACACTAAAGCCCAGTGGTTACTATATGTACCACCATGTTTAACATTCACAAATTCCACGTTCTGCCCACACAGTGCATTTATGTGTTTTGTGTGGATCTCAGAACAAACAGCGATTATTTCACTGTACAACATTAACTGACTGGTTTGTATAACTGAGACGGAGTGTGTTTACTGCGCGGTACGGACTGTATTTATGTGTTTTGTGTGGATCTCAGAACAAACAGCGATTATTTCACTGTACAACATTAACTGATTGGTTTGTATAACTGAGACGGGTGTGTTTACTGCGCGGTACGGACTGTATTTATGTGTTTTGTGTGGATCTCAGAACAAACAGCGATTATTTCACTGTACAACATTAACTGATTGGTTTGTATAACTGAGACGGGGTGTGTTTACTGCGCGGTACGGACTGTATTTATGTGTTTTGTGTGGATCTCAGAACAAACAGCGATTATTTCACTGTACAACATTAACTGATTGGTTTGTATAACTGAGACGGGGTGTGTTTACTGCGCGGTACGGACTGTATTTATGTGTTTTGTGTGGATCTCAGAACAAACAGCGATTATTTCACTGTACAACATTAACTGACTGGTTTGTATAACTGAGACAGAGTGTGTTTACTGCGCGGTACGAGCTGAATATTTATATGTACACACCTAAAGCCCAGTGGTTACTATATGTACCACCATGTTTAACATTCACAAATTCCACGTTCTGCCCACACAATGTATTTATGTGTTTTGTGTGGATCTCAAAACAAACGGCGATTATTTCACTATACAGCATTAACTGATTGGTTTGTATAACTGAGACGGAGTGTGTTTACTGCGCGGTACGAGCTGAATATTTATATGTACACACCTAAAGCCCAGTGGTTACTATATGTACCACCATGTTTAACATTCACAAATTCCACGTTCTGCCCACACAATGTATTTATGTGTTTTGTGTGGATCTCAAAACAAACGGCGATTATTTCACTATACAGCATTAACTGATTGGTTTGTATAACTGAGACGGGGTGTGTTTACTGCGCGGTACGAGCTGAATATTTATATGTACACACCTAAAGCCCAGTGGTTACTATATGTACCACCATGTTTAACATTCACAAATTCTACGTTCTGCCCACACAGTGTATTTATGTGTTTTGTGTGGATCTCAGAACAAACAGCGATTATTTCACTGTACAACATTAACTGACTGGTTTGTATAACTGAGACGGAGTGTGTTTACTGCGCGGTTCGGACTGTATTTATGTGTTTTGTGTGGATCTCAGAACAAACAGCGATTATTTCACTGTACAGCATTAACTGACTGGTTTGTATAAACTGAGACGGAGTGTGTTTACTGCGCGGTACGGACTGTATTTATGTGTTTTGTGTGGATCTCAGAACAAACAGCGATTATTTCACTGTACAACATTAACTGACTGGTTTGTATAACTGAGACGGAGTGTGTTTACTGCGCGGTACGAGGTGAATCTTCATGTGTAATTCATGTTAATCTTAGCCACGTCCCGTGTACCTCAGATCATGCAGTGTCGAAACTACATACACGGCACGTCATATGTGCATTGTGTCAGCACGTTCTCCTCACTCTGACGTCACTCGGTGTTCTTTGCAGGTTACCTCATCTCATGTGTAAGCTCCAGCATCTCCGTGGCACTGGCAATCGGTCCACCGCTGATCATCCCTTTCTTACTTTTCGGCGGTTTCTTTCTCAACAACAGGTAAGCGCTGCCACTGTCAGCTTCTTATTATCCTTCCGTATTAATTGTACCTTGACAGCTGGCGCTGGGCTCCTTGCACGTGTCAAAATATTCCACGTGTTTTGCCACCGTTGACGGCTCTGGAGCTCATCCATTGACCAGCACAGGCACCATCTGAGATTGCTGAGACCTCAGAACTCGTGGATTTTATATCCACGACATCAATATGCCTCCAGAAATAAGTTTAAAGCAGAGTGTATCGTCTGGGATGTGACACCGTGTCGTTGGGCGTTACTGTCCGATGTTTCGAAGTATCCTGATGCCTTCTTCTTAAGGATCAGGCAGTACCAGAAGAATTCTGCGTCTTCGTCTCGGACGTCTACAACATCCTCACCTCTATCAGAGGTTCGTGCGGGTTACCTCGCTACTTGCAACTGGTGCGCCTTACGTTGGACGCTTGCGCAAAATAGAAAAGTCGCCTTCTTCACGAGGATTGTCATTTAGTCGCCTTCAGCCAGCAATGTATGCAGTAGATGGGTACACTCACAACTACACTCACAACTACACTCACAACTTCACTCACAACTACACTCACAACTACACTCAACTACACCCTCCTTGGCTCGTAGCCACGGTGGAACAACTTCCGTAACTTACAGTCGAACTCGGTTATAACGTGATGAAAGGGACTGAATATTTGTTGTCGTTATAAACGAGTGTCGTTATAACCGAGGAGTATAATGTTATGGTTAACAGTGAGGAATTAATTGGTATCACTGAAAATATCACGGTATAGGCGAGGTGTCCTATAAACCGATGTTGTTATAACCGGGTTCCACTGCATTCTAATCACCTTTATGGATTTATGGGTAGTGGAATTGAACATCATATATATGTTTTTTAATACATAGCCGGCGACTTTTGAAATCATGTACAGCCTACTCTTATTATAGATCTTTGATTTATACGACTTGCGGGATGTGTTTGTATGTCATTACACTGGTAACAATCACAACACGAATAGTGCACCAGGACTGATATATCGATTTTGTTTACAATGAGATTTTTGTGATGTATTCCACACATATTTTGTTACTGCTAGTATTTTCAAAAATCGATATACGTGGTACCTGGGTTGTAGGTTTAAAATGTGTAATGTTTGGCACCTGCCACTGTTAGAGTTGCGCGACTGTCCGATTGTGGCGTTTTATGACGAAACATGTGTGAGATAAATAGTATTTGGTTGTAGTTAATTGGTTTGTATCGATATGCAGGATGTTTTAGTTGGTACACGCTCAAAGATGGAACATTTTAAAAATATTAATTCGTAGAGCTACTTTTAAAAATTGCATCTCAAACATCTCATTAACTTTTGAGTTAAACTGTGTGTAATTTTTAGTTTTGTAATTTGTACGTGATGTAATTTAGTATTTCACACGTGATGTTGCAATTTAGTATTTCACACGTGATGTTAAAGTTTAGTATTTCACACGTGATGATGCAATTTAATATTTCACACGTGATGATGCAATTTAATATTTCACACGTGATGATGCAATTTAGTATTCACACGTGATGTTACAGTTTAGTAGTTCACACGTGATGATGCAATTTAGTATTTCGCACGTGATGTTGCAGTTTAATATTTCACACGTGATGATGCAATTTAGTATTTCACACGTGATGTTGAACTTTAGTATTTCGCACGTGATGTTGCAATTTAGTATTTCACACGTGATGTTGCACTTTAGTATTTCACACGTGATGTTGAAATTTAGTATTTCACACGTAATGTTGAAATTTAGTATTTCACACGTGATGTTGCACTTTAGTATTTCACACGTGATGTTGAAATTTAGTATTTCACACGTGATGTTGAAATTTAGTATTTCACACGTGATGTTGCACTTTAGTATTTCACACGTGATGTTGCACTTTAGTATTTCACACGTGATGTTAAACTTTAGTATTTCGCACGTGATGTTGCAATTTAGTATTTCACACGTGATGTTGCACTTTAGTATTTCACACGTGATGTTGAAATTTAGTATTTCGCACGTGATGTTGCAATTTAGTATTTCACACGTGATGATGCAATTTAGTATTTCACACGTGATGTTGCACTTTAGTATTTCACACGTGATGTTGAAATTTAGTATTTCACACTTGATGTTGAAATTTAGTATTTCACACGTGATGTTGCACTTTAGTATTTCACACGTGATGTTGCACTTTAGTATTTCACACGTGATGTTGAACTTTAGTATTTCGCACGTGATGTTGCAATTTAGTATTTCACACGTGATGTTGAAATTTAGTATTTCACACGTGATGTTGAAATTTAGTATTTCACACGTGATGTTGAAATTTAGTATTTCACACGTGATGTTGCACTTTAGTATTTCACACGTGATGTTGCACTTTAGTATTTCACACGTGATGTTAAACTTTAGTATTTCGCACGTGATGTTGCAATTTAGTATTTCACACGTGATGTTGCACTTTAGTATTTCACACGTGATGTTGAAATTTAGTATTTCGCACGTGATGTTGCAATTTAGTATTTCACACGTGATGATGCAATTTAGTATTTCACACGTGATGTTGCACTTTAGTATTTCACACGTGATGTTGAACTTTAGTATTTCGCACGTGATGTTGCAATTTAGTATTTCACACGTGATGTTGCACTTTAGTATTTCACACGTGATGTTGAAATTTAGTATTTCGCACGTGATGTTGCAATTTAGTATTTCGCACGTGATGTTGCAGTTTAATATTTCACACGTGATGATGCAATTTAATATTTCACACGTGATGTTGAACTTTAGTATTTCGCACGTGATGTTGCAATTTAGTATTTCACACGTGATGTTGCACTTTAGTATTTCACACGTGATGTTGAAATTTAGTATTTCACACTTGATGTTGAAATTTAGTATTTCACACGTGATGTTGCACTTTAGTATTTCACACGTGATGTTGCACTTTAGTATTTCACACGTGATGTTGAACTTTAGTATTTCGCACGTGATGTTGCACTTTAGTATTTCACACGTGATGTTGCACTTTAGTATTTCACACGTGATGTTGAAATTTAGTATTTCGCACGTGATGTTGCAATTTAGTATTCACACGTGATGATGCAATTTAGTATTTCACACGTGATGTTGCACTTTAGTTTTTCACACGTGATGTTGAAATTTAGTATTTCACACGTGATGTTGCAATTTAGTATTTCACACGTGATGTTGCACTTTAGTATTTCACACGTGATGTTGAAATTTAGTATTTCGCACGTGATGTTGCAATTTAATATTTCACACGTGATGTTGCATTTTAGTATTTCACACGTGATGTTGCACTTTAGTATTTCACACGTGATGTTGAAATTTAGTATTTCACACGTGATGTTGCAGTTCGGTGCCGAGTTATCTCAAGTGGCTGAGCTACTTGTCTTGGTTTAAGTACGGAAACGAAGCTCTCCTTGTTAACCATGGGCAGACGTCGGCCACATCGAGTGCACACACTCGAACACAACTTGCCCCAAGAACGGACATGTTGTGCTGAAGGCCCTGGATTTCAAAGAAGTAAGACAAAGCAGTCACAACTGTGTGTAAATCTATGCAAATCTGATTGATATGATTCTTAGTTTGTGCTCTAAACAGGTACAGTTAAGGTAAAGTTAGGCCGTGCCATGGCTCAGGCGGTTAGTCGCCGGCCTCTCACCGCGGAGGCCCGGGTTCGATCCCGGCTCAGTCCATGTGGGATTTGTGGTGGACAAAGTGGCACTGGGACAGGT
Organism: Reticulitermes speratus; assembly: GCA_021186555.1. Lineage (NCBI taxonomy): Eukaryota > Metazoa > Arthropoda > Insecta > Blattodea > Rhinotermitidae > Reticulitermes > Reticulitermes speratus. The sequence goes on from JAJKFL010000010.1 coordinate 23,293,537, forward strand.
TTTCCCCGAGTAATTCGGTTCTCCCCTGTCAGTATCATTCCACCGGTGCTCCATTACACGGAAAAACGAAGAAACTAATTATCTTCATCACAGGGTTGTACAATAAGCCTTAAGGCTGCGGTGCTTCTGTAGCATCTGCTGCGGGGCCCTTCACCACAAAAAGAGAAAGGTAAAGTTGTCCCTGTGCAAGGTATGAAGGCATACGGAGAAGTAGAGGTATAGCTCCACTCATTGTTAACCTCGTCACTAGATATCACTTCGTTTTAACATAGCTTCATTTCTTCTGTTCCAACAGGAACACTTACCGCTGGATCTCGTCAGTTTGGTCCTTCTAATGCTTGGCTTCAGGTTCCTGGCTTTCCTTGCGCTCCTATGCAAGACTTTTCGTAAGGAATGAGCCTGTCCTAACTCGGATGTTTTTGCGTTTTGATACAGAGTGTACAAGGCAATGACAGTAATGTCCAAAATATATTAATTTTGTTATCTCTTCTTTTATTTGTTGTCTCTATATTCTCTACCTTATTGTGCTCCAATCACACAAAGTTTCTCCTTAGCTCTTGGCACGCAAATTAGAGCGTCCCGTGAGGGGTGACCAATGTGGAATATCTTGAATTTAGTGGGCCCCCCCATAGGCCCATTTTACATAATTGTGCGGCAACAAGTTCAACAGTAATGGTAGCTACCAGCTTGTAAATGTCCTTGGCTAAAGTACGAGTAATGTGTTAGCACTTCGAAGGAGCATTTTGTTTTTCAATGGCTCGACAGCCCCTTGGGGGCCTAGGCCGCCACATTGTTCGAGACTTCACGATCATACTCAGACACACCACACTCGGTAGGACTCCTCTGTACGAGTGATCAGCCCGTCGCAGAGACCTCTACCTGACAACACACAACACTCACAACAGACAGACTTCCATGTTCCAGACGCGATTCGAACCCGCAATCCCAGCAAGCGAGCGGCCGAAGATTCACTCCTTAGACCGCACGGCCACTGGGATCACCAGTACGTCTGTTTAGTACACATAATTACTAAAGGCGTAACCCCGCAGTAATGTACATATCGGTGAATTAAGAGTTTCAAGTCCGCTCGTCCTATCAGAATTTGCATTTGAAATTGAAGAATGCATGACCCCTTACAGTTAGGTTACCAACGTGACACACGCACATCAACTGCTAAAAACCAAAATTGGTAGAACTCCGTAAGAAAGCATGGCATTGCCTGTATCTTAATAGGTGCAGTGCAAATGGATATTAATCTTTCTTAATTAGTACGGAACAATGTAGAGGATTATTTGAAGTTTCTTAGCGTGCGTGAGTTGCGTGCCGTAATGTTGAGGTCTGCGGCCGCTCGCTTGCTGGGATTGTGGGTTCGAATCCGCTGGGTCATGGATGTCTGTCTGTTGTGTTTTATGTTGTCAGAGGTCTCTGTGACGGACTGATCACTCATCCAGAGGAGTCCTACCGAGTGTGGTGTGTCTGAGTGTGATCGTGAAGCCTCGATAATGAGGAGGCCTAGGCCCCCAAGGGGCTGTCGAGCCATTGAAAAAAAAAATGTTGAGGTCATGAGAACTGAACCCCTGTCTCACACGAAGTAATCAGACGTGACAAGCATCGAACCGCAGCGCTCGGTGCAACATTACTGTCGGCTTGTATTTCGTCTGCAGTTGCAAGTCTAATGAGTTCAAGCAGGAGGGAGCTTGTGAGGTTTCTGAGGTTGGTCCTAAGCTTACGTAATGACACGAACTTGATGCAGAAGGTGGATGAAGCCTGCTTGCTACGCTGCTGGCTTGTGTTATGATCCTGTTGTGTGCGTCTAAGCCGATTACAATAGAAACTTGTTTGATAGTCGTCATATCTCACGGGACAGTGCTGTATCTCAGGTAAGTCCATTAGAATAGAATATGTAAAGCATTAGAGCCCTTAAAGCCCCGATGCACGTAGCCCATTGTGCCCCCTAATTCTCTAACATTCCTGTCTAGGAAAGAACCTTATCCAAGTCCTGCAGCCTTACTAAAGGCCAGGATTGATCTAGGGTAACTTTTCCTAATAACCTCTGGGTCCAGCTTACCCGAGCCCAGAGAGAAATATTCAAATGTGTCTACAGCATCACATTCATATAACATATGAGAAGAAGAATCGAATTCTTCCCCACTCCTACATGTGATAGTATATAGTAGTATACAGTGTGTAGTATGTAGTATATAGTACATAGTATATCAGTTGGTTGAGGCACTGCGCTACAAGCCGGAAGGTCGCGGGTTCGATTCCCGATGGTGTCATTACAATTTTTCATTGACATAATCCTTTCGGCCGCACTATGGCCCTGGGGTCGACTCAGCCTCTAACAGAAATGAGTACCAGGAATATTTCCTGGGGGGTAAAGGCGGCCGGTGCGTAGGGCTGACAACCTTACCACCTTCATGTGCCGACTGTCTATAAATCTGGGAGCCTCAACCTCCTGGAACCCTAAGGGATGTAATGGGGTTGCTTTTACATAGTATATTGTACAAGTGATAGTATATAGTATACAGTGTATAGTATATAGTACATATGATACTATATAGTATACAGTATATAGTATATAGTATACAGTTTATAGTATACAGTATATAGTGTACAGTATCTAGAATATAGTACAAGTGATAATATATAGTATACAGTATATAGTATATAGTACATATGATACTATATAGTATACAGTATATAGTATATAGTATACAGTTTATAGTATACAGTATATAGTGTACAGTATCTAGAATATAGTACAAGTGATAGTATATAGTATACAGTATATAGTATATAGTACATGTGATAGTATATACTATAGAGTATATAATTACAGTACATGTGATAGTATATACAATATAGTACACGTGATAGTATATAGTATAGAGTATATAATATAGTACATGTGATAGTATACAGTATAGTGTATAGTATACAGTATATGTTATACAGTATATAGAATATAGTATATGTGATAGTATATAGTATATAGTACATGTGATAGTATATAGTATACAGTATATAGTATATAGTACATATGATAGTATCTGACGTCATCACAGTGGGAAGGATGATGAATGCTGACGTCAAGGATGTGACGTAGTCTGTATGGCGTCAGATCCAGGAAAATAGCATTGTTAATAGAGCGGTGAGAAGAAGCGTCTTGTGTTGATGTGATGAGCCTACGGACGGAGAGAGAGAGGTTATTGTTTGGCCTGTTGAATAACAATTAACCTGATGCATAGAGTTTCTCAAATAATGTTTAGAAACCCAGTTCCTACCTCCCAGCAAACACACAGAATCTCCATTACAAAGACCAATCAGTTATACTTAATGGTGTTTAGATCAGAAAAAAAATGCCTCTTTCTTGTGAGAAGAAATGGCTGTTTGTTGTGAGAAGAAGGCTGTTTGTTGTGAGAATCAATGGCTGTTTGTTGTGAGAACAATGGTTGTGTGTTGTGAGAAGTAATGGCTGCTTGTTGCGAGAAGTAATGGGTGTTTGTTGTGAGAAGTAATGGCTGTTTGTTGTGAGAAGTAATGGGTGGATGTTTGTTGTGAGAGTAATGGCTGTTTGTTGTGAGAAGTAATGGGTGGATGTTTGTTGTGAGAAGTAATGGCTGTTTGTTATGAGAAGTAATAGCTGTTTGTTGTGAGAAGTAATGGCTGTTTGTTGTGAGAAACATACGAAACACAAATACGTTACGTGGCAAAATATAGGGTTCTTAAATATTAAAGTAAAGGGAGTATTTTTACCGGACTACTCGCCGTAGAGCGGACGACATCGATTCTTCATAGTGAACTATGTTGCTACCCGCTCTGCAGTTCTCAGCGCAGCTTTAACAAAATTTTCTATAGCTGATGCATACAGCAGATTAACCGATGTAATTTGGAAAGCTTTAGTGCTCCAGAAAAACGATGTAATGTGGTGTTAGTTTATATCAGACATGTACAGTTGAACTCGGTTATAACGTCATGAAAGGGACTGAATATTGTGTGTCGTTATAAACGAGTGTTGTTATAACCGAGTAGTATAATGTTACGGTTAACAGTAAGGAATTAATTGGTACCACAGAAAATCTGACGTTATAGACGGGGTGTCGCATAAACCGGTGTCGTTATAACCGGGTTCGACTGTATTTGTGACAGACATTACTGTGAACCATGGCCGCGGGAAGAGTACAAAGACCAGGACGTGGCTATGGCCAATTGGATCCTTCCCGGGACGGAGTGACCCTCAGCTGGTCAGACGTGAGCGTCTACACGGTTGTCAAGGAAAACCTGGGTTTCTTTAGGCGAACCAAACGGACGTACAAGAGAATAATCAATAATGGTAAGTGTACGGTAAAGCAAGCGTAATTACATTTGTGATAAAATCTTCTCAGCTTGAAGAAATTGACACTTTTGCTGTGGATGTTGAAGGCAGGTTGCTCATTAAAGAGACCTGGGTTCAATTCCAGGATACACTCTGTGTCATTTATGTTGGTAAAAGTATTTACGGTGTATGTTGCTTCGTGTTTCCCAGATGCGATTTCTCAAAGCGGTTTTCTGAAAATTTAAGTTTTCTGGAATGTGATAAGGTCATACAGTGGTAAAAGTAAATTTACCCTGGAGCAGGCCAAGAAGGCCCAGAAGGGGAATAGAGGTATAGCTCTACTCTTTCTTTAACCTGGCACTAGATAAGGGTGGGTGGTCAACTCCACGCCCCAGCCGCTTTATCCCCGGGAGTGACCCGGTACCCATTGTACAGGAGGCTGGGTGGGCCCAAAGTCGGTCTTGACGGATACTGAAAATCTCGCCCCCACCGGGATTCGATCCCCGGACCGTCCAACCCGTAGCGAGTTCCTATACCGACTGAGCTATCGCGGCCCTTAAGGTCTTATATTGACGGTAGTTAAGTAATAAATGTGTGCGGAACGCTGATGGAATCGCATCGACAGGGGGAAGCCGTACTGCTGGGAGAGAAGCCTGTCCCATTGTCAGTTTAAGCACCTTAAATCCTATATTGTCTGGCTTGGGATCGAACGCGGAGCTCCGCGGTGAGAGGCAGGTAACTTACCGCCGGAGCCATAACATGGCCGCAAATAAATGTTAATTGTTCCTGTAAAAGAAGTTTATTAGCAATAGCTACACAGCAGGTTAGGCAAGGAACTTGTTTCTGCTTGTTTGTAGTACAGCCTGCATGTAGATTGTCGTTCAGTTTGTAGTACAGCCCTGCGTGTAGACTGTCGTTCAGTTTGTAGTACAGCCTGCGTGTAGACTGTCGTTCAGTTTGTAGTACAGCCCTGCGTGTAGACTGTCGTTCAGTTTGTAGTACAGCCTGCGTGTAGACTGTCGTTCAGTTTGTAGTACAGCCCTGCGTGTAGACTTTCGTTCAGTTTGTAGTACAGCTGCGTGTAGACTTTCGTTCAGTTTGTAGTACAGCCCTGCGTGTAGACTTTCGTTCAGTTTGTAGTACAGCCTGCGTGTAGACGCTGGTTCAGTTTGTAGTACAGCCTGCGTGTAGACTTTCGTTCAGTTTGTAGTACAGCCCTGCGTGTAGACTTTCGTTCAGTTTGTAGTACAGCCCTGCGTGTAGACTTTCGTTCAGTTTGTAGTACAGCCTGCGTGTAGACTTTCGTTCAGTTTGTAGTACAGCCCTGCGTGTAGACTTTCGTTCAGTTTGTAGTACAGCCTGCGTGTAGACTGTCGTTCAGTTTGTAGTACAGCCCCCGTGTAGACTGTCGTTCAGTGCCGCAAGTGACCAATGTCCAGACACGTTATGCTAGTGCAATATGCATCGTCATTTCGACATCCCACATCTGTTGGTTAACATTTATATTATTAGTTCTCCGTCATGTTTCGGCTAATAATAACGGCCATCTTCAGGGAGACTTGACAGAAAGGAGCATTTGATGCTAAAACGCATCTTCGTCGATTGTACTTAGTAAGTGGTACACTATAAAATTAAATGGTTAAAATATCAATATTTGGTATTAAACAATTACTAAAATTGGGTTAAATTGTGCTAAATTTGTAAAAAAGTTAAAGCAAACTTGAGGGCTCCAGTCTTTGAGGCGCCCAGATTTTAGACAGTCGGCACATGAAGGTGGTAAGGTTGTCATCCCTAAGCACCGGCCGCCTTTACCCCCAGGAGATACACCTGGTACACATTTCTGTTACAGGCTGAGTCGACCCAAGGGCCATAGTGCGGCCGGAAAGATTATGTCAATGAAAATTCCCAATGACCCTATGGGGAATCGAACCCGCGACCTTCCGGCTTGTAGCGCAGTGCCTCAGCCCCATGCAATATTTGTATTAATATCTATTTATATTTCTTTGCTTCGAAACGTCCACAAGCAAATAGTTCTCTTCAATTCTAGTTGGATCATAAAACCAATAGAGCACAAATGATGTGTACTTGTCAAAAGAACACCCTGTACTCAGCATATCGGAGACGTAATAATACAATGTCAACCAACAGACGTGCAGTTAGTTGGAAACATATATCTATTGCACGGAAGATGTACAATATCGAGTTTCATTTTGACAGTCACAGGAGCAGTAAAGCCTGGGAGTTTGGTAGCCCTGATGGGGGGAAGTGGAGCTGGTAAGAGTACCCTCATGGCTGCCCTAGCGTATCGGAATCCAGGTAAGCAGTCGCAGTGGTCAGTCTTGCCACACGTCGTGCATGTATGCTCAGCGTATAGCGTGTGTTGTTCTCAGCTGGCGTGGTTGTCGACGGCGACATCAGAGTCAACGGCAAACCTCTTGGAGATTACATGCACCGCCTGTCGGGGTTCATGCACCAGGAAGACTTGTTCGTCAGCAGCCTCACTGTCCAAGAACACCTCAGCTTCATGGTAAGAACTGTGTCATGTTGGTGGCATTTACTGTCTTAGGAGCCCCCAAATATTGTGTTCTATTTCGCCATCCCGTTGACAAAAACAGTGTAAAACTGATGGTCAGGCACACTTGTGCGTCTTATCTGGTAATTTTTATTGTTATTTAATCCTTAAATGCCGATTCCAGTGGCCGAGCGGTCTAAGACGTGGGTCTGCGGCCGTTTGCGTGCTGGGATTGCGGGTTCGAAACCCGCTGGGGGCATGGATGTCTGTCTCTTGTGAGTGTTGTGTTATGTTATGTAGAGGTCTTTGCGTCGACTGATCGCTCGTCGAGAGGAGTCCTACCGAGTGTGGTGTGTCTGAGTGTGATTGTGAAGCCTCGACAATGAGACGGCCCTGGCCCACTAGGGGCTGTCGCGCCATTGAATAAAAAATTAATCCCTAAATATTCTTTATCGTGGCGTAAGCTCCAGGGTGACCAAGCACCTATATCTAACACACACAAATGTCGATAATGTATAGCAGGGGTGACCACAACGCGGCACGGGCACGTCACTGTTTTGCCTCGCCTTGACTAATTTCTCTCAGGCAGCGAGCAGTGTTGCTACCGTACGTTTGACTTGACGAATAAAGACATGGCTCTTGCCTAAGTTGCCTCCTAAAACGAGGCTCCCGATGCTCGTCTGGTTGGCCACCCCTTATATATATAAACAGAACATTTAACCAAGCAAATGTCGATTCAACGTAGATTTTTCTCTCAGGCACGACTCAGACTAGACCGAAGAACGTCTGATCTAGAACGTCAGAGGAAAGTGTCAGAACTGCTGGCGAAGCTGGGGCTAACTGCATGTGCGAGCACTGTGATAGGAACAACCGGACAGGACAAAGTGTTGTCCGGAGGGGAGAAGAAGAGGTTAGCCTTTGCGACAGAGGTACAAATTAAAGAGAAATTTGAATAAAGAAAGATCCTTGACACTTTTATTCAGCAGTCTCTGCTAAACTTTGTAAATAATACGTAATAATCGAATCCCGGTAGGGAGAAAAGTTTTGCTCTCCGCCGAAACTTCCAGACCGCTCTTCACGTTATTTTCACCGTGCATTTTGGTTCAATTAGCAGTTTTACAACCAACAAATTCACTTTTTGTATTTCTGTTACACTTTACCGTACACATGTTTCGGCTGTGGTCCAGCCATCGTCACGGTACACTAGCAGGTTCACCTCACTGTCACTGGTTCATTTGGTATTATCACGTCATCACAATGTTTATGGTTTTTTGTAGCCTGTGACGTGTATGTAATTTGGTGTGAGATGTTCTATTTTACAAATTTTGTTAAACCAAATGGATGAGTTCGTCTTGTGAAGTTTCTCCTTGATGTTGCGGTATTGATAAAAGGGTTTTGTCTGTTGGGCATTGACGAACTTCACGTTATTTTCAAAAAACCAAAAACACTGTGATGACGTGTGATAATACCAAATGAACCAGTGACAGTAAAGTGAACCTACTGGTGTACCGTGATGATGGCTGGACCACAGCCGAAACATGTGTAGGGTAAATTGTAACAGATACACAAAAAGTATATTTGTTGGTTATAATACTGCTAATTCCAGACCGGGTCTGATGCAAATCCACCCTCCTATTTAACGGATAAAGGGAGTGCTTTTTGAGGGGTTAAAACGGCCTGGAAGTGAGGTTGACCACTCACCTGCTTCTGGTGTCGAGGTTAAGAAAGACCGGAGCTCTATCACTACCCTCTCCGTCCACTTTCATGGTGTGGACAGGAACATGTTCACGTCCTCTGTGGAGGATGTTTAAGGTGGCCGCGTCTTCTGTCTTGCTACTCCGATCAATCATTTAGGTTATTACCAACATTACGGAGGAAAATTCCGCCTCCATCTTCAGGGGATCTTGTCTCAAACCATAAGATTTCGATAGAAGTTCGTAGCACCGTGAAAACGTCAGATTTCACAGACGATATTGTGTGCAGCTGCTGACCAACCCGCGTTTGCTGTTCTGCGACGAGCCGACGACGGGGCTGGACTCGTTCTCTGCACACAGACTTGTGCGACAGATGAGTCAGATGGCGTCTGAAGGTCGTACCTTAGTCTGCACCATTCATCAGCCGTCTTCCGAGGTCTTCGATATGTTTCATCAGCTCATACTGATAGCCGATGGAAGAATCGCCTTCATCGGCAGTGCAAAGTCAGCGCTCGAGTTCTTCAGCAGGTAAGTCTTGCAACTACAATAAGGAAGGAGAAGAAGACCTTCTTGATAACCAAACAATTCCTCAGCTAGTCAACAAAATTGAGCACACACTACAACATGAGACAACAGACAACAGACAACAGACAACAGACAACAGCAGGACATAATATACGAAACCAAGAACAAATAACAACCAAAGATATAGATGTAACACAGTGACCCACACTGCTGCATTTTACCATTTCGACACGAATTTTAACGATTTTTTAACGATTTTATACTCAGTGCTTTTATATATGTTTTAAACTCTGATTTTATAAGTGAATGTCATTTGCACACTAAGATATTGCACAACTGTAAGGGCAGAAATGACATTGGATGTAGAATGTATGTAGTTTTGAACACCCTGATGATGGCTCTTGCATAAACCGAAACATATGTAGGGGTCTATTGATATGTAATAAGGTAGTAAAGTGAAGTGCATTTTGTCGGTGTTTTATGAACAGTGAACTGTCAAATATGCGCGGTGAGACTAATATCAAATCCCCCGCAGTTTATGGAACCCCAATTTTCCTTTCCTTGTCCTATCAGCCCGTCTTTCTTCCCTCTCCTGAGCCACAGGCTACGTCCATCATCCACTTTATTCAACATCCATTTTATTCAAACACACAACACTCAATCAACAAATGCACTTTATTATTTGTAGATATTACATACAGTCTGATATATATATAGTAACCACAAGACAACAAAGACAACACTGTAAAGTGTACAACCTAACATGTACCTTTGAAGAAGGGCTGGTGTAATTTAAAACATGTCCCTGAAGATGAACCTCATATAAGGTTCGAAACATGTTGGACTACTTCAATGAAATATATGTATTGAATAATAGAAAATAAAAGTGTACATTTGTCGGATAGAACTTAAATAAAAAATACATATTACAGTCTCTGTAAACCAGTCCTACATGTTTCGATCCCTTCCTGGGATCATCATCAGGGACACTTGTGACTGTATGAATTACACAAACAAAACATACAATATTCTATAATCACCGTGCATTTTTCACAATTATTGTTAAGTCACCAACTGAATGCACCATTTATTTTAAAAAACACTGTATGGTTCCTTAATATATTTTAGTAAACACCCTACATATGTTTCGGCTTCCTCATGAAGCCATCCTCAGGGGTGTCAGAAAACTTGCTTGTATAAAAACACGTCTATACATTGGTCATTGTATAAACACAGTGAAGGTAGTGATTTAGCATTTATACAATGACCAATGTACAGACTGTTTTTATACAAGCAAGTTTTTTGACACCCCTGAGGATGGCTTCATGAGGAAGCCGAAACGTATGTAGAGTGTTTACCAAAATATTTTAAGGAACCATACAGTGCTTTTTAAAATAAATAGTGCATTCAGTTGGTGACTTAACAATAAAAATACAATATAAGTAAGTGTCAAAATGTATTAAATATTGTTAAATTGTAGGCGATCTTTGGTCTTCTGTGTACAGGAGATTGTTTGTTTATGTATTTTAACATGTGTTAAATTATACGTACATTGTTTATCTAGGCTTCTTCTATTCTCTTTAACGTCTATATGTCTTGTATTCCCTACTTACGTCAGAACAGGCAAGACATCTGATTTATTGTCTTATAATCCCATCTCTCTTCTCTTTTATCAAGTTCAAGTTTTAAAGATATTTCCTTACCAAAATTCTGTGTACATTAAATTTCTACTGCACCCTCGACCCACTCTAGCCCCATCGCGGAATGCTAGGTGTCGTTCTCAGTACGCTCGTTCCGCAGTATATTCTTGTACCTTCTGTTGCCTGCAGTCACGGATATCAGTGCCTGCAGACCCACAGCCCTGAAGTATATTCTTGTACCTTCTGTTGCCTGCAGTCACGGATATCTGTGCCTGCAGACGCACAGCCCCGCAGTTTATTCTTTTACCTTCTGTTGCCTACAGTCACGGATATCAGTGCCCGCAGACGCACAGCCTGCAGTATATTCTTGTACATTCTGTTGCCTGCAGTCACGGATATCTGTGCCTGCAGACGCACAGCCCTGCAGTATATTCTTGTACCTTCTGTTGCCTACAGTCACGGATATCAGTGCCCGCAGACGCACAGCCTGCAGTATATTCTTGTACATTCTGTTGCCTGCAGTCACGGATATCTGTGCCTGCAGACGCACAGCCCTGCAGTATATTCTTGTACCTTCTGTTGCCTACAGTCACGGATATCAGTGCCTGCAGAAGCACAGCCTGCAGTATATTCTTGTACATTCTGTTGCCTGCAGTCACGGATATCTGTGCCTGCAGACGCACAGCCCTGCAGTATATTCTTGTACCTTCTGTTGCCTACAGTCACGGATATCAGTGCCCGCAGACGCACAGCCTGCAGTATATTCTTGTACATTCTGTTGCCTGCAGTCACGGATATCTGTGCCTGCAGACGCACAGCCCTGCAGTATATTCTTGTACCTTCTGTTGCCTACAGTCACGGATATCAGTGCCTGCAGACCCACAGCCCTGCAGTATATTCTTGTACCTTCTGTTGCCTGCAGTCACGGATATCTGTGCCTGCAGACGCACAGCCCCGCAGTTTATTCTTTTACCTTCTGTTGCCTACAGTCACGGATATCAGTGCCTGCAGACGCACAGCCTGCAGTATATTCTTGTACATTCTGTTGCCTGCAGTCACGGATATCTGTGCCTGCAGACGCACAGCCCTGCAGTATATTCTTGTACCTTCTGTTGCCTACAGTCACGGATATCAGTGCCCGCAGACGCACAGCCTGCAGTATATTCTTGTACATTCTGTTGCCTGCAGTCACGGATATCTGTGCCTGCAGACGCACAGCCCTGCAGTATATTCTTGTACCTTCTGTTGCCTACAGTCACGGATATCAGTGCCTGCAGAAGCACAGCCTGCAGTATATTCTTGTACATTCTGTTGCCTGCAGTCACGGATATCTGTGCCTGCAGACGCACAGCCCTGCAGTATATTCTTGTACCTTCTGTTGCCTACAGTCACGGATATCAGTGCCCGCAGACGCACAGCCTGCAGTATATTCTTGTACATTCTGTTGCCTGCAGTCACGGATATCTGTGCCTGCAGACGCACAGCCCTGCAGTATATTCTTGTACCTTCTGTTGCCTACAGTCACGGATATCAGTGCCCGCGGACGCACAGCCCTGCAGTATATTCTTGTACCTTCTGTTGCCTACAGTCACGGATATCAGTGCCTGCAGACGCACAGCCTGCAGTATGTTCTTGTACCTTCTGTTGCCTACAGTCACGGATATCAGTGCCCGCAGACGTACAGCCCTGCAGATTACTTCGTCCGTACGCTGGCGATGACGCCGGGCTCGGAGAACGCGAGCCGACAGACTGTCAGGAATCTGTGTGACCACTTTGCGGTGAGCGAGGCGGCAATAGAAGTGTACATGACGACGCAGTTTGAGACGCATATGAGGTCTGCCGACGAGGTGAGGTTGCTTCGAGTTCAGGAGATTCCGGTTCGAATACCGCCTGAGACAAGGAGTAGTTTGATTGAAGTTTTCTTGTGGTTTCCTTCTGAGTTACCCTAGGCCAGAGGGTGGGTGGGGGAAGTGTGTGTTGTGCTGAAATGGTACTTGTATAGGGCTATACAATTTGTGTGAAAGGTTATTAATAAAAGTTGCTCATGGCTGATGATTATTTGTTGAAATACTAAATTCGATAAAGGTAATCACCCTATAACCTGCCACGACGGCCCAGAAGGAGAGTACAGGTATCGCTCTACTCTTTCTTTAACCTCGACCCTGGATGGGGGGTGGGTGGTCAACGCCACGCACCAGTCGATTTACCCCAGGGAAAGACACGGTACCCATTGTACAGAGGCTGGGTGGGCCCCAGTGCCGGTCTGGACGGGTGCGGAGAATATTTTCCCCACCGGGATTCGATCCTTGGACTGTCCAGCTCGTAGCGAGTCGCTATACGAGGCTAAGATTGACCTGAATTATATATAAAGATACAGTCCGTACCGCGCAGTAAACACACTCCGTCTCAGTTATACAAACCAGTCAGTTAATGTTGTACAGTGAAATAATCGCTGTTTGTTCTGAGATCCACACAAAACACATAAATACAGTCCGTACCGCGCAGTAAACACACACCGTCTCAGTTATACAAACCAGTCAGTTAATGTTGTACAGTGAAATAATCGCTGTTTGTTCTGAGATCCACACAAAACACATAAATACAGTCCGTACCGCGCAGTAAACACACACCGTCTCAGTTATACAAACCAGTCAGTTAATGTTGTACAGTGAAATAATCGCTGTTTGTTCTGAGATCCACACAAAACACATAAATACAGTCCGTACCGCGCAGTAAACACACACCTTCTCAGTTATACAAACCAGTCAGTTAATGCTGTACAGTGAAATAATCGCTGTTTGTTCTGAGATCCACACAAAACACATAAATACAGTCCGTACCGCGCAGTAAACACACTCCGTCTCAGTTATACAAACCAGTCAGTTAATGTTGTACAGTGAAATAATCGCTGTTTGTTCTGAGATCCACACAAAACACATAAATACAGTCCGTACCGCGCAGTAAACACACACCGTCTCAGTTATACAAACCAGTCAGTTAATGCTGTACAGTGAAATAATCGCTGTTTGTTCTGAGATTCACACAAAACACATAAATACAGTCCGTACCGCGCAGTAAACACACTCCGTCTCAGTTATACAAACCAGTCAGTTAATGTTGTACAGTGAAATAATCGCTGTTTGTTCTGAGATCCACACAAAACACATAAATACAGTCCGTACCGCGCAGTAAACACACACCGTCTCAGTTATACAAACCAGTCAGTTAATGCTGTACAGTGAAATAATCGCTGTTTGTTCTGAGATCCACACAAAACACATAAATACAGTCCGTACCGCGCAGTAAACACACTCCGTCTCAGTTATACAAACCAGTCAGTTAATGTTGTACAGTGAAATAATCGCTGTTTGTTCTGAGATCCACACAAAACACATAAATACAGTTCGTACCGCGCAGTAAACACACTCCGTCTCAGTTATACAAACCAGTCAGTTAATGCTGTACAGTGAAATAATCGCTGTTTGTTCTGAGATCCACACAAAACACATAAATACAGTCCGTACCGCGCAGTAAACACACTCCGTCTCAGTTATACAAACCAGTCAGTTAATGTTGTACAGTGAAATAATCGCTGTTTGTTCTGAGATCCACACAAAACACATAAATACAGTCCGTACCGCGCAGTAAACACACTCCTTCTCAGTTATACAAACCAGTCAGTTAATGTTGTACAGTGAAATAATCGCTGTTTGTTCTGAGATCCACACAAAACACATAAATACAGTCCGTACCGCGCAGTAAACACACTCCGTCTCAGTTATACAAACCAGTCAGTTAATGCGCTCCACCTGTCCCTATCCTGAGCCATATCAATCCAGTCCATGCCCCCCCATCCCACTTCTTGAAGATCCATTTTAATATTATCCTCCCATCTACGTCTGGGTCTTCCAAGTGGTCTCCTTCCCTCAGGTCTCCCCACCAAAATCCTGTATGCACCTCTCCCTCCCCTGTACGTGCTACATGCCCCGCCCACCTCATTCTTCTTGATTTGATCACCCGAATAATATTTGGTGATGAGTACAGAGCATTAAGTTCCTCGTTATGTAGTCTTCTCGAAACATAGTCACTGCAGTTGATATTGCTAAGTACATGTCATTATATGACAGAGCCACAAAATTGTCTTTTTCTTGTTATAAGCAGATGCGTTTTCTTGTGCATCGATAAATCCTACAGATCTTTTTTTTTATCTTTCAGGATCTCTTTGACTTACAAGAAGACGATTTGTAAGTACATAACACCTGCGTTTGAGAAACTTTAACAGTTTGTACACTACGTTAGTGTATGGAGTCTATGGGATATGTTGTTACGTTACAATGCGTTTAGTGTATGGTGTCTAGGGGATATGTTGTTACGTTACAATGCGTTAGTGTATGGTGTCTATGGGATATGTTGTTACGTTACAATGCGTTAGTGTATGGTGTCTATGGGATAT